>JAUZTA010000014.1:12937961-12959183 GCA_034780835.1 Ctenochaetus striatus | reverse complement strand
AGTAACTAAAAATATAGTTCTGTTCTGTTTAAAATATTTTGAAGTCACGGCTCAGTTAAGAAATGAATGACTGGTGTTGCAAACCAAATGCAAATCAAGCCAAATATTGACACCTAAGGGGAGAGTTTCGCTTAAAAAGAAAGAAAGAAAGAAAGAAAGAAAGAAAGAAAGAAAGAAAGAAAGAAAGAAAGAAAGTAAAAAAACAAGCTCCCACCCGATGCCCCAAAAAACAAATACTTCAATGTTTAGACATTACATTAGCTGATACCACAGACACTGAAATGTTATAAAATGAGGAGAGTCAAGTGTGCTCTGCAAGTTGCTCTGTATGGATAAGGTAAGATACCCAAGGCCTATATGAACACTGTTTCATCTGTAACACAAACATTTAAACAATAATGCTGTAATTGTCATTTTACAGTCCCAAACACATGAAGAACACTTTTAGTTCTGAGTTTCTAAGCCTGCCGATGATACTTCTGGAGCCAGCCATGAAGTAGCATATCATTATCTCAGCTAATCTATATTTTCAAACCTTAATACCTTCAAAAAGCTGACAGGAACGTGTTAAATGTTTTATTTCATAGATGCCTCTCCAATAAAAGAATTGATCATAGAGGTTCCTCCATTGATGTTTGTCAATTGTGACCGTTGACAGTATATACAAGGTTGTGATCTGAGGAAGCCCCTGGACTCAGATATGGAAGATTCGTCACACGTGATGTCAGACTTACAGCAGCTCCATACTTAATTCACGATAATTCAAGCAACTGCAAAATTGCATGAATGCAAAATAAATAATTGTTTTTGACTTAATAACTTGAAGCCTCATGGCCCAGCTATACAAGCATATTTTTACTTTCCTTATTCACATTTGATCCAACAGATGGGCAGGTAATTAGAAAAAAATGACAAATCTAAATAAACTAAATGCATATGTTGTTTTATATTGACCAACAATTCATTCAGTTGCTATTTTCAAAAACCATTTTAAAGAGCTTTTTGACTTTTTAGTGCAATGACTGAATTAACAAAATTACCACTGACAGCATATTCTGTTTTTAGACTCTGGCTATTATATGAAGTTTAGTGCACCAGCAGGACAAAGCGCCTTGCTGGAGTCACGTCTCCTGTACCCAAAGAGAAACGAGCAGTGCCTGCAGTTCTTCTACAAGATGACTGGAACAGCTGAGGACAAGCTGGTCATATGGACAAGGAGTTATGATGGGACTGTAGACAGCATCAGGAAGATTCACACAATTACAGGTATTTCATTCTAGCATTCATGAGCTAACATGGAATAGACAGATGCACGGTGTACTCGTGAAGTTTTATTTATTTATTTATTTTAATAAGAACATGATATTTGTATGCTTTTTCTGTCAATGTAGTGCATTAATTCCATGATTGCAAGATTAATTAGAAATACACCTTCTGTTCCTGATTAACGTAATAATAACTTTAATTACTAGATTATTCCTAACTAAATACCAACTCACTTAATCCCTGGCTTTTTGTCTTTTAGGTGGAAGTGTAGATCCTAGCTGGGAAATAGCCCATGTGCCTCTGAAAATGACAGAGAAGTTCCGCTATGTCTTCCAAGGTATATCCAACTCCTCGGGTGCCATCTTAATTGATGACATCTCTCTTACTGAGACAGTTTGCCCCGAAGCTGTTTATCAAATCCCTGGATTCACCAATCATCTCACTATCACTCCTGGAAGTTATTTTACCAGCCCATGCTTCTACAGTGCGGAGGGCTACTCATATGGTTTCACTGTTCACCCAAATGGAGTTGAAGAACGTTACCGAGGCTATGTTAGCATTTACATGCACCTCTGCATTGGAGCATATGATGAAATGCTGGAGTGGCCAGTTGCAAACAGGCAGCTGACCGCTGTTGTAATGGACCAGGACCCTGATGCAAAACTGAGGATGTCCTCCACAAGAAGCTTCACCACAGGTAGGCACAGGTCACTGGTGTTAAAAATAGTAATAAAATAAAGTTTACCTTCCAGAGTAAGAGAATTGATTTAACTTAATCACAGTAGCAGTATAACATCATGCAAATAGTAATGCCTTTATTTTCCCATGTTTTGAGATTTCTGCTTCACCCCAATGTAATAGAGTGAATAGAGTTCAATCATGTTCAAGTCATTAAAAATAAATTGAAATATTTTACCCCCCTCCCCCAATAGTGTCAAAACACAATTAGCATAAGACACTAGTACCACTTATTTTAAGATGCACTTGCCATCACCATCCTTGATCACTGGCTAATATCTTTGATTATCACCACAAAGTCCTCACATGTATAAATATTATAAAAAGTAGTATTAATGGGTAATCATACTGTAGTTGAACATTTAGCAGCTAAAGAGTATTTCCCTCAAGAGCCGTTGCAAACCAACACAGAACTTACTAATCATCCTCACATCAATCATATTTTTTTACACTCACTAATGGGCAGAGTGACCAAGCTGTAAACACAACACAGCAAGAAAAGTCACTGTTAATTGTCTCTGGAAGAAAGCAGTCATGTTGTTCCTGCAGATGAACAGTTTCTCTAGTTAAGACAAGCTTCTAAGCTAAAAAAAAAAGTCCAATCAAATCATCAGGCTCATTTTAAACAGCTTCTCCAAGCCAATCAAAGACTTTAAATATTATATCAGCTCCAAGATTGATCATCTTAAAGTGTTACAGGTTGTGTTTGATAGATTCTGATGAGAATTGATGATTGTTATTTAGGAGAGCAAAATATATCTCTTATTCACTGACTGCTAGCTGACTACTTATGAGGTGAAGGCAATGACCAAAATAAAGAATAAAAAATAACAGAGTCATTTATGACCTAATTTCCACTGAAAAAAAGTAGCAACTTGAACTTAAAAACCCATCAAATTGTGGATGTGGCACAAGTTGCATTCTGTATTAAATTTGTAGCCTAACAATAGAGTCCTGCTGTCTGTAATTTATTAATGTAAAAACCCATTGAAGTGACAGCGCCAACACAATCTTTTCTGATTGTTCCGACCAAATCTGTTTATTCTGATTAATATACTTTCACATTATCTCAACTTAATATTCTGGTTTTACCACAAATATGTAGAACTCAGAAATGTATAACATTTGTGTCTTTCTTGACTATTTTCCCCCTCAGACACAAATACACTTTGGCAGAGACCCACAGTTAATTCAACATATTGGGACTCGAACTGCCAGTGCTATCGTACTGCTGGATGGGGTTGGCCTGGATTTGTTTCTCACAATCAACTGAAAAAAAGGAGCTTCTTCAAAAATAATGACTTTATTATAACTGCTGACTTCAAAGGTGAGAATCAGAACTATCAACTTTTTAACCTGGCCATACTACAATAGCAGATAAACATAATCAAACAACAGTTATTTTTAAATTAAAAAAACTACTACTGCCTCAGATATTTTCATTAACCTGTTGTTTTGTTAGATCTGACCCACCTGATCAAGACGGAGGTCCCTGTCAAAGCTGCTGCAACACGTAATGACATCAAAGATGAGAAGCCAATCAGTGAAGTGGATTTGAGACAAGAGGCTCCAAAGAAAAGAAACGCTCGTGCCACCAACCCCTGTAGTCCCAACCCTTGTTTCAATGGAGGCGTGTGTGTGGAGAGAGAGGGGGAAGCCTCATGCAGGTATGTTTGTTTTTTCCAGGGTTGGATATACAGCATATGTGTATTTGCATTACCAAATGCATTTTTGAGGAATATTTTGGTTAGTCAGCGTTCATGTCTATGTTTAAATTGAGCTAAAGCCAGGTGTCAGTTGGTTTAGTGTAAGGGCTGGAAACCAAGAGGGGAAACTCACCTGGTCACCTCCGAGTTTAAAAATGTACCTGCCAACACATTTAAAGCTTTTTAAGCCTCAAAACTATGATTTAGATAAGAAATATAATTTTAGTTTCATTTTAAGAAAACATGCTCATTTACTTTTCTGCAGAGTCTAGGATGAGAAAGTCACCACTGTGTGTATAGAGTTCAAGGTTGAAGCTAAGTGGTGATTATCAAAGCTTTGCATGAGTACTAGAATTAAAGGGGTACAGATAGCCTGACTCTAAATTTAAAGGTGTATCTACCAGAACTTCTAAAGGTGATCGATTAGCTTGTCATGTCATGTTTATTTAGTATATACACAAGCATAAATGTAAAAATTGATCCTTGTGGTGTTTGGGCAGTTACATGCTTTAACTATTTCCAGTTAGGAAGAAAAAACATTTTTGATGTCTCGTCATCAGCTTGAGGTTGTTGCACAGACCTGCTATTTGACAGATAAACTGATGTGCATAGAGACTGGTGGCAGCATGTAACCCTTTAAAAACCACACTGTCATTGTCACTTTTGGATTTCTCCTTATGTTATTCGTGGTAGTGATGTTCTCATCCTACCTTAAAAAACCTAAAATCTCCAGCCTCCAGACTTAAAAAGGTAAATAAACGTATTTTTCAAAATGTCAAACTACTCACTAAAAGTCTCACAAGGCAAGACTTCATGTAACAAACCTTTTCTAAGTGAATGCAAGATTTTATTGTGTTTCTCTGCTACTGAAACAGAGAAGGACTTATTTTTTATATTTGTAAACCATTTATTTAAACTAAGTGCTGTTGTTAAAATTTGTACCATGCTAGCAAAGTGACACAGGACTCAGGAAATTCACCACATGTGACCAGAAATAAATAATCAATTAGGATATGTTTTCATGTGGACCCTCCACTTCAAAGCAATTATTCACATTTCAGAAAAATATTTACGTGATAAAGACAAACTCAGTCTACTGCTTTTCAGGTGTGCAACAAGCCAGACAACCCTCTACACCAGTCAAAGATGTGAGGAAAAGAACATGGATGGAAGCATTATGGGAGGTCTGGTTGGTGGTGCAGCAGGGACAGTAGTTCTAACACTGGCCATCTTCACCGTCATCAGAAGAGCTTAGTAAATATATTTCAGAGGGAATAAAGTGTCCTCTGCATTCAATCAGCAGTGAAATCTTTGCAAAATGAAAATTGTAAGACTTGTTTTAATCATCAAATGCATCCTGAGCATATCTCTGTGTATTTATAGTGCATCCCACCATTACCCTAAAGTGAGTATATATTTTTTCTTCAGGCAAAGGCTATAAATAAGTTAAGTATATGGATAAGTCTCAAATTTAATCATCACGAACCGCCCACCTGCAAAAATAACAAATGAATTCAATGATTTAAATTAAGTGCTTTAATCAAAAAGTGATAGAATTTAAAAAGAAAAACTAAGACTGAAGCCAAAATGAGGAAACTTCAACTTTCTAGTTTTAGTTAAAAAAACTAACAACATGTTGCAGGGTGACATCACCAGTTGTTTTGTGTCCTACATTTGTTTTGTTTGTTTCAAAAAAATAATCATTTATAGTTTGCTTAACAAATTCTGTAATGAAAAATGCAGATATGTCATTAGAATTTCTCAGAAGTGTAATGATTAATAAAAGACATTATATTCCTTGTTTTTATTTCATCACGTTATAACATATAAATATCATTTGTATACATATAGTGGTTGGTCACACATACATACAGGAAATGGTTCATATTAAAGAGAGGATAATGTAACTTCACTATATTTACATATTACTACAGCAAGACTTGATTTAATGAGAAAACTTAGTCATTCTCAGCTGAGTGTGGTGAGTGTTATCATCTACTACTTACAGTTATATTGTCAATTTTATCACATTTACAAACATTATAAAAGCATCTATAAAATCAATTTTTGTTTAAGGAACCGGTTTAAGTAAAACTTTCTTCACCTTTGTCACCTTCTAGGAACTGAAATCTAAAAACACAGCAAACTCAGACATCTGTTCCTCAGTTGGTTATAGGTGGAGCTGCATACATGTTTGCTTTTTTTTGTCTTCAAACTCTTTAATGAGAGGATAACCAAGTAATGAGAACTTCCAAGACTGACTTCACAACCTAGGAAAATATATTTTCTGCTTACATGTGGTAATAAGTTACCATTTAAATTAGCAGACTAAAGTCAAGTATCTTAGCATGTTAGGCATTATTTACTATGGTACTTGCAGCAGCATTTCACCAACAAACCTTGTTGTGTGAAAAACTGCACGACATGCATCATATTACAACAACAGTCTCCAAACTGTTTATTGCTGCAATGGAATAAGGAAAAAAAATAAATCACTGGAAATCTTGCTCTGGCCCGTCCTGTAACATGTTAATTTCATCTAATTTATCCATGAAATTACGTAAGTAAGCAAAAAGCACATAGCATAGTGGCTTAATGATTGTATATAACAGAATTAAGAATAATAGAATATAATAGAATTTTAGTGATGCAGGCAGCAGTATGGGATATATTTAAGTCTGTTCAGACTGAAATATCCCAACAACTATTAGAAAAAATTGCATTGAAAGTTGGTATAGACATTCATGAATCTCAAGAGATGTACACTTATTGCTTTGTTGATCTCCTTACTCTCCCTCCAGCAAAAAATCAGAAGGCTTGCTTTTACGATTTTTGAGAGAAACAGTTCAGTATTTATATGGCTGAAAAATGGGAGGCGATATCTCAGAAGCTCTCAGTAGAGGAAGTAAAATCAGAGTAATTTTTTCCATTAACAATATTTGACTGGTATAAAATTATACCAATAAAATCATTAGTTTAAATTTGCTAAAAAATATGATTTGATAAAACTTTCACATAACATCCAGGACTCCCAAGATGAACGTAAAAACCCCCATCAAGTTATGTTGTAGGTGCCATAAGTATCAAGTCTGTTCAGTTTATATGTTGGACCTGTTTTACAAGGTGCCATTTTTTGTTGTTAATAGTGAAAGCAAATAGTTTTAAACTCCCAGCCATTCTGATCACCATTTCTGACTGATTTCTCCATTGCAGTGGTGGCAAAGGATCATAAGATTTGCTCAGATAAATTATAGTTTCACATGAATAAAGTTGGAATAATTAAAACTGGTGTCCATAATGTAAGCATGGAGGATTTTAAAATGATCTGGCATTGCCACGTTTCTGTGTTAGGTGACATAAAAGCTATTATTAGAGCATTTTGAAGTGGCAATACAAAATGGGGTAAAAGACCTCTGAAACCAGAACCAACCGACCAACTTCAGCACAGCTACATCTATTGCATATGAACCGCGTGAAGATTACTATGACCTGTTAAGCTTTGATGATCCCTAAAATTTCAATCTAATGTCTTAAAATATCCAAGTGTCCAGCACCTAAAAAGTTTTTTGACCAAATACTTACAAAGCTAAGGACATTTATGTCAGTCTCGGTTTTATTTATTAGTGCTAATCTGCAATTTTAGCATGTTAATACACTGATCTTAGGATCATGGTAAACCTTACAAATGCTAATCATCAATATGTCAGTATTGCCACTGATGCTACATTCATGTGCTCTTGGAAGATCCAAGTTTCTGAGTTGGGAGATCATTATTCCAACTTGACTGTGTTCATGAAGTTGTAATGTTGGAAAAACACGGCTGGCTTGAAGACAATGTGTTGCGTTATTATGCTCAGAGCCTCTGAACATGAGATTGATAGCTGTTACTAGTATTCTTGTGACAGTTAGAATTCTGGTAAAGATGCATGTAGCTATTTGAGAATGCTGAAGCAGTTTGAAGCTTTATATGAGTGATTCTGGCCAATGCTGCACCTGTAAATTCCCTAAAACCACTAAAAATATTGTTGTACTGTAATGTAATGTACTGTAATGTACTGTAATTTCTGGACTATGAGCCGCTACTTTTTTCACACCCTTTGCTCCATCCCCAAATATGATGTCAGTATCAAGTAAAGTCAGCAACTCCTTTACCAAAATGATCTCTGACTTCCCCAGTTGTTTTTCCAACATGGGGTGGTGTGAGTGCGAATTCTCCCAGTCAAGTCATTCTTCAATTTTTCCAAGAGCACATGAATGCAGGGTGAGATCACGTTTTGCATGCAATTATTAGCATTTAGCTTCAACTACAAAGGTGCCTAATTGCAACCTCACAGTTACTAACAAGGCCAACTTTATTTAAAGCAGACATTCCTCATGACTTTTACTTTGGTGTTGCAAAGCAATAGCAGCTTTGTGCTTCTGTGGCAACTTAAACTGTGGCAGGAGTGTACAGTGTAGAGACTTCACAACCTGGAGAATTTGAGCTTTATTTTGTTTGGTTTCATTGTTTGGTGATTCTAGTGGTTCATTGAAAAAAAACAACTTTGTTTTCCTTTGCATTTTTAACTATCTTGATCAACAGAGATGCTTATGCTCGGGATACAAAGAAGGTGGCTGGTTCAGACAGGGACTGTTGTCCATGGTGGTATGAGTTTTCAAGATGGTAAGTCGGTGTTAGCCCACACAGATGCTAGTGCAGCAACCCAAGCAGAGCTAGCAGCTTTACAGGGTAGATGTGCATACAGGTCTGAAAAGTAATACATATGGAAATTTTGAATCACTGAGGATGCACCAAATGTATGGGGACAAGTAAAGGGGAGACTAATTATGAAATATGACTGACCTCAGTCTTCATTTGTCTTTTGTGTATGTGGTTGATGTCAAATTTTTCATGCTTTCACTTTTTCCCTTTGATTTAGCCTGAAGTGGAAGCAAACACAATTATTATTTTTGATGGATGTTTTCAGTATTTATAGTGTAACTGTGGAAGGACCTTATGGGTAAACTTACCATTATGAGTTTTAACAGTTCCTCTCGAACCTGTTAGTAATAATACAATGTATGTTTTACAAATTAAGCCAATGGTAAATACTACAAAACAAAGTTAAAGAATAAACATATAAGAGATTTTTGATGAATAAATGATTACATTGACAGATCTGTCCATTAATAAATGAAAAACCAACCTTCTGCTCTGCAAAACACCCTGTAATCAGAATGAAAAGGCCCTGCAAGAGAAAAGTAAAATGTCACAGGTTTGAGTGTCAAAGGTGTGCCCTTAATAATGAAGACAAGTTTAAATCTGCGGATATATTTAACCATGATTTAATATCTCCCTTAGTTTCCTGACAGTGCATCTTCCTTATTGAGTCATGCCAGCTCTATGTGCATGGGCATCACTTATGATGGATCACAGATATTAAATTATCTACGATGGAGCTGAGCTAACTAAATTTTGCTGTCAGCTTTTGTCATTACACATATTCGTTATTACATACATAAAATATTAACCAGGGATGCACTGAATCCAGTTTCCAGAATCGAGGTTCAGTTATCAGTCATTATAACCCATAACTCTTTTTTTTTCATTTTTTTTAACTTTTCAAGCAGTTTTAGTTAATTTTAGTTTTAAATTACCTGGAAGGCATTCAGGATGGTGAAACTGTAACTAGCCACACGGTAATAGGGACCTTCTTCATCCAATATAAATTGTGCAAAGCCAACAAGCCATGTTACTCCAAAGACAGGTGTTAGAAAAACCACCACTCTCAGGATGCTTTTGGCTGTCTCCTTGTCATCTGCCTTGCCGCTGTCAGGGACAGAGGACTTAAGCAGAGTTACAATGACGACCACCATAGAAAAGAGATTTGTCAAAGTAATAGTTCCCACAGGAAGGAGAAAAGCATGCAAGGAGCCCTCCAAGAGTCTGTCATAAACGAGCCAGCACGTTTTTGGATTATAGTACTCCTTTTTTGTGTATCTGCTATACACATAGCTACATCCCACTATTAGGATCGGGCACACATAACCTACAATGCTGGAGATGAACATGAAGACTCTTTTCCTCAGAGGGCTGAAGACAAAGATAAGCTGATGGACGAGCATGACACTCATGCACAACGTCCAGCTGAACATGGCTAAGTAAAACAGGTGCTTGCAAACAGTCAAAATTAGACACCAGGTTGGGCCGGGTGTTTTAGGAATGGTTGAAGCCAAAAAACAACAGTCGGCGAGCAAGAGGAACACTGCGATGTTCACCAGGGCTGTGTGACGGAAATGTGAAAGATTGGTCTTGACCACAGCTGACCACACTAGAACCTCAATGATCAGGAAGATCAGCAAGGAGCAGGCAGACACAATCAAACCCACACGGGTAATGATTTCTAGGACACCATCAGATGTATCGCGCGTTGACATGAGGACAGAGAATGAAGTCAGGTGGTTGCACTTGCAGAGTGTGCGATTATCATCACTTTGTTTGGCAATGCATCCCTCTTCTGACCAGTCCTCTGCTGCCGTGTCCCAGAAGACGCACCTATGTTTACTGGAATTTAGATGCTCTTTAGGAAAGTTAAGTGTAATTTCTACAGATGAATTGTTATTCTCCAAAGTGGCTGATAATAAGAGGCTTGAAGGCTGGAGTACGTTTTTGTCATATGTCTTTCTTAAATTTTTCATTAGATTTTTCACAGCAACAGTTTTCAATATTCCAGAGGTCATGTTCAAATCTACACCAATGTCAAATACTGTCACACTGCAGTTAATATTGTCGCAGAATTTAAGCTCTAAGTTTGGACTTGTGACTCCATTGTTCCCATTTACTCCATTGCTCACGTTGACATCGGTGTTCTTCACCAGACCCTCCACAGACTGGAGGTAATTTGACGACATTGTGTGAAGAGTAGGCTCAGGGGCCTTGTTCCAGGTATTATCCAAGATATTGCTTGCAGCTGAAACAAAACTCTGAAACAGAAAAATAATGATAAAAACAACAAAAGAATCAGTGGCAAGATACATTTTTAATTGGGGATTTCCTGCATGTAAGAACCTCTGTCATTGTCAAACAGGTAATAATTTTATGAAGTTATTGACTAATTACGACAAATCAATATTCATTCCTGTCTTTATTATTTGTTGTTTGCTTGCTAGTGTTGCAGGGTGTGTCTCCTTTACCACAGCCAACACTTCCAAGCACCTCATTGCATGTGGGTATTAAAACTAAAAGTGTGTGGATGTGAAAAATTATTTGCGTACACTCACATAAGTGATTCTGAGTTCTAGTATTAAAGTTGGCAAAATGCACAGATATACAAAGCGCCCTAGGAATTTATTACTATTAGAAACAAAGTCTGGTCGCTTTACAACAGACGAAAATTACACTTGTTTTTGTCTAAGTGCTTTCTGCAAGCTGGCGTCTGTTTTCAGCCAAAGATTGTTTGAGAAGGAAGAACCTCTACTCTCTTAAACCATGCAACTACAAGTGTCAAATTAATCTCATAAAAAACACAAGATCATAAATTTAATAGTTTTAAACAAAGACCTCAGCTGTCACTTCAATGTGTCAGATGCATGTTTCACCATATTTGATCCAATATGAAAGTACTCAGGTCAGTATCAAGGACCAAAAAGAGAAAAAGAAGACCCTGATTTGGTAATCTGTAATCTATTAAAACCCTGCAGTACTCTGACATTCTAGACTCATGTAACAGCTGAGAATGAACCCCAAGTAGTAGATCCCGGGAAAGCTAGCTCCTAAGTTAGCTTGAGCGCTACATGCGGAATAAGACTGACTTAAGCTAAGAAATCTCCCAACACCAAGACAGATCTTGCAGTCTTGTATAGACCAGAGGCAAATCAAATTCATCTATGGAAGACCCTGAGGACAGTTACAGATGTTTACATTTTGAGAATTTGTAATGGCAATGATTTAGTTATTATGACATTACCGATGTGAGAAACTTAAGTCATGTGACAGCTTTTTTCGGCCTCTGACACTGGGTTTGAGTGGCCTCCTTGACCTTTCTCAAGTTGTCTATTGACTCCTGGTTAAAAACTTTGAACCACTTCTGTGTTTTATATGACCAGTTTTGATCTTGATTTCCAAGATGTTGTCTGTATTAGGTATTTTTTCGGTCTCTTTTACATGGGCTGCACATTTTTTAAGCTTGACTCAGACATACTGTCAGTTCGACCATGTAAGGGAGTCCCAGGGGGATGCTTCTAGGGGTCCCTGTTAAGTTGGCAGAGTTTTTCTAAATTTTGTTTGGATTTTTGTTAACCATGCCTGTGCCTTTTGGCCCTGGCCCTATCATTCCACAGTAGGGGGAAAAATGATCTGCCTAGCTTGCACTATAAATAAATTACAGTAATCTTGGGCGGCGCTAAGCCAAGATGCAGATAAGGGGCCCATGCAACGTAGTAACACACAGATAACTAAAGGGGAAGAGAATGCTGGAAAGGCTTGTAACCACAGTGTCCACTATGTGAGTTCAACTACCTTTGGCCTAGAGTGCACCCAAGGGTCCCCCTAAAACCTGCTTGCATCACAGGACCAAAATTCCATCCAAAGGTCACATGATAACAGCTTAACATTTTCAGTGTCAACTGTGCAACTATCTGGCCAAGAAAGTTGATAAAAAGCTTCAGAGACAACAGTCCGTGTGGGACCTAGTCATGAATTTCTTTCCAAGCTAATTGTTTCCAAGTCCAAGCATGAATCTTTACACTCAAATCTTCATGCATTATGATAAAAAATATGATAATGAAATAATAATCAACAGGAACTTACGGGAAAGATGTCCTGGTTCAATTTAACATTCCCCGATGCATTGGCCATAATATTCAGAACACTGATGGAAGCAGTAATGCCAGCCACGATGTCACTGGAATCATCACTAACATTAGATACAGAGGCATTCTTAAGTCCCTCAAAGATTTTCTCGGCCATCTGCTGGGTAGCACCGCGTCCCGTCTGGAAGTTCTAGAAACAAACAGTCATTATCTCCATGTAACAGTGCACTACAACACACAAATTAAATCCCAGTGCAAAACACTGATGATGTCTACAGTTTTGAGCTTTTGATGAGGTTGTTCTATCTGCAAGCTGAGTTCCTAGCTCAGGTTTGAGTTATTAAGGCCAAAGTTTACGAACCAAAGCAGCAAACCGATGAACATTATAGCTGTTTTTTTTTAGTCATATTAACAAGAATCCTAATGGCAGATTTGTGGCCTGGACTTCATGGATAACTGTGACCTTCTTGACTAAAAATGTTTACAAATATTAAAGTTTTACTATCAGTGGAATTGAAAAAAAAAGAAAAATATTTTCCAGAATATATGTTTCATTGCTTATTAGAACAACTGCTTATTTAGTGCACACGAACTAATTAGCTCATGTAATTTTTTTTTCTGCTCTGCAATTTACATCCACCTTTTGCCTGGATATGCTTCAGTCGCTGTGTCCTCTACAGTGCCCAAATATATATATATATATATATAAACATTATCAGCTGTCAGTGCCATTCATGCACACAAGTTAAAAAATAATCACACAACATGCTGAAAACTTAAAGCTGCCAGGTAGAACTATTTAATTCTAATACCATGAGCTGTAAAACAACACTCACATCAGCTTCATTTAAAACTTTGTTTAGCTTTAGGCTGATGCAGCTGGAGATCACTGGGTCCCACTTAGAGCCTGTACAAGAGCGTGACTTGTTACCAACTTTGTCCTCTGCACACGAGAAAAAAGTTACTGTGATTCCACCTGGAGTATTTGGCCAAACATCATCATTGATCTTTTCCTCACTGCAAAATTCTTTATTATCTAGAAAAAAAATACAAGGACTCATGAGCTGATGCAAGATAAACTATATATATATATATATATATATATATATATAGTAACAGTGTAAAGCAGTATCCTCATAAAGTTAGGATATCATTATTACCATAAAAATAATGAAATTACAATTAACATTAAAAAAAAATTACCATAAAGAACTGGGATGTTCATTTTTGCAATTTTTTTTTGGTCCTTTGTGTTCTTAAAAGTGACACTAACATATGGATCATCATCATCATCGCTTTCTTTCTTTTCACAGCCGACAGAAACTTTAAAACCATAGACGAGGCCTTTTTCTGCAGCTGGTAGAAAAACATGAATATTAGTGTCAGAGTTAGGCTTTTGAATTTTGCATGCATTTTGCAAGAGTACTGTGACTTCTTTTTCATGCAGTGCAAACAGGAAGAAAAAGAGGACAGATTAAGAGAGATACTTCACTTACATTTGTTAGAAAGTTTGGATTGCTCTTCACCCATGTAGCTCCACCAAACTTCAAAGCTGTCTGTACTGTTTAAGATGGTGGCAGTGACGTTAACACTAACACTTTTAGCTTTTGATAAACAGTCAACAGTAGGAGGGTCTAATTGCAGCGTGATCACATCAGGGAGGAGTGCCACCCTTAATTGTGCCTTGGCTGTGTGTCTCACTGACCCACTCATGAATCCACACTCATAAATGCCTGCAGAGAGCATGTAGGTAGATATAAGAGCATTGACAGCAGATATTCATGGAACTAAGTACATAAGAAGTGAAACTGAAATTCACTTTTTCAAGCTTTTCTAGCTTAACACAGCGTTTTTTCTGATTCAACATGGATTGGAAGATATGCAGCCAAGTGACAGCTACTAAAACATTGTATACATGACAAATGTGGTCATGTATACAATGTATACACCAACATGCAATCAAGCCGCCAAGGGAACTGCATTGGACTGTATGTTACTGAACCATCATTATTTAAATATTTGATTCGCATGATGCCTGTTTCCATTCGAATCAAGGTCCAGATTTTGAATCTGATTGACAAAACACATGTGTGACTCAAACTTTCAGCATATAATGGTAGAATGAAGAGATTAAATCAGACACTTCAAATGTACTGGCCAGACAGAGAAACAGCACAGTTGGCCTGATCGCCTACCTAAACTATCGCAAGCTTAAATAATACTCTTAATATTGCCATGGATGTCCTCTGTAAAAGTCTCTGTTTACTGATGTAGTTCAGCTGCCAATCAAGAAATCCATAAGTGATCTTGGACAGCTTCTGGAGGGCAGCACGGCAAGGCAGTCTGAGAGGAGTCATAGCTCAGACGGCAATAGCTAACTAGCAGTGTTTTTTTTGTTTAATAATAAGGACAAAACGTCCTTTGTTTTTAAACAGCTGTTATACTTTTTGAAGTGCTTCAAGCGGTGTGTATGCATTTACTCAGTTCCATTTGATTTTTCATCAGAGTGTTATTTATAATTGAAATTAAATTAATCTGATTTCAATGTTAATTTTAGATTTGTGTTCAGCTGTTAGCTCTGCTTGATTAATTTTTTTTTTCAAGAAACTGTGAGCCTTTTAGAATTAAAGGCTTTGCCAGTATCTATGTGTCATTGCCAACATAAACAAACTCTCCTAATTAAATTTAATTACTGTTTTGCAATTTAGGCTGCTGGGCCTGGCTGCATTAATACATGTCTGTTATAGACATACA
The DNA here is from genome assembly GCA_034780835.1 of Ctenochaetus striatus. NCBI lineage: Eukaryota > Metazoa > Chordata > Actinopteri > Acanthuriformes > Acanthuridae > Ctenochaetus > Ctenochaetus striatus. Next base: position 12,943,929 of record JAUZTA010000014.1, on the reverse strand, counting down.
CAATGGTGCATAAGCGGTCTGATACTTACTAGAAATTTAGGCATATATATACGACCATAAACTTGAGTTTAAGTAAAACAAGTATCTAAAAATTCTTGCATAAATAAAAGTGCGGTTCTATCAGAATTATTGTGTAAAATAGAGTCAAAAGTTAAAGTTTTCAGGCAGTTAAAAAGTCTCCAGTGACTGGTAAATTTTTATACATGATGTCACTGGATGAAAAAATAAGTACATGCTGTATAAAATGTCATATACAGTACATGTCATATTGTGCATGTACATGCATGTTAAACTGAAAGTGCATATTTTAGAATGAACCAGTCTTTGAATATGAGCATAATCATAAAGTATGTATTAAAATACTATTTTTTTATTGTTCCTCCCTCTAAAATGCTATGTTTTTAAAATGCTAATGTTTAATCCATGGCACACAGATGATTTATGTATTCTATATGATATCTGAAAGATAAATTATGTCATATACATATGCTCTGTTTTCCTAATATGAGCTGTGCTTAGTTGGTAGAATGTAATGAAAGAAATAATGCTTAAGCTTCACATAATACAGGCACACAAAATACTTAAAAACAGCTACATATTGTGTCACTTGTTTCCTCTTGCAGTCTATTACTTCATATCTACATCACACTGTAGATATATGGTGAATGCAGTGTGTTAAAAACATGTCTTAAAGAACAAATCAGTGAAATGGCAGTAAGCCATGTGGCCTAGACAAACTACTCAGACAGTCCTTTTATCTATCAGCACCAGGGATGTAAGGTAAGGAGACATATCTAGGATGAGCCACCATATGACTGTGGTGAGGATGGGGAGGACGAAGAAGATGATGAAGATGCAGCCCGCCACCAGTTTGTGGTACCTGGCTTCCAGGGTTGATGGGGGCCAGGATGATGTAGTTGTCCCCGTTGGATGCTTTCACCCTGGTACCCTTCAGCGTGGCAGTGTGAGGGTGGTGAAGGAGTCGCGGTTTCCCATCCAGCTCCTCCGCCGACCCTCCCTGGGCCCCCCACGCTAGCGTGCCTACGCCAACGCCTACGCCACTGCTGTTTCCAGCTTCAGAGCCATTGACCAACAGCCTGCGGGCGGCGGTGGCACGATGGTGGGCTGGGAGAGGCGGTACAGCTGGTGGGGTTTTACTAGTGCCAACATCTGGTGCGCGTCGGCGAGTAGGGGGCGAAGGGGCGTCATAGTTTGAGCTAGAGGCAGAGGGCTTGTACGAGGGCCGGTGGATGAGGCCCTCGAAATTAGGTTTGGCTGAAGGGCCTGTGCGCCACACCACCACTGTGATTTCATTGGCACTGTTTCTGTGATGAGAAAGACAGATGAATAATAATAAATCTCACATATTCGCTCTTTATCTCACTGTTAACTGAATACTTATTGGCTACAGGCAATCTCAATGTCTGAAACAAATAATCTTTAAAAACCAAAGGTCTTGTTCATTCAGCCGTGCATATCAGAATGGCTCAGTATGGTCTGTAGGTCAATCATGACAAAATTAACTTCAAAAACCTCTCAGACTATCAGATAATCATTACAAATCTCTAGTTCTGAGTCCTGAATAAGCCTATAAAAAGGATTCTCTATCATTTTGGTTTAAATCCACCCATAATTCTCTGGTGTGTTGGACCCATTACCTGATAGCGTGGGCCAGGTCCACACATTTCCACTGCTCCACAGGCTGACCATTTAGCTGCAGGAGAGTGTCCAACTGCTGCAGACCTGCCTGATCCGCTGGACCTCCTGCCACAGTGATAAGACAGAGAAAGTTCAGATCACTACATGCTCTCAAGAGCCATTCGTACTGTTCAGGATTTTAGCTCCTTTATGCATTGAGCTTGTTCCATTTGTGTTCAAGATACAGAATGGTACAAAACTGTACAGATGAAACAACAAATGTATAATTTATACTAAGATGCTTTGAATTTCTGTTTATATTCCCTAAATCTCTTGACAAAGACAGTAACAATGAGGTCAGTTTGAGATTCAGCGATTCAGTCAAAGACAGAGCAGCAGGGTGGATGTCTGCCAACATGGAGGCTTGACTCCAGCTTGTTCATCTGACCGACAGACTTTATAATAACTGAAACACCCTGCTGACTGAGCTGATACTCATGGTAATTCTCCGAGCTACAACCACCAGTAAATAAAGAGAAAAATTTATTCGCCCTCAGGTGACATGAAACTTTCATGATGTGAGGTGCATTCATGAGATGCTAAACTCAAAGTCAATCGATGTGAAGTCTACGCAACTTTTGCTGGACTAAAAGCCATTACCATATTGTTTACATAGTCTAGTAACTTCAAATAGGAATTCAGGAGAAAAAAATCCATATTTTCATGCTTAAAAAGCATATTAGCCAGCTGCTTTGCCAACATACACTTGTGTGCAGTCTCAGGCCAAGATCATAAATTTTATGTCATAAATATTTTTAAAACTAGAAATCTACTCTTGGCAGTCCGGCGAGTGAAAATTAAAAACATCACTTAAAGCCAAACACTGTTACAATCAAATCTACTTTGCTCCTGACTTAATGGCTGCTTTTTATGCTTTTATGAATATATAATTTTGGATGTTGGTAGAGGAATGCACTTACAGTTATAAGTTAATATTGGAAGAAATGTTAAAGTAAACATAAAGTTAAATTGCTCAGCTAAAGTAATTTAGGTCTAAGAACCTTAAGACAGTGCAGAACAGGAAAGATGTCAAATTTGAGCAACCTTTCCATTTCATTGAGTTTCATTCACACAAACAAGCATGCAAAACCTGCCTGGATCAACAGCCTGCACCCTCACAGGGGAATCAGAGCAGATGGTGAAGCCATATCCATCCTTTCCTCGAAGGATGGTCACCTGCAGGAAACACACACATACACACATAGTCATTTTGTGATAAGAAGATATGGCCGCAGGAAGATATCTCTTCCCCAACTACCTGAGGAACCAAAAGTAGCATGCAGGCAAAATAATCAACTTCCTTCCTACGATGGACGATTAAGTAGATTTGTATTCTGCCTCTACTTCCTATTAAAACTGTCCTGACAGCAGTTTCCCAGTGAAGCCAATTAGTTGAGTTGAACTCAAAGAAGAGAGAAAAAAGAAGGACATTCTTTGTACAGAAGACAGGGAAGAGTTGAATATAAAAATTCTGCTGAAGCAAAAAGCCCATACCTATGTTTTTTAATAATCTACAGTTTCTTCACCAAAAATAAAAGTTCTAAAGTGCCCAACGGCTTCTTTCAGCAGCAATTATACTGTGAAAAGTGAATCTAGACTCTTAACTAAATTTTTCCAGGCTAGATCAATTGATGTCAGAAATGTAATTACATACATCAGGTAACTGCATATTATGAAACACCAAGAAAAAAATCTGATTAAAGGCACAATATTTAATTTCTGTCACGTATTTGTCAGGTATCTCAATAAAAACAACTGAAATAAAATACGTAGCTTGATGACGTCACAATGTAGTATGGGTTATGATTTTTTTTTATTTTATTGGTAAGCAGATGTCACTGCAGATGAAAATCAATGTGACTGACTTTGAGAAACTTCTGAGAGTTTTATTCACATTAAATTTAGTCACGTCTGCTGACTTCCTTTCTTCCTTTTTCTTTTTGTTCAGACTTATTATACTGACGTTACCCTGAAAGTTGTCAAGAGGGAAAAAAATTCACCACTACCTTGAATATAACGACATATTTCTCTAAGTTTGTACAATGTTGGGAAAATGTAAGCACACACATCAACAATATGTACAAAAAAATGTAGTCATTTTCAGGCATTTAAATGTAGAGATGTCATGTTTTGTATGTTGTAGTAATGTGTGATCCAGTGTCAATCCAGGCTGTATGTTTAAAATTTGTCTAATTTTAATGTATGATATATTATTTTGAAAGACAACATGAATACTTAAACCCACAAATATTCATATACACACATGAAGACTGACAACCACAGAGACAATGTTGATGACTCTTTCCCATTGTCTCTCCTTCTCTTTGACCCTGCATCGTCAAACATGCGGTACCTGTGTGCGATAGTCTGAGCCAAAGTCAACACAGGTCCATCCAAAACATCTCACTTTCCATCTCATCTGCTGACAACCAGGGGCCCAAAACACACATTAACCCCCCTCCCTTTCCCCATCCCTCTTTTTTTTCTGTTTCTCGCAGAGGAAAACTACGTATATATGGAGCTGAATTACAGTGTACCCATGAGCAACAAGGCGAAATACAGTGATTATTCAGGGGCCTGTAGCCTGTGATGACCCAAAAATGTCGGGTAAGATTTGCAGTTTCTTATAGTCCACTGATTTAATGTGCCTTGTGTCACACTGTTTGGGGCCACAGTTTCTTTACCATATTTATCTGCCCTTCATTCCTCGAATTTTTCTTTGTTTTAGTCATTCTCATCTTACTGATGCCGCTGAAGAACAAATTACCAAAAAAAAAAGACAGACAGTCTTGTTACCTGCTGTACAAAGGAAATTCTGATTTGTTTCATGGGCATTTACCCTCTTTGATTTGTCAGTCTCATAAGATAATGTTAGTGTGCTGTTGTCTTCTTGCTGAAAGCCTTACAAGCCGTCACATTAAAATACCAGCAACAATACTGTATACTGTGTAATTACAAAAGATATACAGCATGGCAGGACAACCTCTATGATAAAGGGGTTGACCTTCCCCCTTTAAGGCTGAATAAGCGCAAATATTCACAGAGGAGTGTGCATGCAACTTGTTATCTTCACTCCTGACAAAAAGTACATGTGGTGTTATATATGCTACATTTATTGCTCTGCACTGAGTGTATATTTTTGCATAAAAGTAAACAGATTTGAAAAGTAATCCTTGAGTTGTTTTTGTTGCAAAAAGGGAGAAAAAAAATGAATGAGAAAAAGAATGAGATAACCCGAAACCGACTGAAGGTACAAAGAAGAAAAGAAGCTAAACGGGGATGAAAGATTAAATTGTGATAAAAGAGGGCAGTGGGGCTTTGAAGAGTGACAAAAACGGAGCAGATGACAGAAACAAACAGAGGAACAGATGGCATGAAAAAAAAACATTTCGCTGGAATTAAGGAAGACAACAGAACATTTTCAGGGATAAGCTGGAAATTTGATGTGAGAAAAAAAAAAGCGGAAAAGCAAAGACTGACTCAAAATTAAAAGTGAAACAGACATTTATCCAACGCCCCACAGCCTTTAATCTGCCTATTCCTTTTTATCAAAAGCTGTTTCAGACGTTTCTTTTTAAAGGAAACTCTTATTTTAACAGAACTCAAAAGACTTTACAGAGGTAATTTAATTTGTAAGCATAGTTGAGTCTAACCACTTGGACTGCTCTGACCTGCCTAGAGGAAGCGGTCCAATGCCCTTTTTCCCCTTCTTAATAAAAGATGAGGGATTATTTTATAAACTGGAATTGAAAAAGACTCAACTAGCCTGAGAATAAGCCAAAAAATCAGTATGAATGTTCTTTTAAGTGAGCATTTTTTCAGTGCATCAATCACAAGACATATTATTGAAAATGAAAGAAGAAAGATGAATGGGAAAAGTTCCCAACATACATTAAATATTTAAATAGTATAAGCGGGGCCTTATTGATGAATTAATAATACAGTCACAGGGACTCTGGAAGAACTGACTAGACTAAGATGTTAACTTTCTTAAAATGAATTCAGATGTACTCAAAGGCGCAAAACCCTGCAGCTCATGTGTATAAAGTATGTGTTAATGGACATGTAACAGAGAGCTTTCCTCTTTTTACATTCATGCCTCAGTGCTCCACCATCCTTTAAGACATGATGGCAGGAAGCTAGGATCAGAACTTCGGCAGATTTTTTAGCCTCTTTAAAACACACACATCTATTCAAATTTCACGTGTTTATTATTCAATATGTTTATTGTTCTGTCTTAGTCAATTATATTTAGTCTATTTCATCACAT
>JAUZTA010000014.1:12916552-12927589 GCA_034780835.1 Ctenochaetus striatus | reverse complement strand
GTGTCATTTAATATATTGCTCATTCTGGCGGCATTCAGCTTTGGGCCACAATTCAGATCTCCCTCTCTCTCTCTCTCTCTCTCTCTCTCTCTCTCTCTCTCTCTCTCTCTCTCTCTCTCTTTCTTTCGCTTACTTTCAACATTTTCTTCTGTTTACGTCTGTCTTCATCTTTGGCTTAACATGCACATCTTTACTTCTCATTTTGTTCCCTCCCCTCTCCTTCTTTTAAAACTTCCCACACAGCAACCCTGACGCCCCCCTTCAACCACTGCCTACTTCTTCTGTTTGATGTTTCTATCCTTCTTTTTATCCCTTACTTTGCTTTACTCTAACATCGCACCCGTAACCATAGGAGAGAAATTCTCCTAACCTAAAGCATGAAATGTTATTTTCCAAACTCTGCCAACCAAGTCAAACCAGTCCAAACACGAGTTAAAGTGTGTAAACGGATCAGTACTCATCTGATAACCTGACGAAAGGTTGGAATAATCATATTACATACAAAAACAAACCTTGAAATGTCCACTTTATAGTTTTGAAGTAAAAAAAAAACATTTCCAAAACCGATTACAGCCTTCTCTGTGTCCTTATATACCTTTTTTGTACTAAGTAAAAAAATAATTCAAGACACCCTTTATAATACTTTTTCTGCTGATAAAATAGAGAGGCTTAATAGGAAAATGTGCAATTGTAAGGTACTGTCCTCCAAAAACAAATATCAACATCAGTCATTTGGGAAATGCCCCAAAACAACACGTGCTTATGTACAAGTAGCAAAGCCCCCCGAGCCGCGGTGAAAATTACGACTCATGTCCGTTGGGAGCAAATGAGGAAGTTGGCTGATGTTATTTTAGGGCCAAAAAGTCCGAATAAGGAGGTGGTCAGTCTGGATGGGTGGGTCAACAAAATAGATTTAGCCAAGGGGACTTCTGTTTGTTTCTGTCAACATTTGTTTTCTTTTATCCATGACCACTGTTAGTCCCTAACCTTAACCAAGCAGTTATCACCATCATCGTGATGACAAAGGTCCCATAACCTTAACAAAGTACTAAAAAAAATGCATACGTGTCATTGAGGGAGGCTGTAAGGAACAACATATTGTGTTGTTGCATTTGAAGGACTTGTTTATTTGTAATGATGGATCATTGTGGATCAGTCAGGGTTTAAGAGGACAATAAATAGCAAACCCCAACCTTTACGTGTCTAATTGTAATAAGTATTCCAAGATCACTCGAAGATTGTCCAAAATGTCCTCACAACCACAGTGTGCTCACAAGAAAACAAGACTGCCAAGAGTCTGCCTCTAAAATACAGTACACTTAAAAAGAGACCACACACACCATCAGATAAAACCTAGAATTACAGTCTTGAGGTCATATTCCTCTGTGAACCAGTCAAGTGGCAGCTTACATCAAATATACGAGTCTGTAACAACTCGTATATGTTGGAAAGCCTTTAAAGTAATATATTAAAAGTTTTAAGTGACTATATTTGGCAAAGTGATAATCACTATATAGATCGGCATGATTACAATCATTTCTAGTGAGAAACATGTTCTCTTCACTTGTAGAGTATTTTTACAGAGGAGTGGGAATGATGGAGAGGTTTGTCACATGGTGCAACAACCACCACCTGAAGTTTAATGACAGCAAAACTATTGAGCCTTTGGTGAACTACAAGCTTCAAATATGGATGTTACAGCAAAATAGTTACATATTCTAAAACATGGAGGCTTTAAACACATTTTTAACTGGGGAGCAAAGAAGATCTACACATAGACTCAAGGTGGACAACCAAGATTAGAGTCATCTATTCATAAACCAAATGTGAAATATGTTCTTTTGCTACCAGGGTTATGACATTAAATAATGGGCAGAAAAGTGTTTTTAAGACCATTTTAATGTAACAATGAAGTGGACTTTTAACCTTTTGGTTACTACACATCTTTACTTTATCATTTCATCCTAATAAACATTTGAGTGAAATTTGGTCATAAATACCTTTGAAATGCTGGAGTTATGGTCAAACACATGTTCTGTGAGGCTACACTGACCTTGACAATTCACCACCAAAATGTAATCAGTGAGATCAAGTGGATGTTTGTGCCAGTATTTTTTAGGAATTTCCCTAAGTCGTTCCGGAGATATCACTTTAATGAGAATGGAATAGATGAAGGGGCAGACAAGCCAAAAACATCATCCCTCTGGTCAGAGTTATCACAGGTGCAGAGGCATAAAAAGTTAAAGTAACCCTCAGGATATGTTTAGTTGTTTCTTCTTAAATTTCTAATACAATTTTCAAATTTACTTGCAGTCAATTCAGCAGATGACAAGTAGTCTACTAATTAAACTAAACTAGATGGAATCCTAATACTTCCATTCCTTTTCCCTTAAAAAAATCTTTTCTAATGATATGTTTATGCGCTTGAGGTTTTAAGTTTCCACACCAGACTTGTATGTGTTTCATATTTGACACTTCCTGACTTTAAAAGTTGTTTTGGTGTTACAAAAACAGGTCTGTAAAAAGCTCAACTACCTCTACGTAAAACAAGTAAGAAAGCAGAAAGATGTGAAAACAGGCTTTTACTGTCAAATTGCACCAAAGTCATTCTGCACAGTCCAATCTCCTAACTTTGCACAACAGCTGGATTCACTAGAACACAAAATCGCACAAGATCACATGACACAAGAATCCATTTTGTGAGGGTTCAAACTATGGGCTTGTTGTTGAACCACAAAGCTATTGTACCATTTAGTTTATTCAATGGTTTGTTCAAATCCTATAATAACAATTATGGCTCTGAGAGAAGTTAGCATAGATTATGGTATGGCAGGAGTTTTCCCTTCTCCTTTAGAGAAAGAGCAAAAAACAGCAATGAAGATATTTTTCATCTCTGGTTTCCACAAGAGGTTTTTCTCACCTACTGGTTTAAATGGTTCATTGATCTGATAAGCTGAAGTTGGCTCATGATAGATGGTGAAAGATTGGTGCTTAATTTAGTCAGCTGACAAGTATTTCTTAAAAATGCCTGGCTTTTTCCAAACAGCTTTCATGGATGACTTTCTTGGTAGACCTAGCATTTAATCAAAGTTACAAACATACAACTAAAGTAACTATAAGCAAAACACACTTAGAAGATGGGGACTTTTAAACATGTCTACAAAAAACAGTCCACACGCAGAATAAACAATCAAGCATCTCTCAACATTTCGGAGACAGTTTCAAACTCTCTCTTGTAACCAGACAGTTTAACCCCAGAGCGAAGGGCCAAATCCCATAGTTGCAGTTGCCATGGGAAAGGGGGGCACTTTTCAAAAAAAAAAAAAAAAAAGAGTGAGATTCTATCACTTGTGAATCTGAAACCTCCAGGGGTCCAGCAAAAAAGACAGGCTAACCTGTCTGGCGTCAAGCCCAGGAGAGCAGCCTTTTGTGTGTCTAAGACATCAGTAACACAGGGCATATGAGGAGAGAGACGTGGAGAAGCTGGCAACGAGAAACATCCAGAATGACTGACATAAAAACAGGGAAAAGAAAGAGGGACAATAAGAGATGGAAATACTGGACAGTGGGAAAAGTCTACACAAGAGAAATTCAGGCAATGAGAGAAAAAGGAATGTAGTTTGAAGAAGGCAGTAAGAAACTAAGATGATTAAAGAAAGGCAAACAATGAGGCTGGGTATGAGAAAAAAAAACAAAAAAGAGGTGGAAAATAAAGACATATAAAAGGCAAGAGTAAAGAAAAAAAAAATCAAACGGTTTTGGCAGTCTTCTGCAGTTGAGTCAGTCTCAGTCTCAGATCTGCCAGAACATAAAAAGCCCTTGACTCTGCCCAAGTCCTTCATTGCGCCACTCGCTCACTTGACACCCAGCCCCTCTTTTCACCTCCTGTCACCCGCAAACAAATAAACACTTGACGGAGAGGCAGAGAGTGGAGAGGCAAACATAAAAGGAGATTGCCTTAATTTGACTTTCTGGGTGTCTTAAGATCACTCCAGGAATCAAAATTTTCGCTTCAATTGGTAATACCATCACAAAGTAAAAAGAAATGAACTGACATAGACTGACAAAGGGGGAAACTTAAGACATTATGACACAAACACAGTGATGAGTGAACGAAGAAGATCAAACATTGTCCTTGCTAACATCAATCATATTTCAATACAACTTCAAACATGTCACAGTGAAATGTAGAAGGACACTTTCTGACTGAAACTAATAAAATCTGTTCAGCTTTTGGCAATTGTATTGGATCATTAAAATCACACGTAATCCTCTTTCACAAAGGCTATGATCTTAATTACAGGCTGAGAGGTTTGTTTAAATGCAAAAAGATAACCAGATTCTCTTGTCCACAGGTGTTAATGATAACTTTGGGTTAATAACATCAGTACTTATTATTTAATAAGATTTTTAATGTAGCAAAACACTCTCTTTTAGAAGTTAGCTAAATTACTGAAATTTAAAAATACTACAAAAAATACAAGTACAGTAAAGAGGGACTATGTATTCAGTTATGGTTAAATAACCACTTCACTTTTTAATAATAAAAAGTATCAACAGTAGATTAGGTTCATGTTCAATCTGTAATTTAAACTGAGTAACATTCAGCTAACAGATTTAATTTTTGTTCAAAATTATAGAAGAATTTTTGATGTCTGAAAAGCTTTATAAAATATTTGTCATCAGTATAAATTATTAAATAAGATATGTAAATAACAGATATACATAACATGAGGCTTATACTCAATACATCTGAATTAATATGTTATAAACCAGCAAAAATGAAATGGTATATATAGAGTATATCATTCAATTTATAAAGTGATGCATTCAACCGAACAGCTTTTGGCAAAGGCTGGACAAGAGCTTCGATTTATTGAACAACTAGAGTGGAATGTTTTTAACAGGGTTCAGTGTACAAGCGAACGTCCTGCGCAAGTCAAATTCTACACACAGACGACCACAACAGGAGTTTGTACCAAATCAGAATAACAGGGAGTAAATCATATGAGCAAAACAAAAAAACACACATGCACACACACACACACACATATGCACACACAAACACACAAACCACTGGAGGTCTGAATAATGCAGCATGACTGATGCTTGGTGGTGCATAGTTTCCAGTAAACAGAGCTGCAAGAGGTTTGGAAAGTGACTATTTTGGTTAAAAAATTAATAGAAAATGACATGCAAAATGAAAAGTGAACAGTAATCACATGGGAGTACCAATTCAAACACACAGGCCTGTATTGATCGCATATCTTTATACTGTATGCAGGTTTTGCAACAGTACAGTGACTTGGTAAACAACCAACATCTGCTTTAAGATACAAGTCAATAAAAACTTGAAGGTACCCTGTGGCATTTAATATGAGTGTATCTGCTTTTTTAAATTTGTTTTACCACATGCATAGTTTATTACCATCTTCTGGTAACCCAAACTGTCAGCATAAGGGTAAAGACATTGGAATGGTATGCAACCCCTTTGTGCCCCTACAAACAGCAATTGCATATATAACAATTTGCAACAGATACCTTTTGAGGGAAATGTAAAGCAGACCAGATTACAAATTTTATTCACATTAGGAAGAAATGTTGCTAAGTGATGAATCAGGTAAACTGCCAAAATTTTAATACTGAATTGATCAATTAACTCTTTGTTGACTATGTATTTTTTCAGCCAATAGGGCTGAGCCTGAATTATAATATCCATGCAACTAAATGTCCTTAATGATCATTTTTATGCAAGGTAAGTTACATCTTGCACCTCATGCATTAAAAAAAATGTAATTAAACATAATGCAATGAGCAATTACATTATCTGCACAACAATTGGAAAGCAACATATTAGCAACATTAGCAATACACGTAGTTTTTAGGAGACGGAGTTGGTGTATTTTATAAACACAAAATAGGTAGCCCATGAAAAAAACTACAAATAACAGTCGAAAACATCTCAACCCACTAGTTCAAACTTCTGTTAAGCAGGCAGCTTATGATATTATGTTTCTGGACTGGCTTTTAAGAGGAAACTAGTTTGTTGGCTGATTGGTGTGTCAGTTTACTACACACAGTTTTTGTTTTTGGTGCTTGCTTATCCCATCTCACCTAAATTGGAAATTTTACACAAGTAAATTACAAAAATGGCAAAAAATAAAGTAGTTAACCCTAAGTTAAGCTTTAAACATCCTTTCCTTAATTACAGTTCAGGATTTCATGATGTTCCCACTTTGTTTTTACACAGTTTCTGCAAAACATCAACGAAGTTTTCCATTTGGTGTAGATGTTTGTGCAATGTGAAATGGGACTTGCATGTGGAATTGATAAATGCTGTTTTGGGTAATTTGATTATTCATATTTTGGTGCTATTTCCTTTGTTTTATTTGTCATCGTTACAAATGTTTCATATTGCTTTGTGACTGTAGTGCAGACAGCATATTCCGATTCCTCTTAACTATCTTTTAATGAGTTTTGTTCTCCCTATGTAAAACACGCACATTCCCTCTGTAATTTGTGCAACATAAGTAGTTATTCAGTTTGCAAAATCATTAGCCTTGTGGGTGTTTTTGGAAAAAACATCATTCATTAAAAGGCTAAAAGATCAAAAGGAGTCGTGAGCCTGAGGGTGTTTTTGTTTGTCAATTGACAAACTGATCCAAAAGAAAAAAAACAAGAAATGAAACAGGAATCCCGTCCAGAAATATTGTATCCACCTCAGCGCTTTTCTGTGGTCTCTTTAATTAGCTTTGTTATTATTGTGCTCTTTGTTAGTTATCATTTGTGTTCAAACTGTTAGCTTGACTAGAGTAAGAAAGTTAATGTCTTTTTAACTGTGAAGTAGATTATTTCTGTAATGATTTGTAAATATACCCCATTCCGTCATCACCTCATTTGAATTTTCTTATTTCCTTTTTTTTAATGCAAAACTAGGCTGCAGAGTGTTATCCGTATATTTCCTTTCCAGAGACAGCTTTTTAAGTCTGCCCCATGTTCAGGAAATAACTGATCCCGTGGCCTATGGGAATTATCTTCATGCTCCACAACAGAATAATTGTGTGTAGATGATAGTACGTAGCTTCTTTTTTTTATAATCAATTTTCAGAGGTCAAATACTCCTTATCTTACATATATTTACTTTATGGGAGTATGCGAGGATTAAGACTTTCTCTGTAGGTCTTTGGAATAATCCGCAAAATCCACTAGGCCTCATTAGTTGCAATAAAACTCAGTGAGTGATTTTCCAGATTTGTTGATGTGTTTATTAAATCTTTTGATTGTTGGTCCATCTCCGGGATACAAGTCATGCCCTAAACAGCTGCACAGTACGAGAGGATCATGTTCCACACACTGCGCACACAGAGTCACTAGCAAACATATCACAAACGGAGAGCAGAGTGATATGCATAAAAGTGATTTCATCAAACAGCTAAAAGAGTTAAATCCTTTTTTTTTTTCAGAATCATCATTACAGAACAGCTACTGAATGCCTGGAACCTATGCTGGGTTTTGCTGAAGGCTGAGGAAAAACAACTGCATTATTCAACAGCACTGCTTGTGAAATGAGATAGTATGGCAGAAGTGTAGATGACAGGTCTTTTGAAGGATTTTTAGCCATGCTAGCAGTCAACCACAGGGATGGCAATGTTAGTCTGGTGATGTGGTCCAGGCTGTAATAAATGGACAACCACTAAATGAATAGAAATTATATTTTGTACAAACATTCACAGTCCCAGAGGTCACATTTTACTGACTTTGACAATAATCAATCCCTGCCAAAGTCATGACATTTTTAAAAGCCTCATCTGTACATTTTATCTAATGTTATTTTTGTTGGAATGCTACCACATTAAACTAAGATACTGAACATGATAAATGGTATGCTTGCGTAACATTAGCATGTTAGCATTGTCATTTTTTAGCTCAAAGTACTGTTAGCCTGAACAACTGTAGAGCTAAATTACAGCCTGCCAGAGCTGCAAAAACAGTTGTAGACTCTTTGCAATCTTCTTTTAGTATCTGTAGGAATATTCAGTGTATTCAATGGTCTGTGTTCTTAATTCTATTTTAAAGGAACTGACCACAATAAAATTTTAAAAGGATACAGCTTCCTTGTTGGTTTGCAGCTAGCTAAGAGGGTCAAATGCAGCACCATAAACTATAGTCTCAAACATAAAAGATGAATTAAAAAATTTCTGACAGTGTTAACCAAAATAAATAAAATAATCATTAATAATGTAGCTTTTATTTAGCAGTTACTGTGTATAATGAGGTCCCTTTCCCATATATTTTCTTGGTAAAATCCTTTCATGTCATGCAGGAGAGCACAAAAATAGGCCACACATGCATATCAAAATACAAACATCTAGCTTTTTAATGGATGCACAGGTAATGCACTGTACATGTTCACTGCATTCAATTAGATCCCTGAGAGCAATGCATTTTGTTTATGCATGAGTTATCTGCACACTACGAGGCCCAAAGCTGAGTACAGTTCAAACATGACACAAGCGTAACATTCAAGTTAAGAATACAGAGCAAGCATGAAATATGTTTGTGCCCTGGTCTCTGCTTGACCTCAGTAACCACTGAGCTACTGACTCATTTACTGCATGATGCCACATGGAGCAAGACAATGTGATGACTTTTGGCTATTCTGGACAGGCAGACAGTAATGATTGAAGCATTTCATTTTCTGATCTTGTCCTGAGCAAGGAGGAACAGCCAGAAAGGATTATGTCTGCTGTCTGATGACTCAAAGTGTTGAATGATTGTCCCTGAGAGATTTAGAAAAGGGATTTGAAGAGAACGGACACAGAACTGTTCAAGAAATTGGATGGAATTTCATGTCCAGCATGAACAGTATCTCATAATTTGTCAAATTATCATGTTCAACAACCATTTCACCAGGTCCATCGAAATCTTTGTGTTGTATTTTAAGATGCAACAAATAGGGAGGTGGCTATTCAAAATGACAGTGCTGACCTATTTTATATTGAAGGATGGATAAACATTGCAACTGTAAACAAAAGAAGGAAGGGGATGAGCCCAGACACTGAAAAATTTAGATTATGAAAGAAGTGGTTCCTCAATGTGATTTATTAATAAAACATCACCCTTAAATTTTTTCTTAACACAGTTTTGACAAGTTGACCATAAAAAAATACAACATTTTCTAAGCTACTTTGTCTGCGCTCTTATCTGAGAAAATATCTGCTTGAAATGGGTGGATGGGAACATGTTTGTTCTCCATGAGTGCACCCCTTATTGGTAGTCACACTCCCTCAAGTTGTGCCCACTTAGTTCCGCCTATCTTCTGCTGGCCCAATATGTCTGCCCATCAGGAAATCAATTCTAATTTACTTTGTGTCTGTGACGACTTTCAGTCGTCTGGGTTCATTGCCTCTGACCCCAGCGCATGAAAGTGTCCGCCCACTGGAGATTAAAGACTGTGCTGTTGCTCGTGGTTGTCTCAGACTCTGATAAAAATGTCCCTACAAGCTGCCACTACCGTCTAGTTCCCCTCTGATCACTGTTACAGGCAGACATATATAACTGTCAAACACTACAAACAAGCGAACATATCATCCAGCTCATATACATGTCAGGTCAAGTCAATTTTTTTATATAGGGCAGAATCACAGCACAAGTTGTCTCATACAAGATAAACGAGAAGATAATAAATTTATGATGCATTTACAGGTACAATGTTTAAAAATGATTTCAGTGAAAATTTAAATCACGCCATCAATCACAATGACTGCGTTCCACTGTGATACTTTTAAAAATGATTTAAATTTCCCAATAGCAATCAGCTTTAATAATGTTAGGTCCTTCTGTAGGTTATTCCATAAAGAAAGGGAAGCACATTTGAAAACTTTTCTGCCTTTCTTCTAGAATTTTGTGAAAGCACAGACTGTATTGATTTTAGATTTTACATAGAAATGCCATAAATAGAAAAGAACAAACCCAAAGATAGGTTTAATTTATATAAATCAACCAAAGTGAAGGTCTGGGGATGTACCAGAGATGGTCATATAGCAGTAGCATACTAAATCAGTTATGTATGAGATTTCCACAGCCAGTGATAAAACACAAAGTTTATACTAAGCCTAGCATTAAAAATATTCATCAGATTCCATTGATTTTATTTATTTACTCCATAATATTTTATGCTGATCATAAATTACTCTGAATAAATTATTTGATGTATTTAGTGTATATCTTGTTTTAACTTTTCTATATGTGGGTTTTTTGTTTTTAACTCTGACACCTGCATAAGGCAAATTTCTTGTATACCTGAACATAGAGATTGGTGACATCATGTATTACTCTCCTTGGCTTAGTTCAGGTTTAACTTAAAATACCTTTGTGTAAATGTGTGTGTGTGTGTGTGTGTCTTAGTGCAGGTTTTGAAGATTTCACAAGAGTGTAAAATTCAACGCTGTTAGATCTTTGCTTTGCTGATAGTACCTCATAAAAAGTCTGATAAGTTGAATCTGATCTTGTCTGCATAAGTCTCAGGTTACAGTTCCCTCTACTGGTGCTGGTCTCAATCATCAGTATCAATCCTTAATTAGTGGGAATATTTTGAAAAGAATAATATATATTTACTTATTTACTTTTATGACTTAATACTCATGATGCACCAAGACAAAGTAAAGTCCAAAAACTTTGTAGATATGGCCAAACTGTGCTTAAATAACACCTCTCTGAGCTTCTTTTAAGTTTTGATGTGCCTTTTAGTGTTGGAAAAATGGCTCTTGTTACACCTATTTTACTCATACTTCCTCACAGCAGCCTTTTTGACTTGTCCAAGCAGGAAAAGCACAGGTTTTATTAATAATACTAATGACTCCTCAGTTACATTCAAGTGTCCCAGGAGGCCGTGACAGAGTGACACTAAGCAACCATGCACAATAACAGGACCTTAAAAATGAAGCAGCTTAATTGAATCAGCCATCATTAACTTTATTATTTATATGCCTTCCCTGCTGTTACATGTCAAAGTTTCTCCTGTGTTACTGTTATTGG
>JAUZTA010000014.1:12904043-12916452 GCA_034780835.1 Ctenochaetus striatus | reverse complement strand
ATTGGTTCATGAAGTGTAGTGACCTCATAAATAGCTTTACTCAACTTACACCTGAGCTGTTGGCTAATTAGCCAGAATAAATGAAAACACCTGTGTGGGTCTTTTTATGCCTTCCATGTTTCTTCTGTACTCTTCTCTAAATTAACTAATATAAGCAAGATCCAAATAGTTAAATCACTGTTTTATGTTCACAGATCGGCATGTAATTTTTTAATGAAAGCACACAAATTAATTGCAATCCACAGCTGTAATATTAATCCATCAAAGTTTACTCTTTTCAAAAACTGAAAATAGTATGTCATTATATTCGGCGAATTTCTGTGGAGGAAAAGAGGATATCAGATTTGCATGGCTGACTGTGTCAAAGGGGCAGAATGTGTGACACGGTAGCACAGAGCTGACAGTGTGAGCTATTGGCACAAATGCTGCACTCCAGGTCAAGTGGATACATGTCTAGGGTCGAAGCATCAGATATACAGTGTACTCACAAAACCCATTGTCTATCATGATTACATCCCACTCAAACACACAAACAAATTCAAAACCAGTATTTACAAGAACAACCTAATAGAATAAAAACAACCCCCTCCTTCCTCTATATCCGTGTCAAACCCCCACTATATAAGTCAGTCACACAGTGTACATTATAATCTACTGATTTAAAGGCTTGCCATCTGGAAGATCAGTGTTTATGTACAGTATGTGCATATGTGTGTATATGTGCGTGTACAGCACGTCTGGACTGTATTCATCTATTACAGTTGTATGAAAAGTGAAACAAGTGTGTGTACGACGAGGATGACACACTTTTTAAGCGCAAGCCCAATGGGCGTTCTGCTATTTTTACTTACATGCATATACAGACCACCTGACCCACATCATAAGCTTGTTGGAGGGAAATACATTAGCTACGGTCAAAAACACACACACGTTTGTGTCACTGTGGGTCAGTTGTCTCCATTGACACATCGAGCAAGCCAAAAGAGCAGAGCGGAGGGAGTTTCTCAAACCTTTGCTTTTGCTTTACATCAGTAAACGAATACACAAACATACATGCTTGTGCAAAAAACATGCACAGATGGGCAGCAGCATACATAATCTCCAAAAAATATCCAACTCAATGACCACCTACAGTAATAAAATTAAATGAACCGCAAGTCCTATTTTAATCTACTGATTCGTAATTAATTTATTACAAGACTGTGCTCTATTCAAATGATTTCTTCCACTGCTTTAAGCAGATGTAATAAAATAACAAATAACAAATTAATTTACAAATGGAGTACAATGGAGTCTAATATTATTATAACTACTGATAGAGCAGCATTAAAGAGCTGTGTAAAATATTACTAAAGCTTAAAGAGGCGTCTGCCACTTCTTAATACAAAAACATGTCCTGAAAATCAACTCTAATTGCCCCGTCACTCTGTATCTTAGAAATGTTGTTTGGCTGCCACTCACACACAGCTTTGCCTTTTCAGTCTCTCAACTAGTTTTAAGCAAAGTTAAGATGGCAGCCTTTTTATTGTAGTTCTACATTGAATTAGCTGTCAACGATGAGCAGATTGGCTTTGTTATAGAAGAAGAGAGTCTGAACCATGCAAGAGGAAAGTCACAGTGGTTTCAGAGATGATGAGAAGCATGACTTGTAATATTCTCATGGTTACTGACTTCAGTCATTGATATAAAATTGTCATGTATGTCTTATTTTTAAAAGTATGTTGTTCTTCATTATGGCCATATTATGTTAAATGACTTGCTGATAGTTTTACATTAAAATTTCATTCAGATTGTTGTCCTTCTAAATACTCAGTGTCTCCCAAGCCAACCATTAGGTAAGGATGGTGCTAAATCATGTTCAGATGTGCTGCTACTTTTCAGTTCAACACAATTCTGCCTCCCAGGCTTTCTGGCCTGCACTGTGCTGGCTCTGAACTGGCACAGGTCTCTGAGTGAGGGATTACATAGACACACTGATCCAAATAGTGCACCTCTGGTGAGAGTCTGTGCGCATTAACATTAATCTAGCTGACCAGAAAAGACTTGTTTCAACAGATGATGTTTGCTTATAAAGTTAGAACTACTTTCAAAAGGCATGTGGCATTACAGGATTAAGCTCTTGATGTTCATCAATGGATGACTGCATATGGGTTCTGTAGCTGTTTATAAGAAAGAACGTTAGTGTTGAAATTGTAATCTCAGGCTGCTTTATTCTCTACTGAATCAAGCTGAACTATTGATCAACGTATAACTGACTCTAGCACTTAAGATTTTACCTTAAGTTTAACTTGTTTGTAAACAAATTTAAGGTTAAACAAAATGGTTTTAATTCTCCATTACAGCACATTTAACTGTTTTTTTAACTTTAATTCTTCCCATTTACATTCTTAAACCTAACACTTGCGTCATGTTCTCTCTTGATGAAGTTCATCAATAGTGTTTATAGGGTAATTTTCTTTTTGCTTGTATTTAAAGAAAATAAAGTATTTACTTAATTTGCATCTACAACATGTTATTGATAATCTGCTACTGTGCAGTCTGCTGACAAATGCAGGCTGTACCTTTTTTACTCAGAGGTTACTCTGAGGTTCTGCCTAAACAGTGCATACCATAGCTCTCGAAAGTGCTGCACAAAAACAGAATAAACTAACAAACACACATGCCTACAAAAACACACAACAAACTGCAGCTCTTTCCTGAGCACAAAGTGAGGACACAAACATCACTAGAACTTTGCCATTGACACTTTAAAAAGTTTGTTTCCCAAAAATAAGGAACACTCTGATAGCAAGCTAGTGTTGAGCCAACCTGCAGCAAAATATAACACAATTCATGTTGTTTTGGGAGGAAGAAAAACTGCAGTTTTTGTTACAAATACAGTTATAT
The DNA here is from genome assembly GCA_034780835.1 of Ctenochaetus striatus. Taxonomy (NCBI): domain Eukaryota; kingdom Metazoa; phylum Chordata; class Actinopteri; order Acanthuriformes; family Acanthuridae; genus Ctenochaetus; species Ctenochaetus striatus. Next base: position 12,913,566 of record JAUZTA010000014.1, on the reverse strand, counting down.
AATAATAATAACTAAACCCAACTACAATTCAAAATTGAAAAGTACTTTTCTTTTAGGAGTGGATATATTTCAAGTATGAACTACTCACACACTTGTTCATTTTCTGCATAAAGTAACCTAAGCAGATAGTACCAATCTAGTGTCAGACACATAAAATACAATTAGGGATGTTTCATCTTAATGATTCAGGGTAGTTTTTTATTATTGTTGTAAGGATTGTTGCTATGGCACCATCGCTTGAGCACTTGACGGTCGTTCAAAAGAGTTACACTGAGGAGAAGCAAGCAGAAAAATGATAGATTTGCTCTGAATCCAAAACTTATTTATCCAAAGCAAGCAAAGGAACACTGTGAGCCTGCCAAGCTCCTAGTACACCCCCACTCACCCCTATAATTGTAGGATTCCTTCAATGATATATGATGCATATTGCAAATCATGAACTTTTATTAGCTGGCAGCTGGTATTAGATCAAAATGTTTGCTTAGTGAAAGCATTTGCATTCTGCCACAGTGCTGTGTTACATAAGGCACGGACTGAGCATTAACAGAAAAATGACAAAGACATCAGACTGAATAAGAAACAGTGAGGTCTGTGGAAACAGAGAGGAGAGTAAATAAAAATAAAAACTCACAGTGAGACGCATGAAATTGAAAAGACGGGGAAAAGACTCAAATATATTGAAACACACATGGATGAGCAGAATGAAAGAGACACACAAAATAAATATAAAGGGGATGACAGACAGAAGAAGAGAAGGAGAGAGAAAGAGAGAGAGAGAGAAAGAGAGAGAGAGGATAACACAGACAATGTGATGTTGTAATGAATGGGATTGTGGTCATTTCCATGTTAGTGCATGTCATGGTGCAGCAGTGCCTCCATGGCCTACATTCTGCCAGCTGGCAACACACAAGTGCATGCATGAGTATGCATCCCCCACTCACATTCAGACAAACACACACACACACACACACAGATCAGATGAGACAGTGGTGGGGCAGCATTGCCACTGGGAAAGACACAGACATTCTACATCCATTACATCCTGTTCTTCCCTTTTTGCAGTCGAATTAATGCCATCACAACATTGCCATTAATTCTATTAATTTGAAATTAATAGACTAAAGTAACCTTTATTGTGCTTTCTTGGCAACTGTAACTGCAATTACTAAATTTGCTCAAAAGTTCAACACCTTTCAGCCTATCCACCTACAGTTAAATGAACTGCTTGCTCATGTAACCCCGAGTACAAGTCAGGATCCCCTCATTTGAGCCTTGTAATAGTTTCCTGCTGGCTGAGTCTTGAGTCCAATCTGATACTCCTGTCCCAGTTCCATCCACAGAAGCATAAAACTAATTTTAAAGTTGCATGAGGCAGATTAGCCTAGTTCAGCCAAGCAGTGTAAATTGGGATGGGTTAGCTAACGTCTTATGATATCAACGTCATTCTCCTAACCCAGAATGGAACTGTGAATAAGTGAAGCAAAGTCAGTGGTACTGAGGCTGGAGAAAAGTGTTTAAGGGGGTATGTGCATTTCACTTTGTGCAGATAGGAAAGGTTTGTGCATGTGTATGCACAAAAAGATTTTGTCACACGGTTGTAATTCACTGAATGTGTAAGTTAAGCTCCTGCAGAGGTCTTCCATGGAAGGCAATTGTGACTAATTCAGCTCAGCAAGAGAAAATTAGATGAAATTGGCAGATTAGCAGCCCACGCACAGAGTAACAAAAAGAGATTTAAAGTCATGTCAGCAATAATGAAAGCATGCATAAGAGAGATAATAAGAAAGGAGCATTAAGAGGAGAAAGAGTAAGATGAAACAGTGAAGAAGTAGAAAGAGTAACTGCCAAATATAAAAAGGAGTCAAGAGAAAACATTCAAACAGGAACATCCTCTAAAGGGAACAAAACACCACACATTGCAAATTTGCTGCTTTGCAATGCAACATGCAACTTCAAAAATATAACTCATGTGCAGTGAGTACAGTCAAGTATGATAACACAAACATAGTACTCACCTAGTCTAGGCTGCCCTTATGGCTGGCACAGAGTAGCATAACTCCAACACACACACACCACCATCACCACCAGCGTGAAACTACGAGTGAGTGCAAACATAAGTATGAAGAGAAGGAGCACTCTGAGATAAGAAGAAAAATAGATTTCCCCCAAAAAATGGATCTGAATGGGTCTGAATGTCTGTGTGTGTGCGTGTGTGTGAGTGTGTGTGAGAGAGTTTGGGTGGGTGTGTGTCTGTGTGTGAGGGGGAGATCCAGCAGCGAACGTTATGGGAGAGCTCCGTCTCTCTCTCTCTCTCTCTCTCTCTCTCTCTCTGTGGCAACTGTGACACGTCAGGGTTTCGTCCAGACCCCTCCCTCCCTGCCCACTCTCTGTCTTTCCCTCATTCGCTCTCCCAATCCCTCTCTCTTTCCCTCTCTTAATCCCTCACTTCCCCAGTTGCCCCACCTCCCGACCCAAAGACTGATAAAGACTTAGACGGTGAGCCTGGCACACTCTAGGCACACGCAAACATGTGGGAGTGTGTATCTGGCAAGTACTTAGAGACTTAAGTTAAGTTGTGCTCTCATTTTTACTCTCACATGCTGCAATAGCAGCACAACACAGCCACATTTTTTATGAATGTGTTCTTTTTATGGAATTGTGATTATATTCTTTTAAAGACAATTATATCTCATTTGTAACTCTTATCTTATTCCCATCACATCTGTCAAACTTAAATAGAGCTGAGTATCGATAGAAAAATCATTCACAAAATTCAATGTTCTGACTTAATTAATTAATAATGATAATTGATTTGTAAGTAAACTCACCAGTGAAATGGTAGTTGTGTTGTGGTGGTACTTTAAGATGCTTCTTCTTCCCCAACTCTTCCCCAAGGATGTAGTACCAACCTTGAACCTCCTATAGCACACACAAAAACAATGACTGCGTGTGTGTGTATGTGTGTGTGTTAAGTGCATGCACAGGCATGCATAACTTCAAGCTCCAGGATTCAACCTAATAAGAGCTAAATTTAACATGAATTCTCTATGTATAAGCATAAACACGTTATGCATAAACATGTTGTACAAAAACACAAAAACACACACACAAACAGACTCAATTTGCTTGCTCCTGCAGGGCTGCAAACAGTGAACACACACAATCGCCACTCACAATGCTTCGGCTTATTACGGCAGCTGATGCCCCTCTTCTGCACTTCTGCACTGTGAGCCAGATGGTGTGTATATGTGTGTGTGTGTGCATGCATTTGTGTGTTCTGTGTTTGCAGCTACTGTATGTGTGTTACATAAAGTCATGTAGGCTGTGGCAGAGGGAGTCTGATTTGTAATCCTGATTATGTGGTTCGCAAACAAGCACATGACAACACTGTTGTAAGCTGACTTTACTTTACTGTCACACATTTTACACACATATTACAGCACACACGCACACGCAAACACACGCGCACACACACACATACACTGCCAGCCTCCTCTTTTGTGCTAAATAATGTGATGCCATGGACAGTGACAATAATCTCCATTTTAAAAGCATCTTATCTGAGTGGACAGATTTCTGCGGGCTGTGGGACAAGGGGGGGGGGGGACGGGTTGAGAGACGGACTTGTATAGAAGATGGGGGAGGGGAGGGCATATGTCCTGAAAGTCGGAGAGGGATTTACGCCATCGTTCAATATTACCCTGCACATGTGACAAAAGGGGAAAGAGAGGGGCAAAGAGAGCTGTTAGTCAGGAGGGGGACTGATAAGAGAGATGAAAAGAGAAAGCTGGAGAAGGAGAGGAGTAAAAAGCAAAAGGGTGCAAACAAACCACAAGATGTGACAGGCAAGCAAAGCAGGTAAAGAAAACAACAGCAAACACTCGTAGGCTCCAAATGCTTCAGAAAAAAAGCAAGAACACAGTGAAGAAAAAGAGAAAAGGATGAGCTGAATGGAAAAAAACAACAGAGGAGAATAACGGATGTGTGGGAGAGACTGAAAAGACATAACTCTGTGTGACTCAAAGCTAAATCTCTCTCATTTGCATATTAAGCCAATTAAATATTCATAGGGACAAATGTTAGGGGAAGGAAGCCATAAGCTCGTACTAAAGTATAATTTCTTCCCGTTGTGTGTTTTTTCCTCACTGATGTGGATGTTAATTGAAACTACAAAAAAGCCTTACTGGGGCGAGTTTGAGGGCTTTTTCCCTCATTTTATTTCTAAACACCAAATTAAGATTTTTATGTCAACTTCTCAGCCAGCTTGAAAAAAAAACAACATTTATTAAAGTGATTGTAAAAGTGCAAACAAATGTAAAGGTCAGTAAAATGAAAGCAGAGACCTTTTATTTTGCTTTATCAAGTCAAACAGTCAAAAATCACAGGCCAAAAGAAAAGTTTTATTCTGTACTTTCACTGTAGATGGGTTCTTTTTTTAAGCAGTGATTTCAACCCCAGACTATCGTGAACCTAAACCACTACATCACCAGGACACAGACATTTTTTTATTTCACAAAGAGCCCTAATTGTAGGCTTCATTTGGCAGAATACTCAATTTCAGAAGCAGAAAACCAGATGAAAGTTTTTGCTTTTTTTTTGTGAGAGATATTTCAACTGTGCTTTAACCATAATGAATCATCTTTAAATCCCAAGTATAATCTGGTTGGTTTGACAGTATATTAACTTTATTTTAATAAAACAGTAATAATAATTATACACTTACTGCATAATATAAGAGTACCTAATGACCTTTAGTGGCTCTATAATTACACACAAATGCATGCAAAATGATGCAATAACAGTAACTACATGGATCTCTAAAAAAGTGCTGATTCATTACATATCAAACATTGGCTAACCACTAAAAGATGGACTTTCTTTTTCAAATGTGAATATGCGGTTTACTGCTGGACAAAATGTGCACATCTACAAGGCAGAGGAAAGTCAGTTGGATAAATTAGAGTTGAATAATTAAACAGTGAAGGGAAAAAGCTAAGAAAAGCAGTTATGTGCATATACTGTACTGTGGAGGAGAATCTATTCTAACCGAGCCGAGGAGCATTGTGAACTCTTGGACCTCACATTTATCTGCACTCACCTGAGGCAGTTTGGGAAGAAAAACTGAAGAGTTTTTTTTTTCCATAATATGACGCATGTGTGTGGGATGAAGTGCCATCATGCGTTATATGTCTGCCATAGTGGGTCTTTGAGGGGTTGCCCTCTCCACATTGCCTGGCAATTAAAGTTAGTAACACACATCAGAATCTAAAATGTTTAATCTCAACCAGAATGGAGTTTTTGCTAGTTTCACTTTGTATTGTCTGGAGTGTTTTTGTCCAGCTGGTAGCATAGTTTAACAAAGCTCTTTGTTAAAGCTTTTCATGGTGGCCAGTGGTAGTACTGCTGAATTTACTGTTCCCCTGACTTTTTATCTGGCATGATCATAAGGTTCATGTTTGTGGTTTTGAGTGAAATGTCTCAAAAAGAAGTGGATGGAAATTTTGTGAAGATATTAAGGTCAACCTCAGGATGAACTGTTTCAAATTTGCTGATCCCTTAACTTAATATCGAGTACCATGATCAGGTCACAATTTTTATTTGCCCCATGCTATGGTTTATGACTACATACTTAAAACTAATGATCTTTCCAGCAGCCTCAGTATTACTCTGTATCCAGATTTAATGAGCCAATGCAAGAAAGTGAACATCCTTAATTAACTAAGATGGTGAATAATCATAAGTGAATAATACAAACACATACATTCATAACATCAGTTTACACAAAAAACACACAGAGTTTCTAATGCTAAACTGCAGCAGAGCTCTCTGCTTTGGTCTGAAATATCAATGTTAAGGGACAGTTAGTGACGCAACCCTCCTACATGATGGGTAAATATAACAACCCCCTAGTAATGGTGACATCAGTCCTTGCTGCTGATGTCTAAGATGTCTCTCCTGCAGGGAAATACAGACACATGGGTTTTTTTGATGGAAAGATGGCATAGGCTGAGGATGTAAAGATGCTGAAGGGGTGGCTGTGGCTTTGTGCCTAGAAAAATGTGCTTTTAAATGAAAAACACTCACAAAAACAAATATGAACCTACATATAAACTCTTGACACCTGCTTTTTGTTTTGTTGGTTTGATGTGGAGAACACGCTTTTCCCTTTGTTTTATTGTTTTTGCTGCCAAATTAGTTTTAGAGAGAAAGCAGAGAGCATAGATTGTTTTAAACAGCCTTTTTAAATGCAATATTTTTTGCTTGCATATCTGTTTAACCTATCTGTTTTGTAAATCACTGAGACTGTGTTGACTTAGGATGAAGTTGATTCAAGGTTAAAAACAAGTGTCCATAAGTGTCCTTAAAGTTAATTACTTTGGTACTTTTGTTTGATTTATTATACTTTATTAGCCTGAATGTTTAGTGTGGTGAAGCTTAATTAAATGTAGAGTAACTGGCAGCTTAGCTCACTACACTTTTCAAGGAGTTTGTGCAACACTGGGAAATGTACAGTATGTGTGATAAGAACAGGATGTGCTGAGTTTTTGACAGCTCAAACACAGGCTGACAAAACCCTTTGTTGTCTCGTGACAGAGAACAACAAAGCGGGTCTTCACAGCATCAGTGATATCAAAAGTCTCCAAAGATAACGTTTTCTAGTAAGATGCACAGCTTGTTCATGGTTGGTCATAGGGTACACTGCCTCCAGGAAAATATCAACTCTGATTTGGTTAGAGATTTACAATTTACACTATGTAACGTTCTATTACAAAAGTCCCTGTTTGTACTATAAACATACTGAATATGTGCAATTATGTTCTAATTTTAAAAAAACTTTCCTTAAGTCAGTGAAGTAAAACGTGAGATTCAGTGACTCTTAAATAAGGGATCTGTGCGTTGGTGTGTGTGACCTATAACATTTCAGTAGAGCGAGTGATTCAAATTGTGCCGTTCTCCAGTTACTGGAGGCAGCACTGCTGTGCTGTGACATTGGTCAACCCAAAAGTGTTTCCTCTGAAATATTTGAGGTCACAGAAATGTATTCACACTAAACTAGATTCTTAGACTGATGGTCTAGAGGATGGAAACCAACAAACAGAAAGAATGAAAGTCGAATACAGAGCTAAAGCCACTATTGACAGAATGTCTTTGCCTATAACCTCTTCATTAAAATTTACCTTGTTCGGGTCCATGAGGGAGCACACACCAAAGCTCATGCAACCCAGCAGCGCACTTATTCTGTTGAAACATAGAGAGAGAGAGACAGAGAGAATGAAAAATAGGATAAATATCAATTGATACCCTTGAGTAAAGCTGATGTACATCATTTCAGGTGGGGGTTTTTTTCCAAAAAAGTTGAACTTAACAGATTTTACTACAAATACAAAGTAGTCAATGTGATGCTGTTCAAAGTGTTATGGTTTCTCATCTCTGTGTCAGTTTGGTCAAACATAATCTTGTCTCACAGTACTTCACAGAATTATTTATTGCGAAAAAAGATGGGACACAGCTGATCCCTTGGGTGAAATCTGTGTTGAAAGAAGCATAGTTAACCGTAATGAAGATAAACTAAACAATAAAAAAAAAAGTTCAAAGCAGTAAAAATGTCTTACTGGGGACCCATTTTCATGAGTTTGTCAACATACTGACATTGGATAAATATATTGTTAGAGTTAAAGGAAGCCTGTGTGTGGTAGTGGTGGTGATGGAGGGGGGGGGTTGTGTTTAATTATGCATACATGAGAAAAACAGTTCTCGACATCCTCCCAGCTGGACAGGACTAATGCAGCTGCTGATGCTGTTCTAGGGGCAAACTTGCTGTCAGCACAAATGAACACTTGAAATGTGTCTTGGCTCCACTCAGTAGAATGGGCCAGTGACAGAAAAAGCTCAGCTGTATTGACTGAATGCTGTGTAGATAATGTTAAGTTTATAATAGCTCGTTTTCCCAGAACTTCCAGTTAATCCAGACCCAGCTCTGTAAAATTTGTGTACATAACAGTACGCTGTGTAAACAAGGGTCATCAGAGGATAAGATCATTTCTTCTTACTTTCAACAATCGATGAGCAATATTATAACTGTGTAACAACTGCCTAATGTGGCGTCTGTGCTGTAAGACCATGGACCAATGCTGTCCTAAAATCACTATGCTTTTATTTTGGCATCATAACAGTCTAACACTTCATAATCAGTATTAAACACAAACTACTGAGGAGGCTGACAGGAATTTCAATGGGTTTAAAAAGTATTTCGTCAAGTGTTGAAAAAAAATCAAACTTTAATCTGATGATGGCCCTAGATGATAAATATGCAGGTAACTAAAGTGATCATAATGTGCTCTGAAAGCTACATGACTAAGCTTAACCATCTGAATGCCTAACCCAAACCTATACTTAAACCTAATTATAATGTTAACCATAAAATCAACTTTTAACCCCTAAAAAAGCAGTCTGGATGCTTGGGACCTCTATTTGGTCTCCACCATACAGTCAATGGTCCCCACGATCATATGCGGCCCCCATGGGTTGGTCTATATTTGGGCTCTGAGTGCCTGTTGGACTATAAAAATAAATACACACATACACTCACTCACACACAAGCACAGCTACTTATGCTATAAAGCATAATGTAGCATATAAAGCATAATGACAATGATTTATCTAATAGTATCCTTGTTACTGTCTCTTTAGAGTAACAAGGTCAAACACAGATCAAAGAAAGTTGAGTTTTGAGCATTGCATTGCATTGGTTGGACTATCTTGTAAAGCTGACTGAAGTCCCCAAAGACATGTTTGCTTAATACAGCTCTCCTGTAAATAGCAGTAAGAAATGATAAGGCAGGACTGAACTGAAAATGACACTGCAATATCTAGCGTTCTTTTAAATATAGTTTGTCTGTCACCAACTTTACCCCTTACAGAAGCAGTCTGTTTTGGTTAACATTGATAGGATTGCACAATGTTTGGCTGGAGTCTAGTTTTTTGCTGCATTCTGTGTTACTGAGTCCATACTTTACAGAACCGCTCACATTCATGTAAGGATCAGCTGGGTTTGGCTACAGCAGCACCTTGGCCAATGTTCTGTGGTGTTTAAGAGGATTTGCTGAGGAGGCACTGCTGCCCACAATTTCTTCAGAGCAGCCCAGCAGCAGAGAGAGGTGAATAAGCATATTTTCATGACATTTCAGGCTAGACTTTACTTAAAATTGCTTCTGAGGAACACATGGGCGGCACAGGGGTAAAGATCACCCCCTGCAGAGACCACAGGTTTGATTGATGGTGGTACTTTCAACAGCAGCTAACCACATAAGCCAACAAGGATTTTTGTCCTTGTTGCAGCATTAACAACCCCCACAGGAGACTTTTTCAGGCATTGATGGTTCATAAGCCTCTTATACAGTTTATGTAGGTATATACACTATATTGCATAATAAAATATTTTGTATTATGTGGTCACTTTGTACATCCTAGTTTTTTTAAAACTTTAGCAACCTCAGTGACATTACATTACAATTTTGTCTAC
>JAUZTA010000014.1:12866490-12876640 GCA_034780835.1 Ctenochaetus striatus | reverse complement strand
TTGCCTATACATATCATGACAACAATATTACAAAAAAAAGAGTGTATTAACTTCTTTTTTTTTTGGTTACCAGTGTCTTCCACCTGGTCACAACCAGAAACACAAGGCAGACATCCACCAGCCAGACATGGCCACATAATCATAGCAGTGGGTTCAAAGATTTACATTCATGGAGGCATGGCTGGAGACAAGTTCCACAATGACATGTACACGCTCGATACAGGTAAGCCTGAACTCATCTGAATCATAGTAAAAAAGGATCAAGCTTATCTTTTTACCAACTGTATTGCATTCATCTCAGAGCATTGAGCAGGATGAACATATAGATCCTCAAAACTTGGTAATTTATTAAAATATTGAAATTGTGTTCTTTTACAGAGAGCATGATCTGGAAAAAAGTGCAGACCAAAGGAGATATCCCACCAGGAGTAGCAGCTCACTCAGCTGTGGTGCTGGGCAAGAACATTTATATTTTTGGTGGGATGACTGCAGAAGGAGCCAGCAACTCCATGTATAGATTCAGCACCGGTACACAATTCTAAATATTTGTATCTCAGTGTGTCATACACAGCGCTGTTTGTCAACATCTATTAATATCCATAAGGAAGATTTCTTTGTCAACATAAATTTTAATTATTGATGCTTTTCTTGCAGAGAAAAGTAGGTGGGTTCTCATGAAGTTTGAAGGGGATTTGCCACCAAACCGCCTAGACCACTCCATGTGTTTGTTGCCGTGGAAGGTGTGTGATGAGGGGAGTGATGGTGACCAAGCTGGGAGCTCTGCAGCCTCAGAGACAGTAAATTTAGCCTTTGTTTTTGGAGGAATGGACACCCAGGGTGTTATTCATAATGACTGTATTGTCTCTGTAATAACATGATGTACTTTGATGTAATTCATTTACCCATTTTTTAAATTTTGATCAAACTCTTGCATTTTTTAAATGGAAAGCTGGAAAATGCCAAGAGATCAGTTCTGTATTTTTGATGCTGAAATTGTTTTGCAGTTTCACTGGAGTAGTGAAGCTTAAATGTCTAGTAAGAACAGATTTAAATGTTTATCATTTTAATAAAGAAAAACTGAACACAAATGTAATGAGACAATTAACATTTTGTATCAAACATTTATTTCAATGTCTTTCCAGAAGTACAATGACCAGATTCAATAAATAACTTTTAGCATTGCCTGTGAACATAATGAGCCCTCGATCCCACAGACATTCTACTCAATGGACCCACAGACAACTTGCCCTCCCAATCCCCACCCCACCCCAAAACCACAGAACCCCATCAGGACTGCCTGAGAACAGCAGCAATGAGCCTCATATCTTGGGCTGACGAATAACTCCGCTTTCCAGCGAAGAGAACACCTCACACACTGAAACTTATTTTAAGTCTTTCAGAAGATTCAGTATGGTTGCTTGTTATCGCCACCCCTTCCCTACCATTCCTCTCACTATTTGAGTCCCATCAGTTCAATATGTACATCTAGATGCCACTACCAGAGAGGCAAGGGGCGACAGAGGTGGTGACTTAAAACCTGCCTACAACTCATCCTTCTCATCCTGCTCACCCTCGGCTCCCTCAGGTGGGGGTCCGCCTGCACTACCATACAGCTTGCTAATAATGGGTTGAACAACCTCCTCCAGCTCCTTCTTCTTGGCCTGGAAATCTTCCAGCTCAGCATCTTGGTGTGACTCCATCCACTCAATCTTCTCCTCAACTGCCTTCTCAATGGCTTCCTTATCTTCATCGGACAGTTTGCCACCAAGCTTCTCCTTGTCGCCAATCTGGTTCTTCAGAGAGTAGGCATAGCTCTCCAGCTCATTGCGGGCATCAATCCTCTCCTTGAGCTTCTTGTCTTCATCAGCAAAGCGCTCAGCATCGTTCACCATGCGCTCGATGTCCTCTGGTGTCAAGCGGTTTTGGTCGTTTGTGATGGTAATCTTGTTCTTGTTGCCTGTGCCTTTGTCCTCAGCGGTGACACGCAGGATACCGTTGACATCGATCTCAAAGGTGACCTCAATCTGTGGTACACCACGAGGGGCAGGAGGGATGCCGGTCAGGTCGAATGTGCCCAGCAGATGGTTGTCTTTTGTCAGAGGACGCTCACCTGAAGAGAAAAAATCGATAATTAGGCTTTTGCAATAAAATGGTCTGTCTGTGTAATGCAAATGAAAAGAAAATATAGATTAGATAATGTTTGATACAATGTCAGACTCTTACCTTCATAAACTTTGATGGTGACAGTGGGCTGGTTATCAGAGGCTGTAGAGAAAATCTGTGATTTCTTGGTGGGCACCACAGTGTTCCTGGGGATCAACTTGGTCATTACTCCTCCAACTGTCTCAATACCAAGGGTCAGGGGGCACACATCCAGAAGAACCACATCACCTGCAAAAAGAAGAAAATGTTTAGTAAATAGGGCATGGTTGAAAAGTTAAGGTAAGTGGAGAAGACACTACAATGTCCAAGGATGATGGATTACCAGTGTCCTCCTCTCCAGAAAGCACTCCAGCCTGCACAGCAGCTCCATATGCCACAGCCTCATCAGGGTTGATGCCCCTAGAGGGCTCTTTGCCATTGAAAAACTCCTTCACCAGCTGCTGGATTTTGGGGATACGAGTTGAGCCTCCAACCAGGACAATCTCATCAATGTCAGTCTTCTTAAGGTCAGCATCTTCCAGCACCTTCTGTACAGGCTTCATTGTAGAACGGAACAGATCCTGTCAAAGTAAAATACAAAGTTAAAGACTTGTAAAACAAATGTGTTTCAACTGTACTTTTATTCATTTTACAAAACTAAACTGATTGTGTAACTTACCATGTTGAGCTCTTCAAACTTGGCACGGGTAAGGGTCTCAGAGAAGTCTTCTCCCTCGAAGAAGGACTCAATCTCAATGCGGGCCTGGTGCTGGGCAGACAGTCCTCTCTTTGCCTTCTCAACCTCACGACGCAGCTTCTGCACAGCACGGTTGTCTTTGCGCACATCTTTGCCGGTCTTCTTTTTGTACAGCTTGATGAAATGCTCCATGACACGCTGATCAAAGTCTTCACCTCCAAGATGAGTATCACCATTGGTGGCCACCACCTCAAAAACGCCGTTGTCAATGGTCAAGAGAGAGACATCAAAGGTGCCACCACCAAGATCAAACACAAGAATGTTCTTCTCGCCATCCCTCTTGTCCAGGCCATATGCAATGGCGGCAGCAGTTCTAAAAATAAAAACATTAGAACTTATAATTATAAAGGAAAGATAGTATTTTTTTTTTTTTTTAACAGATTCAAATAGAAAAAGACAGATGCATACATTTTTTTAGACACTTACGGCTCATTGATGATTCTCATGACATTCAGACCAGCAATAGTTCCAGCATCCTTAGTGGCCTGGCGCTGAGCATCATTAAAGTAGGCAGGGACAGTGACCACAGCATGTGTAACCTGAGAAAATAGATGAGAACATTAGATTTGATAATTCATTGTTTATTTGGGTGTGTATATTCGGATGTATAATATGTTTTTTTGTACCTTCTTGCTCAGGTAAGCCTCAGCAGTCTCCTTCATCTTAGTCAGCACCATAGCAGAGATCTCCTCTGGAGCAAATGTCTTCATCTGACCACCTCCAATGTCAACCTGAATATGGGGCTTGCTCTTCTTCTCAGTAACCTAAATAAAAACATGCATCAGGATTAACACACCAAGTATGACGCTAACTTAACAGTGCTAAAATTTATCTGTGCAGCAATAAGTTAGCAGAACCTACAAATCATAACTCTAGATGGCATGCTTTAAAAAGTAGAAATTTACCTTGAATGGCAGATACTTGATGTCCTGCTGCACAGAGGAGTCTCCCCAAGTGCGGCCAATCAATCTCTTGGCATCAAAGACGGTGTTCTCGGGATTAGAGGTCAGCTGGTTCTTGGCAGCATCACCAATCAGACGCTCACCTTCACTGGTGAAGGCCACATATGATGGGGTGATGCGGTTACCTTGATCATTGGCGATGATCTCCACACGACCATTCTTGAACACTCCAACACTAAGGGAAGACATTTTTTTAATGATTACTTCTGTGGCAACAATTTCTAAATCACTTCATTTTAACAGCATTATCTTTTTAACAGTCACATGAAAAAATATTTATCCTCTTACCATGAATAGGTGGTCCCCAGGTCAATTCCGACCACAGTCCCCACATTCTCCTTTTTGTCGTCGTCATCGGCAACCACGGCGCCGATTACTAGCATTACAACCCACAACAGCTTCATCTTGCTTGGTTGAATCAGATCTACGAATAAATCTGTAGAAAAGAAATATGATTGTAAAAAAAACGTGGCCTTGCGTTCATGGCGCCGACTCTCAGTCTCCCGACCTCACGTAGCATGAAGTCATTAACTAATATGTAAAGCCATCTCAGATGAGAAACGTGGCCTTTGCCATTAAACTCCCAGAATATGCTAAACTTATAAGATCTGAAAGCATATGGGTATATTAAACTGGGTGGAGCACCGCTAACTCTTCTGAATGTTACCGTGAAGCCCACAACTGACAAGTTTTTTTTCCTTCCGCCGGCTGCAACCGTTAGCTAACGTCAACGATGTTAGCGTGTGTAACAGACATGCAAGGGAGAATACCTTGCCATAATCACCACTAAAACATGCATTCTCTTTTGTAAGGTGTATTCACAATCAAAGTTACATCATGAATTCAAATAACACAGTAAAATTAAGATAATAGCGCCACTTTGTCAAATGTTAGCTTAGCTGGCTTCGTCATAATGAAACGGTCTTGAAATGACGTTAAATGTTAAACACATATATCTGTTGTCGCATTATTATATTAGAAAAAGCAGTACAAACCTTTATAGCAGTTTCGTCGACGAATTGACTATGACTCCCCCTTAACTGATACAAGTCTCTTCTTGCAAAGTGTGTCTCTCTTATTTGCCTATGCTATATTCTTTCCTCTGTGAAATGATGTTGAATGAATTCTGCTCTGTCCATATATAAGCCGTCACTTCTTCCCCGTCGTGGAGGCCCGCCATTGGCTGAGCAGCTGTTCGTTGGAACGCGCTGATTGGTTTCACCCGGCAAGCTGGCTGCAGCTGATTTGCACACATCAAGTCAAGGCAACGTCACGACTTTTGCTTACCGTGCCTAAGCTGATTGGCTGTCTGTCAAGTGGATTCATGTACGCTGTTGGAGCAGCAGCATGCCACTCTTAACACAGGGAAATGGTGCATTTTCGGCATTTTAACATTTTGTACATTTGAAGTTAATACTGATTTTTTTTTAAATAATGGGCCCACATGTACTGGCTTCATATTCATTCTATTGTTGTAGTTTTAAGGAATGTAGATATTGTTTAGATATCGAGAGCAGTAACAATGACTCACCACAATGAGTAAGAAATGAACAAACCCTGTGCAATGTGCAAGTGACTAATTAGTCAGAATAAATATGTTGTTGCATCAGATGAACTGGATTGATTGGATGTTTCTTCAGTAATTGTATGTGCTTATTTTAATGGGCCAAGATATTCACCTTGATAACCAAGCAACTGCCAATAATTCCTCTATTAAGTATAACAAGGACACTCATCAGCCTGGGTGATTACAAACTGATCACAGGTGTACATATGAACCTGTATATTTTGTACACTCTAGGTTAAAGGATGGTTAAAGCCCTCATCAAACAAATATATAGGCTTATACTATGACAAAAGTCCAAATAGGTCAGGATGAGTTCACTAGTTGCTAAAGCCAGACTTTGGTCTTGGTGAACACTTTAAAATCCTTGCACACCAGCCAAAGTTTCACTGTAAATGGGACATTTAAGAACGTACTCCAACGAAATGTAGAATCCCATGTTACTTATGATCTTTGATATAAAGTTATTCTGTCCGTGTATTTACAACAAACATACAAACCTACACCATTGCAGTTTCAAAGTCCCCATTTTAACTTGAACTAGGCTATACCACACTAAATATTAGGTACACAGTAAAAAAATGAGTTATAATAAAATTATAAATCATATTTTAAATTAATTGTAATTCCACATACTCTCTTTTTTGCTCAAGAGAGGATCAAATTATGAGGGAAAGAAAATCTGTTTTTTGAAAATCTAGTAATGTAAGCATCAGTGGGAAAGTGTCTATTTTTGAGTATAGCCTGTTTTGGAACACAGGTTGTCCTTTATTTTTTCTCTTTTTTTTCTAGGCTACTAAAAGCAAGGACTGTGACGGTGTTAACTGAATCCTAGAGGAAACAAGACAACAAGTTTATTAATACATATCTATCCCACACAATATAAGCCCCAAAATTACTTTTTTTTGCATTAACCACACCATCAGTTTATTATTTGCTTGTTTTTTTGTTGTTTGTTTGAAACTGTTGATATTCATTGACATATATTTTTGGTCGAATATTAACGATAAGTGAAGACAGAGAAATGAAAATAAAGTCAAGGTGGAATACATTTTGTCAAAACCTGAAAGTTTATCTGACACCTTACAAAGATATTATGTCAATAAAATAAAAGAAACATGTAATTATAGAAGACTCATACGAATCACAAACGTGGGAATCTCAATCCAAGCCCTGCGCTCCCTACCGGCACAGACACCAAAAGACACCAACTTCATGACAATCTGAGCCTTTCGCCCCCAACCGGTAAAGACACCGTACGACACCAAACCAATGACAGTCTGAGCACTGCGCCCCCTACCGGCACAAACACCAACAGACACCAAACTGATGACGTGTTCGGTCCGTTGACCAGAGCAGCAGTATGGCCGACCAGAGCAGGCAAATAAAACTCGCTGCAGCTAAGAAAAAGGTAAAGTATTTTACTATTGTGCAGGTTCAATTTGTAAGGAGACACTGGCCTTGTCATTCTTCTGCCGGTTAGTGTTGTCGGTTTTTTTCGTATTGTAAAAACATATATTAACGAAGCAGGGGTGTTGTCATTACACGTCGTCCGACCTCTGCGCTGTCGCTTGTCCCACCTCTCTCGCTCCTCCTGGGGCTTTAATGCGTAGGAGAGAACGGTGCTGCTTCTGGCCTGTTTTGATAGCATTAACTTTCCCAGATTATGTAGACTATTTTTAGTTCTTAGAGGCATTTAGAGCATTTAGTCGGTTAGCGATTAACTCAATTTACCTTCTTTGCCCAACGGTTTTATGTGTTTATTAAATGTGGCAAATACTAACGTTAACATGCTAACTAAGGCAAGTTAACGTTAGCAAGTTGGCTAACTAACGAATAGTTGCTTGTGCGAGTGTAACGTTGAGGACTTCCACACTGTAATCGGACAGCTTTCTTGCCTTGTCTGCCGGATGGCCGAATTATCTCAGAAATTGACCAACGATAAGCAATTGTAAAAAAAAAAAACATTTTGCTAGCATTGTAGCAAAGTTATCATAGGTGGACAGAATGACAGTGGCTGTTATGACAGCTGACACTCCTCTTGCCTGTCCTGTTGTGTGCTTTAGCTTGTTAGCCTAGTCACTAAAATGGCCTTATCAACTGTGAAATGTTAGCTGTAGGAAATGACTCGTCAGCAGTTTTGCTTGCCTACAGCCTTCGTGGATGAGTGGTCGTGGTGATAAGGTCTAACATTTCGATGCGATTCAACTTCAGTAATTTTAGAAATAGCAGCTCTACAAGATTGATAATGATTACCTCTGGCCCCCCACGACTGCTGTCAAAGGCCCCATCCCTGAACACACGTTGATGTGGGGGCTGTTTTTTGACATCCACGTGGATAAAGCAAAGTTTGTGACCAGTTGTCAGATTCATCTTATTTGTTTTAGAACAGTAAGGCCAGAAAGTCAAATGACAGTCAAAACAGTGTTGACACTGGCTGTTTATTTTCAAGCTATGAAACCTTATCTTTTGAGTAGCTGGTATGTTGTCAAATAGATTGGGTGTTGTCCATCCCTGCTTGATCTCATAGCAAATTTAAATATCATAATCCAGTTAGCTGTACAAGTTCCTTCAGTGGTTAGCGATAACTGCTTCTGGTTATTGTATCCAACTTGCTGATCATTGGGAGCGATTTCAGTTTTTGTAGCAGAGAAGTTTTCTTTCTAGCAAAATAGGATTGCTTGCTGCACTTCTCACACATGTGTTCTTTTCTGTTCTCATGCACTTTCTAGCTGAAGGAGTTTCAGCAGAAAAGCTCCCCTGCTAGTGTGGGAGGAGAAAAAGGTGGTGGAGGAGGTGGCGGTGGAGCAGGGGCCAAGAAGAAGCGAAAAGTAAAGGGACAGGGCCAACATGATGCAACTTCAACGGACAGAAACTCTCCAGACAACGTAAGCCAGTCCCCGTCTTTCAATTTGTTTGCTTTCTTGTCATCCTTCCCTTTTTGGTCACATAACAGCTTCTCTTTGTGCTTGACAGTTTCTCTGTGTTCTTTCTAAGTCTGTTTTCTTCTATTTGTATTTAAACCATTGTCTTTGCAGCATAGATCCTATGCATTGCATATGCAACTTGGCACATATCAACAAGTAACTCTTGGCTGGTTCAACAGTATATACATGATAAAAGGAGATCCATAGGCTTGTAGATAAAGTCCTTTATTTTTTCTTTAAGCTTAATGATTTTCAATGACCGGCTATTGATCAGAAAATATTTTGCTGCTTGTGAAATGTTGTGAATGAATTACTTTTAAGTAAGGAAATTTTTGCAATTAGATGCACACGGTGCTAACTCAGCCAGGTGACAGGGTAAAAATAATGTTCATCCAAGCAGTGATTTTAGGCAGGCTTTCTGCATCCCTGACTATTATATTCTGAAAGGAAGCAGTAAACTTGCTAATGATGCTTCTTGCTGATGTACCCCCTTATTCCCTCACAATGCTTCAGTTTGAACGACAAATCTGTGTTGTTGTCATAAATATAACAAAGCATAAGAAACAGCAGTATTAAATTAATCATCTGATCCCGTGTTTACAGTCAGAATCATCGCAACATGCTACTTTCTCTGCACCTAGACCTCACAGAATTCTTTTCAACAGTCAAGTCTACATACTTTGCACTGGCATATACATTCACATCACCACTGCGAAGAATGGTCAGTTCTGGTTAATACTGTAGGCTATTAAATTATGTAGAAGATGATTGAGTATGCTTTAGTGGGAGCGCAGGAAACCACAGAAAGGAACCACTATGTTGCTTAGTTGAATTTTGTAGTCACTACATTTGTCAAAGAACACTTTTCTTTTGTGGTCCCATTCAATTTTCCTGGGACCCTCTTAAATGACAATCTGTTGTCCCAAGGCTCACAATATTAAAAGCCTATTAATATCATTTATTGTCATTCTCAGTCGTTTTTACAGTCAGTATTTAGACTTGAGATCATAGTTGGCTAGTTTGTTTTTGCTGGTGATTTTGAAAAAAAAAAGAGTCAGCAAAAAACAGTTGTATGCCTATTTGAGCTCACTGGCATTTTTAATTTGCTCATTAGCTGCCTGTCACTGTTGTTACATAAAAAATATCAAGCAGCATCTCCTCTGTGTGGTCTATTTTAAACACCTTATAAGTAAACTGAGAGTGCCAGTGTAGACACACGGTTCAGCATGTGACCCAAGCACACAGCTTTCATGCACAGGAGCTTACTCTTAGGTCAGCTTTCCTCAAACCATGTCAGTCTGTAGTTTTCTAAACCTTATTTGAATCAGCGATCATCTTAGCTTGCTGCTTACTCTCCGTATTCTTATGCAGTTGTTTTTTTCACAACATGTTTGATTTAGTTTAGTCATGGTGGGACAGACTAATGCAGTCTTGAGCAGGATAAGACAGACAGCGAGATGCTGGAAGATAGAGTTTAGTTTTAAGGGGTCAGCGCAGTGAAGACATTTTACAACAATGGCCACACATGAGGAAAAAATCTTTAATCCTGCCTGCCTCTTACTCAAACAAATTAATTAGACCTTTAAAAAGACAACAGTATCCAAACTGGCTGTAAATGCAAAGGTGAGAAGGTAGAAAAATAGTCGCTGAAAGGTTATGCAAGCAAGGGAAATGTGAGTAAGTTTAGCATGTTAGTTTACAGAGCTGATTGTTGATGAGCTGAAGAGGGAAGGGATTTGTAGTCGGGGATTATGCCACCTCACAAAGGCAGCATTTGGTAAACACAGCAGTTCTATTC
>JAUZTA010000014.1:12749526-12764396 GCA_034780835.1 Ctenochaetus striatus | reverse complement strand
TATCATTAGCAGCAAATAGCAACATATGGAAAATCTAAGCACTATTACCTCAAATTGCATTAATTATAGTAACCTACTTAAATTGATGTAGGGCCTACTTAATTACATTCTGTACAACTGGAAACATTTTTTTCAGAGTGAGTCATTCTGCTTTTGATACCTTAATTTAATTCTGTGTATGATTTCTTCTGTACTCTGTGGTGGATATCTGAAAATAAGGTTTGAACACAGACATGTCTTTGTGTATTTTAATAAGCCTTTGCAAAGGGATCAGTTCAGAGTACACAGGATTTTGCAAATGACTGACAAGGAAGGACGTTTCAGTTACATATTTATGGACAGCTGGTATACAGATAATCATATAAAGAGAATACATCAACGTTCCCAAGTTCAAGCTGCCCTCCTAATGATGAACAAATAAATATATGGCCCCTGTCTGAGACATGGATACCTCATTGTAAGGGACCAGTTGACTGTGGTTTACAGCTGAACCAAACAGACAAAACAAATCTGGGAAAGCTAGAGGAAATATAACATAAGCATACAGTCAAACAGTTGAATTTACATTGCTAATCTTATTTTAGAATGAACAATTCTGAATAGCCCCAAATCTTACGCCAGCACTGATTGAAGGCTAGAGATAGCATAATTATAAATACAAAGCAGTGGAGGACAAAATGTTCCAAGTTTGACCTCCATCCACGTTATATCTTGCATTTTTTCATAATGTAACACAAGAGCCTATTTCATCACTATTGAATATGCAGAACAGTAGCATATGCGCACGATGCGAATGTTGTGGATGACGCAATGCGAATCTGCACCAATCAGGCTTCAGCAGCAGAGGGTCAAACAGCCGCTAACCGGAGCACACAGCTGTCGCCGACACAGCGAAAACGTCTCGTTAATAATAACGTTTAGCTATTCCAATTCACAGTCCACTTTTTCGTAAGTAAAAATCAATGTTGTTCTTGACTTGACTTTGAATTCAAGGTGATGTTTGTTTGTCTACTGCGACTACTTTGATTTCAGCTGGAGTGCAGCCTAACGTTATCTGGTCAACGTTGATAGTAACGCGACGTTCACGTTTTTGTCATTCGGGCTTTCAGCCGGTTCTGCTGTGGGAAAATGTGTATCCTGATAAAATATTTAGCCAAAAACATATTTTTGCATATATATTAAGTTTAGCGTGTAGTGTAACGATACATCTGATGCAACTGTGCGGGCAACCTGTTGGACGACTCACAGAAAAGCACAGACACGGTGTTTGGACGGTGAATGATACTCACAGATTCAGTCTTTCTAGAACAAAACCTCGTTAACGAAACGGTACTACACGAATGAAGCCTGTTTCCAAACGTTGCATATTGACTAAAACAACTAACTGTAACCTGATTTTTTTTCAAAACTCGTCATTCTCCGTTTTGCTTTCAGCCTGCTAGGAAACCAGTATGCATGGACCATCATTCATTCATTCATTCATTCATTCATTCATTCATATGCATTTCAGTGTCAAAATCATCCCACACATCATCTCGTGTTTGTAATTTGATGTGATTTAATTTTGTAAAACAGTTTTATTACAACATTCAGTAATTTGCAATGGAACAAAATGTGCTTTTATTTCTATTTATTGTGACAAATATTCAATGACTTATCACACATAAAGAGCAGTTAGCTCACAACAATTCGGTTTTTCTTAAAGTTAGTCTAAATGTAAGGGAAATTTACTTAGAAAAATTTACAAATTCTCTGCTATGAGATGTTTGTGTCAGTGTTCACCTTTTGGTCAAACTGCAGATCTTAGTTTGGAAAAAAATATTCTTTTGCATGATTTCTGGAAATTTTGATTTGGAAACATAGTCAATAATTTCCTCTTGTAGAGTGTCACCAAAATTAATTAACACATCCGTAATCTCCTGTTGCTCTTACTGTAATGTCAAATTAAGAATTTGATCCAAATCAGGAGTCAGACAGAGATGGTTTTAAGCAGTTTTATTTAGATGTTATGAAAGATGATGAGGAGATGTTAAGGGAGCCTATCCAGGGTGTAAGATGAAACGAGGCTCATGGGGTGCTGGCTAGAGGACAGAATAGCACACATACACTCACTAAGAGAGTGAGAACAACCTTTAACATAAGAAAGAGACAAACAGCGAAGAACGTAAAAAAAGAGAGAGAGAGAAAGATCCCTGAAAGTAGCCCTACTCCAAAAAAAGTGACCAGGCAACCCGCCAGGCTTGTCTGTAAGAGCTGGGTGAAAATTCCTAATGAAGCTGGCATCTGTAAGGATCGAGAGAGGCAAGACCTCCTCTCCAGACTGTCTCCCTCCCATTCTCCAAACTAATGGAAAGCACTAGATCAAAGGTGCCACAGGGAAGCACATTCGACTGTGAAATCAAACCATCATCACTGATCTAGACTGAAAGACGTGCACGAGGGGGCTGGAAAGAACTGGTTTGAACTGTGATACTTGGAGAGTTGATTGGACTCTAGTGGTATTTGGTAACTGAAGTCAGACAGCAGATGGGTTTATTATTCAATCCAGGGTTATTAATTAATTTTTTTAAAAGAAAGACAAACATAAAGACTGTTTTGTGTTCTGGAGCCGAGATTCACTGTCGGTTGGCATGGTGCTGAAAACAGGAGGGTGGAGTTGGTGTCCCTTCAAATCTCACGGCAGTGGCAAAGGTAAATTTGGACCAATTGGACAACAACTTCACCCTGCTGGTGGGGAAACAGGGTGTTGTTAATACAAAGAAAGCTTTCCTGCATTTTTAGGGTTGAATCTAGATCAGGTTCCTGTAAGCTCTTCATAGCACAAATGTTCTGCTCCCTCCAAACAATGCCTCCAGTTCCTAAAAGCAAGTTTAACAGCAAGAATCCATCTGTTTCCTGCATCATAGTTGGTTTTACCGGACTGTAGTTTGACCAATGAAGCCATTCATGTATGAAGTGACTTTGGAAACCTTCCTCTTTTCTTATCATATATTCTTAGAAAACTATCAGAAGTGAGAGGGATAGAGCTTATGAAACCTGCACCAGTCTTTGCTGCATATGTTGGTGATTTTACATTACAGGTTGTTTAATTACACCAATAAACTTGGTTATACATTGACATTTTAGTCTCAGCCAGGCTTGTGTCTGATATTAACTGCCTTCATACGGACTCATCTCTGCTGTCACTTCACAGCTTCTCTTCCTGCTGGACTGATCGGACAACATCATGTCTAAAGATACAGTTGTTCTTGCCTACAGTGGTGGACTGGACACATCCTGTATTCTGGTTTGGCTGAAGGAACAGGGCTATGACGTTATCACATACTTGGTAAGGTTTTTAGACCAGGGAATCACCCTGGTCCACCTGCTTTCGCATGTCATGTACTTCTACAATTTGCTGTTTTTTAAGCAGGTGATGCAATTAATCCTACATGTAGGAGTTTTTCTATTGGCCCGTCCCTAAAACTCTATAAAAGCTATAGTTCACAGTTAACTGGCAACCGGTGGATTTGGCTTCATAATGCCTTTGCAAAGCTAGCTGGATTTACTTTTTGCCCTGTGGCAGTTTTGAACTGCACAGCAGGCAGATTTTCTTGTACTTTTCATTCAGTTGTTCTGGTTTGGTGCGGGGGGATGGGTGGTATTCTATAGTTCATTGCTGTGACACACAAGGTTCAGCCTCTATTTTGTTGGATCGCATTTACTTGTCTCAGAATATTAGACAGCCTCATGCTTTGTTTATACATGACCTGATTTGCAACGTGAGGACATGTCAGAATTAACACATGCACAGTCATGCCTGTTTATACATGCAGGGCTTGCGTGTTATTCCACAGGCCTCCTTTATTGACTGCACAGTTAAAATGTGTTCATGTAGTTACAAATAGTTTTTTAAAATTTGTGAATTTGTGCCACCGTGATGTCCAATCAAATGTGTGTTTTTGTAGGCCAACATCGGGCAAGATGAGGATTTCGAAGCTGCGCGAAAAAAGGCAGAAAGCCTTGGCGCAAAGAAGGTAACAGACTAATATTAAAAGAATAATATCTGATGTTGCATTGTAGACATAAATTGGCCACATAAAAATGGCTCAAAAAATTTAAATAATTAAAAATTTAGCGCAAAGCCTTGATCTTTGCCTGACTCTCGTCTTCCATTCCTGTCAAGGTTTTTATTGAAGACCTGCGTTCAGAGTTTGTGGAGGAATTCATCTGGCCCGCAGTTCAGGCCAATGCCATCTATGAGGACCGATACCTGCTGGGCACCGCAGTAGCACGACCCTGCATTGCCCGCCGGCAGGTGGAGATTGCACGGAGGGAAGGCGCCCAATTTGTCTCCCATGGTGCCACAGGAAAGGTAAACCAAAAACCAGAAGAAGAGTTAATTACAGGAATGATATGGTGCTAAAGATCAGCTTTTCGTATAGGAATATTACATTGGACAGTGTACACAAAGATGCCTCAGTCAGTCTTTTCTAAACACAAACTAGTTAACACGGTCAATGTTCATAGTTGAGGTCATTCATCTGCAGGGTTGAACATTAACTTTTTATCTTTTTTTTTTTTCAAACAGCAACTTTAAATCAGAAATCTTCCCAGCTCAAAGCCATTTCTGCTCCCTCCATTCAGTTACTGTAATTTTCCTTTTTTTGGGTAATTCATTCATTGACAGAAAATAGACGTTTCCTGCAAATCTAAAACACATTTTATCATCTCTATTGGCTGCTCCTTTCCTCACACTGCTCTGAATCATGAGCCAAATTAAATGAGTCACTGCGGTTCAAAGGAATATGCAAATACATATTGCGTTTTGGAGGCTTTCATGATTCGCATGGATGAGTAATGTCGGGAAAATGTTGAATATTAGGCCAGATTCCATACAAAATTTTACAACCTCAACCACAAAATTTCCTGAAAAGATTACAGTTGGATGCATTTTCTAAACGATCTGTATCCATTTATTGGTCTACAATTGTTACTTTAGGTCAGGGTGACGCCTTAAGTAGATGTTTAAATACAGGAACCTTAAGGCAAAGGACAGTGGCAGTTGTAGGTGATTAATGAATAATATTCAATGTAATTCCCAAGATGATCAGAGATTAGGACGGGGTTGCAGCTAATAGTTAGTTCATTTCAAGCTAAAAACGGTTTAGACAGTATCCCATAAGTGACATTCTCAAAGAGCATAAGAACTGAGATAGTTGGCATTTCCTAGCTTGATGATACTTACGCTCCAATTTCCTGCAAGCCAAGAAAATGTGTTTCATTTGTAAACTAAGTCGTAGACTTTCTTTACAATCTAATTTGGTTAAAAGAGGTGCGGCTGAACCCAAAAGAGTTGCAAGCATAGAGTTTAATTAACTAGTACAACTTTCAACAGAATCTGTTGCTGTTGTGACAGAAGCCAGTACTGCAGGAAAAGTGCAATTGAAACCTTTTGCAATTCAAAAAAGCTTCTATCTATTCCATTTCAAAGGCATACCCAATTCACCTTGTGTACGCCTTAAATGCCTTTTTATTCTAATTTTTACAGGGATTAATGAAGGGTTAAAAGGCAAATGTGATCAATATTAAAAACACTGGAGTGAAAATATCAACGACATGCTGTAGCTGCTCCAAATTTAAGTACGAAGTGGTCTGAGATATAAAAAACATTCAGGATACCATTACACTGCAGGAGAGAGTCAATTCCAGATGTTGATGTTACCACTGAAATGAGGAGGTTTATGCAAAAATTAAGCAAAACCTAAAGTAATAACAAAATGCTGTGTAAGCCACTGCCATGCTTATTGCAGAGAGATGAGGTCTGTGTACTGTCAAGGGCCCCAATGTAAATGCAGTGTCCAAGTTTCACCTGTAGATGGAGACAGATACCACATTATAAAGTAATAAAGTAACATAGTACTTTGTAAATTCTTTGGCTATGTCTGAAGGTGTTTTTTTTTTTAAATAGTTGTGATGATTAATGTATCTCACTCCCCTTTTTTGTAGTTGTTTTAAAACTGTTAATGCAGAAAGTGAAGAAAGCTCTATACGAGTAAATGTAGGAAGAAAAACTCAACCATGCATTAATCCATTTGTGAGTCAGCAACAGTCTGAACATACAAGAGATCACAGCTCCATACATGAGGCTTCATAGACAATTAATTGATTAGTTAGTCAACTGAAAAATTATCCAGAGCTGTTGTACTTACTGATGAGAATATTTTTCTAAACAAAAAGGCTCATGTTACCCATTGTGACGTTTTGAAATGTGAATTTTTCTGGCCTTTTTGTCTCTTATGACAATCAATGAAAGGTCTTCAGGGTTTCCAATCTGTTGAATTAGTAAGGATTAATAAATTAAGACAATTATTGATTTTAGACTGTGGACTGAAATGCAGTTAAACACAAACACACCTTACCTGTGCTGTTAACATTGTGTTTGTGTTTTTCAGGGAAATGACCAGATACGTTTTGAGCTCACATGCTACGCCCTCTATCCTGAAGTCAAGGTAAGTTTGTTGCTTCACCGTATGGAGGTTATGGCTTGTACTGTTTAACACAGTGTGAGATCATGTTGCTGCTGCAGCAGGGCCGACACTCACACTGTCTCTGTTTGTTCAGGTTATTGCACCGTGGAGGATCCCTGAATTCTACAACCGCTTCAAGGGAAGAACAGACCTGATGGAGTACGCTCAGGTAACTCCACCAGCCTGTTAATCACTTGCATCATAAGTAACCCCAAAGTATGTCTTGATATAACTTGACAAACAGTCCAAAAATATTCCACTCACTTTAACTTATGTTAAGAAATTGTCATAACTTGTCAAATGTGTGAACTTTGAAATACTGGCATGAAAAATTTGTTTTGTTTGAGGCATATCGGATGATTTCTCATCAGTATACAAAACAAAAAAGTATTGATTACACTAAAATACTGAATTTCACTGATTTTACTGGCTAGCTTATTTATATACGTTAGATGCCTAGATATATAGTATAATTTATTTTTTCATTGCTACTCCTAACTATAATTTAATTTTACACTTATGATAACATTTGCAGTTACCTTTGCCATTAGATCAAGACTTAGACTGACATTGTTTAGACCGCACGTGTTTATGAGATGTTTGCTGAGATGATCATATTTATTAGATGGCGGTTTGGACTGGTTTTTACCACTAGAGGGTGGTCATGATATATTAGTAAACACCACTCTCTTGCCGGCTTGTGGAGTACTTGTGAAATCACACAGTCTGAAAACACTGAATTGTTGACTTTTTCTTCAAACATACAGAAAATATATTTCTTTGGTGATTGTTTTCTTCTCCTCACTGCGGACTCTTGCTGACAAAAGTGGTGTGGGGAAGCAGATGTATGCTGGGTACTGCGTATGTCAAAAACCAGCCTGGAAATAGTTTGCTTGGTTCTTTGTATTCACAACTTTTTTTGGACAAACAAGTATAGCTCTGGTTTAAAGTCTGTACTCTAACCTTTTGTTGCAGTCAACTTACACATTAACTGAATATAACATGCCAGCTTTTCCTGTGTCTGACTGTAGAAACATGACATCCCTGTGCCTGTCACTCCTAAAGCACCCTGGAGCATGGACGCCAACCTCATGCATATAAGGTGGGAAGGACTGGTGTGCTACTCTTTTTTTAAGCTCCTGTTTGAACATCTCATCATTTCAGTTATAATTACACAGAAAGTAATTTTCTAAATTCTGCTTCTTTACAGCTATGAGTCTGGTATCCTGGAGAACCCAAAGGTAAGACAATTTCCCCATAAAAATCCTACTTTCATTTATTTACGTTCTCCTTTTGACCCTTTGCGCTTTGGAGTGCGATGTGTTTACATTAAAAATAAATAAGTACCAAAACTGGAACGATATACTAGTAAGAGAAACTGACACATTTATGGTAATCAAATAAATTTCTTTTCATATGAACTGTTATGCCTAAGCATCAGATCATAACAGGGTAAATACCAAGATAGTCGCTTGTCTCTAATAACATATAACTTATTTCACACAATTGTATGCTCACTTACATCACTCACTTTATCATTTAGACCATTGTTTAAAAGCCTGTAAAAACTAATGTAAAGACATAAGTGTCATTTGAACAGGTGAAAATAAAATGCGTACCTGAAGAGTTTAAGATAACTTGACTTAAGATTGTGTTCAAACATCTGGAGAGTTCATGTCATCAGAATAGCAAATGTCAGAGGCAAAACTATCTGGACCATTTGTTAACCTACACAGACACAGATTTTAATATTTGATATAATTTAGCATTGAATACAGCAAATAGTCTCCTCTGTCCTCTTCTCATCCTCAAACGATGTTTACTATCATTTCCAATACAGCTAACAGGCTAAACATCACATCTTTTTTACAGTTAAAATGCACAGTCCATGTTGTTGACTGTTAAAATAACACAGTGGTATTTTCCCCCTTCTGCTGACCCATGCCAACCCAACCACAGACAAACACGACTCACTCTCCCACAGTGCCATGGGTGAGGCAGAGTTTGATCTCTGCTGGGGTCAGAGGTCAAAACAGTACATACAGGTTGCCCCCAGTGACCCCGAAAGCTCCCATCCCTCCGTTGCTGTGTCTATGTCTCTGTCTCTCCTCACCCGGGGTCCTCGCTGGGCCCTGGGAAGAGCCTGGGACACACAGACACTGACTTGTCGTCAGCAACGCTTCGACTAATTCCCGATTTCATGGGAGCCAGGGAGGGGGAAGGGTTAGGGCGTTGCGCCCAGCTGGGGCCTCCTGAGTTCCAGCCCCAACTCCTCGGGACCTCATTGTTCCACTAGTTGCGCCGCCGCGGGCTGCAACGTGGGAGGGGAGCCATTTCATCGTGACACCGTGACACCAAAATGTCACCAGTAACAGTAAAGTACAAAGACAGCGCGCCAGACAGATGAGTCCCCCAATGGACAGGGTGTCACAGGGAGGCGAGGGGGTCCCGCGCTGCTGGAGTGGAGATGCAGGGGCAGGGCCACTGTAACTCACAGACCTCTATCTCTCTCACTCTTTCTCTGTCCCTTTTCCCACCCCTCCACTGCCTCTTTAGTGGCTGGCCTGTGGAGAAATGTTTTGAAAAGAATGAGCGAACCGGCTCAATAGCATAGCGATGCATGATGACAGTATTGTGTAACTGATTTCATTCAGGGGTTTTTGTGTTGGACCATTTACTCCAATATTGAATCGATTAATGGCATTAAATACAATGAAATATTTATGGTGCAGGGCTCTAGAGTGGCATTGGGATTTGAATTTATTACACGGGACACAAAATGATATTTTGAACTTTAAATGAGCTGTAATAATGAAGTAGTTTCCAGTCCGAACACAACCCACGGTCCTTCTGGCCATTTGACTTTTTCCAAGTCTGTTTGTTAATTAGGGTCAGAGCAAACATCACAACATTATCACAGCATTTAGGTGTAATTAAGTGAAAAAAGTATTGACAAAAAAAAATAATAAAGTGAATTTCTCACCTAAATGCTCACACCGACATGACAGATTCTGATAGACCCAGAAGGTCATCTGAAGAGGTCACCTTGTTCTAAGTATCTCCTCTCTGTATCAGCCCCTCTCTCTCCTCCAGTTACAGCCCTAAAGGCTCATAGTGGACCTCAACTATTCAACCCCACCCCAACACCCCCCCACCTGTGGTACAAAGGCCCCTCTTTGCTCAACACAGTCAGATTAGGAAATGTCCAAATGGTCGCTCATATGTTCTTCTGTTGATAAGAGTCAACCGAGTTCAGGTTACTCTACGATTAACACTGTTTCCTTCCTGATAACCCTAAACCACGTTGCCTGTAGCACAATGACTTTTTTATTTACTCGCCTCCATCTGGCAACATTAACCTGTGTAAGGACATGCGCCCAGGGCAACTTCAGCTCCCTGTTGTCATGTTTATGCAGCCGCATTTAATGGAATTATTATGTACCTGTTGACAGCGTTTAGGAAGTGGTTGCCGTTAAGTTCAACAAATTAAGGTATCACGATAAATTCTGGTTTTGTTGGTGTTTGGGTTAATTGATGTGATGATAAAACACTGTAACCACTTAATCTTTTGTTGAAAGATAGTTGAGATTCTAAATGCCATCCTTTTTAATAGCTCAGCTTGTATTTGACCATTGTGTGCAAATCGGCAAAAAAAGGTTAAAATTACTGGATTTACAAGATTTTAATCTGAGATTTCTCAGGTATTTGATTCATAGGATGAAAAGTAACAGATGTAATATTGAATTTAAAATGCTTTCATAGAAGATTTCATTTAAATTCCCTAACCCAAGTTTATAAAATAGGTCAGGTCTGGTGTGCTACGTGTCTTTTGTTGAGGTATTCAGCAGATTTGATTAGCAATCTGCCTGTTTTTAGATGGCTCAATCCCCTTCAGTCTCCTCAATGCCTCTGTCTCTGTCCCTCCACACATGAGCAGTCAGGGCCCGGCCTGAGGCAGCCTGACACTCGTCCTGAGTCATTAAAACATCACCTCAGTCTTAATTATAGCTTCTGTCACTGAGCTTCCCCGAGCCCACTCCTCTCTTTGATCAGGGAGCTGATGGGCCACTGCTCGTGTTGACCAGGAGTAAAGGAGCGTAACGCCATGCCCCTGCTCACCTAGAGGAAATGAAAACTTGTTTTTTTTTTTTTTTTTTTTGCTGGTCGCATGGCTGGCCTGAGAGATGGATGGACAGAAGACTGCCTGTAGGGAAAGGAAGTGGGCTTGTAGGTGTATGTATGCATGTGAATGTGTGCTTTGAAGCAAAGAGGTCAGCGTTTGTCATGTGCCTTCGCTGCCCTCGGGTCTGATCGGTCTGACCTGTAAAACTTAGCAAGTGCTCCTCGTGTCCACCTCGGCGTCGCTGGAGCTCTGCCTCCATGTGGCTTCGCCTGTTGTCCTCATTAAATTCAGCTGAGGCCCTAACATTAAACAAAACATCCTGGGTGTTAATATGAATATCTCTCCAGCACATCGTGCGATATTGTTTTATTTTTGTCTCAATTTGCCATGTTTGCATTTTAAAGAGAAGGACAGACTTGAAACGTGGTGATTTAAGCATCATTTCCAATCCATTGCGCCAAAGATGTTTTTTTTTACCATCCTCTTCTCCTCTATCTCCCTCTCAACTCTCCCTTCCCTTCCTCCCCCTCTCCTTCTCGCCACCTCTCCCTCTTTGGCTCCATTGGCTTCGATTGAAAACCAATGAGGCAACTAATATGTGGAAAGATAGAAATTTACTTGCTTTAAGTTCATGCGTCAGCCTTCTTCTTTGCTGTATGGGCCGCGTTTAGCACAACAATATGGCTGAAGCAAAGACTGCCAAAGGAGCTGCTCTGTGCTACATGATGGTGCGCTTCATGCCCCATTTCCCACCAATACCCCCTGCCCCCCGCCTTCTCTGTCTCTACCTTTTCCTCTCTTTCAGGGCCATGGCTTTGGGACAGGTCCACCTGCAGGGGGTTTGAATTGAAATGCATTGATCTCTCGCTCACTGGAAACAAGCCTGTTCCCCTTATTTCTCCTTTTTTTCCTCTCCATCCAATAGCCTATTAGGTGTGAGCTCTTATTGTTGGAGCATGCATGAGTTTTGAAACATTACTCAGCCAGAAGAAGAATTGTATACATTTTTAAAAATCTGCACTTATTTTAATTAATCATTTGAAAAAAAAAATTCTAAGCCACTGTGCGGACACTTTATACTTTTTAGCACAATAAAGACACTCATACATGGATAAAAATGATCATTTTAAACTTGATATTTGAGTCATTAGATTGTTTGAAATTCATTTTCATTTTCATTTAGAATTAAAAAGTATACTTCATCTGTCTTAGCAGAAACATTCAATCCTGAGCTTCTCCTTTGGTTAATACATGACATGTCAAAAACCATATAGATAAATCTATAAATTCTGTGTTATGTTTTCTTCTAAATTAGCAACTCATCGTTAGTAAAAAATTTTCAGCTAAAGGCTCTTATGTGCTATGCTGTGTTTTATTTGAAAGTCAAAAAACATTTGTTTACAACCAGCGTATAACATGGCAGGAACTGTAGACTTTCTTATTCTCTGGTATTTAAAATTCAGTCCATCTTTCCCCCCTCAAAGAGTATGCATCAAAAGGCTTTTTAGGGTAGTCATTTCACCCCTCTCCTGTTCGCTCTCATTTGGCATCTTTCAGGGCACTGAGGCAGAAAATAAAGGAGAGGAAGACGGCCGCCTTCCCAGTCAATTTCGGTGTTTAGTTAAAAGGAAGGAAAGTGATTGCGCTGCTCGTTTTCTCCTCACTGACAAGCGACGTGCAGATGCCGATTAGTTATTGTATGATGATTTAGTGTCTGGTAAAGCTTTCCATTTAAATGCACCCAGTAGTTATTTTGCATAGTCCCCCTGCAATTTGCCTCAGCTCAGGAGACATTGGCCATCGTCTTGTCCTAATGCTGTGTAATTGTTGGAGGGCCACATCGGTGGGCAGACACGTCGGGGACCGCCACGCTCTTTTAGGCCCCAGCCGTGACTTACTGAAATCGCTCCCGGCTCCCGCCAACTGGAAAAACGACAAATGTCTGTCACCCAGGACAACTTTAGCGGACTGGGATGCGGACTTTGTTGTGTGATGCCCATTTAGCAAAAAAAAAAAAATTCTTCATTTGAAAATAAAATAGAAGGCAAACGTCACTCAGAAAATCAAAACTGGAAAACTGGAAGATTAAAGGAGGTGCAGACAGGTAGGGAAGAACAGCAGACACATGATAGAATCCGCAGATGTAAGATTTTTACAGAAAGGCAGAATATTATTGGGGAGGCAGTGTTGCTCAAATAGGTTCTGTCATAGTATCAGGTGTGTTTTGACTCGTCAAGTGATCACTATTCTTGAGGATGTGAGTCATTTCTTTCTCTTGCCCGCTCCCGCTCTCTTTCTTCGCTGCATCCCACTTTTCCCGCCTTCCCCCGTGGTGAAGGTCCGCGCAGGGAAAATGAAACCAAATAGAGGAGAAAAATGGAACATTGATTTTTTTTCTCCTTTTTTTTTTTGTCTTCACTCAACTCCTGATGGTGTTTTCAGGTGTCTCCTTTTTCACGCATCATCCTCTCTTTTCTTCTCCCCGCCATATCTCAAGTTGTCCGTTATCACCTCACACAATGGCCTCCCCATTTGCTGCACTGTTCTTTGATGAGGTCTCAGAAGGTCCTGGTTATTCATTAAGGGGAGAGAAGTGTGTGAAATAGAGCGAGTGAGTGTGTGTTTTTGTGTTTTTTCAGAGCCACGCTCCAACTGACCTGTACCTGATGACCAAGAACCCAGAAGATTCTCCAAACACCCCTGATGTACTGGACATAGAGTTCAGAAACGGTTTGTTTGCAACATGTGTCACCAGATTTTTTAAATTTTTACTTTTAAAACCTAATTCTTAATAAAAATCGGAAAAACATGAAGTTAGCAAAAAAAATATTCTATGAAAGCTCAGAGCTGTTTTTATTGTTATATATTTTATTATATTTAGAGATCGTTATTTAAAAGACTATTAATTTTTGCATTTGAGAATAAGATTTAATTTGTTCATTTCCCTGTCATGTGCCCATGTTTATGCAAAAAATTAAAAATCAACAGTGCATTGTTCAGTTTTTCTCAAAGACTGACTGTTAATTCAAACTGTAACATCTGGCCTTAAAATTAATCTTACTTGTCATGGATTTGTGTTTGTAGAATGTAAGCTGTTATTTTGCATTCAAGCTTTGATTGTTTTAAAATTAAGAGCAAATTAAACAATTTTTGCTTAATTTTAAAAATTTCAGGACTTATGAGGCCTGGCTTTTGAAACCACCCTTCAAAATTAATTACATCCAATAGGTTTTGTCCCATGTTATGCACAAGAAAATACATTTTAGTCGGTTTACATGATTTTAATTGAATGATATCAGTTGTAAACATTCATAATTCATCAGTAGGGGATGGTGTCCATCCTCACCTAGTGTTCACTCCATTACACGTCTCTTCATGTTACTTAACACTGATGGTTATAGCCGCAGGGCTACAGCTCTCACGCTGACCCGCTTGCTCTTTATCACCATTCCTGACCACCCAGACTTATCCTTAACCTCTCACAGCATTACTCGGGCCAAAGCTGCCATGTTTGCCCTCAGGGCAGACACACAGGCCGGAAGCATTAAGTCCAGCTAATACACCAAGCCCTGAGGGGCCAGAGAAACACTCATTAGATGTATTACCACGAGGGCCAGGCTGCATAGTGGAAAGTGTCACATGTTTGCGCAAAAAGAAAATGGAAAGAAACATCCAAGCCTGGGGCAAGTGGCACAGATGTCTCTTCATTCTGGTCACTAGTGGAGGCTGTAGAGCACCGACATCAATCGGTAGAGAGACACTAGTTCTTCTGATCACATGGGATTGACGGACAGCTTTATGAGCTATGAGCAATTTAAAGGAAGTTCAGAAGGTTGGCAGGATTTAGTAATGATGGCTGTGATTATTAAAGCTTCAACAAGTGCAAACTAAAATGCTCATTCAGTCTTCAGCATGAAACGATGCTGAAATCGTGTGCAGGATCTCACTTTACCAGTTTCCCATAGAAAATGTTAAACTATAAAACAAGTAGGTCAGTGTCAGTTCAGCTGGAGATGAGATATGCTTTTGTAAAACGGTGATGCAGGAGTAAAGCCTTAGTCTGGTTTCGCGGGTTCTTTGCAGGCCTGCGCTCTGTTTTCACACATATTCCCTGTTCCTTTATTGAGCACCCTATGACAAAAGCTGTTTTAGTTGTCCACACAAAGGCCCGAGCCTACTCCTCCCTCTGAGCACAAGATCAGCACAAGAATGTTTCATTTCATTCCCCCTCCCACCTT
>JAUZTA010000014.1:12505279-12523387 GCA_034780835.1 Ctenochaetus striatus | reverse complement strand
ATTCAGTAAACCCATTCCCTGCTTTCACCTTAACAAAGCAGAAATAAACATATGAGAGGAAAATAAAATGGTCCCAGATTTTATACTTGGTGAGTGCAAAGGTCTTTGGTGTAAATATATTTTTTATAACGGTGAGGCCATCTTTGCTGAGAGCAAAAATCAGTTGCCAAAACATCCTCCAATGAAATCCATGCACCACAACCTATATGTTACAGTAAATTCCTACTTACAGTAATTAAAAGTCAACCATCATTAGGCTACCGTATGAAACTTGTTGATATTTCAAACACTTTATTAATCTGCTCACGATACACTAAGCTTTTGGTTTATCAGCACTCATATCAATGAGGGATATATTTACAATAATTTTGGAGAGACATTTCAGAGTAACGCAATACAATCAGAGACTTCAGCTGCGTCACAAATGAAATCTTCATAAGTGACCATGAAGTTGAACAAACACCTCTTCTGAACAGTGATACCAAAAATCGCCTTACTGAGTACGCAACTCTGTTTTAGTTAATCTAATATTTCTTACTGGCTCTAATCTCCCCCTCTAATATGCACCCTGTGGTTTGGCTGTTTCTCTGAACACATTATCTAATCATCTGTTTTTAAGAACAAAACCGGCTTATCACAAGACAGTAACTGTACAGTTTCCCAGTATCAGAACTATTTCTGTGTACTCACAATGCGGCTCCATACTGCCCCCTGTCTGCTCTGCATGTCAGGTGTGAGGCGCACCTGTTCGGTGGTTACCATGGCATCACCCATCAGCTCCCAGTGGGAGGAGCCTAACGAGCCCACACCTGAGCACACAAACGGCACCATCATCATATGAAAGGTTGACACAGCACAATAGAGATCACTGAACCAGACGAAAAAAAAAAACAAAAGACAAAAACACGCCTCTGCTTTCTAAACGTGACATCTGCTTGGGTGAAGAGAAAGTAGACAAAGAGCTGAAGGTCTTCAATAGAGGTATTGATTATGATACACAAAAACGCTACAGGGCTTGGCTGTTGGCTGAATGGTAATTTACAACAGCGAGATTTAGTATAAAGAATGACGACGTTAAAAGACAAATAAGGTATTTTAGGAAGAAATGAGCCAAAGCATATGTACAGTTTAATCGTTGCACAAATTATTCTAGAAACATCTGTCGCCTAGTCCCAGAAATCAGTACTACTGTAACGTTAACGGTTATAATGGGGACTGACGGGTAGCGTTACCTTGGTAAGGCTTTGAAAGGGAATATTCTCGCTTCAGAAACTCCTCCATCTCGTGATCATCGTCGGCAAGACACCTGCTTGCAGCGAAAACGAGGAAAGCGAAAGTCCAGAAGGATTTTAAAGACATTATTTTCCGTCTAAACGGTATTTTGGACTCCCTGAAATGATGTTTTCTGCTAACGGTGGCCATCGTAGATCAAAACTCATCCCACTAAATCGTCAGCTTCCTTCCCATTGGTTCCCGGTTTTGCATGGCTCGTCTCTATTGGTCAATGTGATTGTCAATCAATATACACTCTTCTTATTGGCCTTACTGTATGATTGTTTTACAGCATGTCTAAGCAGAAATGAATGAATCAACTAACTTATTACACTGGAATTAGAGCAGAGCTGTGATGAACTAATACTAAAAACATTTTAATAACCGAAATCCTAAAAACGACCCAATTATTCTTCTGGCCAATCAGAACTCCAAAATAAAATACTAAAATACTCCAAACCCCTTTCATTGATTCGCTTGTGTGTCCTGTCTGCTCATCGATGGCTTTGTCAGTGCCTCAGTTTGCACTACACATACTATTTAAAATCCTGACAACACCCATATGCAGTGCCCCGGGGGCAAAACTTAACTGTGGGCCTATTGTCCTCCAGTTACCCCACGAGCTTTCCACTGTACCCATTGAGCAAAAGGCCACAGACTGTAGATAGCAGCTTCATTAAACTAACCAATACTCCTGCTCCTGTAATACCCCATGTTTGCCATGTAGACTATTAGTTTGTCTGTGTTAGTTTGATTGATCATTTCATAATGTAGGAAAATGCTTCGTAATATCAAAATTAGATACATCACCGTAACGGTACAAGGTCTATCACGTACTACATACAGCCATTTACGTCTACTATCAGTTAAAATGACTTAGATAGGGGATACAGTTTTTAATTGTTAATGAATGAATTGTTAATGAAATATTGAATTATAGTTTCTAATTTTCAAATCTTAAATCGATTGATTAGTTAATCTCTGAACAATTCGACACACAGCTGCATGTATAGTAATTAGTGCAGTGCGTGTAAAATCTTTGAATAGTGAAATGGAAAAGAAAACCGCATCAGACTTCAGACTTCACAAAAAAGTAGTTTTGCTGCCGCCCTGTGTCGAGTTGCGGGACCTGCTGTAACCGAAGCCGGCACGATGCTGTGGTTAAGATGACGCCCCCTTCACTGCCCCTGCTGCCTGTCGGGTTTCCTACACTCCTCACACAGAGTTGATGCAGCACAGTTGAGGGGGATGGAGTAGAGGAAGAAAGGTATGGATCCAGTTGAAGAAAAACCAAGCAAAACGGTCGACATTTATCGCGACACATGGGTCCGTTTCCTGGGTATGTACAGTTATTTGATACTTGTGGCGGCTCAGTCTTTAAAGTAACAAATGGACAGTGGCCATAGCATTTCAGATCAAAGAGTTAACGTTAACGTTACAACGGAGCCATCGTGACCCTGTAGCTGTGTGCTAGCTAGCTGAAGGTTAGCATAGCTGGCTAACTACACTGTTAAAATTCTATTTATAGTAAACTTGGGTTTGAAGGACATTGTGTTACCACAGGACGTTGTTGAAGCTCAACACTGGACAACACATTTTGTTAGTGCTTTGTTTGCGTAACGTATTTGACTATCGTTAGAGGTTAGAGTTGTCTCTGTAGTTTTGGTTGTGTCTCAATATAAGGTGGTTGTTTAGCAAGTTCAGGCAGTGACTCACACAACAACGAAGAAACGCCCGTAGGCAAGACCAGACTGAATACTGGAGCACTGTCAGTGTTGTGGAGATAAGCTAAAAATCAGTGTTTGCTTTTCCTGTCCTGTCCCTCTTAAATTTGAACATCAGGGTCGTCACTAATACACTGCTTACACTATCACCCAATGAGCTTTAAGCTTAGGAGGACATGCAGAGGAAAAATGCTGAAGGGCATTAATACTGCAGCAATTGCCACTGTGCAGTCTGTTTCCCTGCTCATATGCCCCTTTCCTCCTGCTCTTCCACAGCTGACACACAAAGCAAGAGTGATCATATGAAGTCATGTGAATCACTTGATCCCCCCCCTTATAAAATCATAATCTATCTGCTGACATCTTTTAATCCACTCTTTGCAGCTATATATCTCGTATCTCTTCACTGGCAAATGTTAACACGAATGTAAAAGCCTTTCTACATCCGTTTTTAATATGTGTGCTTTTGGTCTGAATAAAACTATATTCTTAAACTGAAATTTAAAAAAGAAATGGTGCAAGTAAGGAAGTTTTTTAGTGAAGCTGTCAAACATGTAGTATTTCTTCAAAAACTCTTTGACATTAATACTACAATACATTTAGTATTTTTCTTGTACATGTCAGGAATTTCTTTCCAGCATTGGATTCCATCAGACTCTCAGGCATTCGTCGGACTGGAAAAGATTATTTTTACTACTGTGGAAAAAAAACTGATAGGTTGCGTAACATTGAGCAGACGTAACCTAAAACATGGCTATTTTACCAAACTGAACAAGCAGGAAGATCCAGGACAACATTTTCAAAAGTTTTTATGTCCTTACAGCAGTCAGATGTCTTTCCTGAGAAGTTTGTTTCCCTGGATGCTTGGGCACAGGAAATAAAAAGCAGGCTAATTGTAGGCGGATGACAACAGCAGAGAGATAGGATTGTAAGATTCCCTCGAAGAGTGGATGACTGTTTCTTTAGAGGAGATGAAGTATCCAAGATCATTTTAAAAATCCACAAACAGTAAATAATACAAATTAAGTGATGAGTTGTAGGTCAGAGCTTGGTGTGTTTGTGGAGCAGACAGATTCTTGTCCTTTTCTGGCTGACAGTCGTTATCAGACACCTCTGAACTTGTGTTTTTACTCTCACTTTCCAAGCCTTCTCACCTTGCCCTTGCCCTTATTTCTTACTCTTGTCTTATCTCCTCTGTCTCTCCTGCTGCCTTCAGCATCCTGTGAAAAACACACACACTCACACACACGCCAAGGGCAAATAGTGAATCACAAAGAGTAATCTGAATCCTTTGCTCATGGGACAGAATTGGACACCAGCCTGTTATGTCAGTGGATGGCATGTTTTAAGTACCTTACAGGAAGATAATCTTATCTGGGCTCTCCTTGTTTACTTCTCAGGTATTTTCACATTTGTTTCCTCTCAGCTCTCCAAACCAATTCAGTCTTATTAGTCAGCTTTTTCACATATAAGATACACAGCCGTTGGACATTAAGAAAACTCAGACTTGGTATAATAAACACTTATTGCCCCTGTGGTTTTTGTTTTGATGTGCAGACTTTGCCTCTCTTTTCCTGAGACAAAAAAGTGTTGTTAATATGTCCTTGTGGTCTAAAAGAGTCAAGGTTACACATAAAAATGAAGGAAGACATTCAGAAAAAAAAATACAAAGCTGTCATGTGACTTGCCCTCTTATGAAAGTTGTAAAGTTTCGCTTCTGCATCTTTTCTAAAGACTGAATTTCATTTTCTATTTAAATCTTAAATCTTGTTGTGTCTTGTTTCATGTA
This sequence comes from Ctenochaetus striatus, assembly GCA_034780835.1. NCBI lineage: Eukaryota > Metazoa > Chordata > Actinopteri > Acanthuriformes > Acanthuridae > Ctenochaetus > Ctenochaetus striatus. The sequence goes on along the minus strand of JAUZTA010000014.1, from coordinate 12,518,602 downwards.
CACTCCTCCGCATTTTGTGAAAATTTGAGTTAATATTATCCTACAAATACTCTTTTGACAGACCTGTAATCAGTCTGAACATATTAAATACCAATATGCCTGTATATGACTGTATCATTCCTCAGATCAGATCAGTTAGATTACCTTAAATGGAGAATAGACTAAAACACCTTATAACTGATATGTTTACTAAATTCCATAATAGTTCCATATTTATTTAGCTGAAGACTAGTTTCATGGAGAAATCAACTGTTATTAAGCAGTGTTTTATTGTCTGTGAGGTGCACAGAAGCTCAGGTTTTGCCAGCAGTACCAGAGGCAGAGACAAACAGCAGAATTTAAATTCACCACCATGATTGAAGTCTGTTGTAACTGACCCAAAGATAATATTTCCTGTGTGGTAAGTTAAATCTACCAGTCATTTACATGCACCGAGGCGTATGGCAAAGGTGACTTTTTAATAAGAGATCAAGGGTGTTTCAGCCATTCAGCCCTTCTGAAATGGATATTGCGTCGTTTTCCAAATGCCCCTTTCCATTTTTTCGATGCCGGAGATAAGGTTGAGGTTTATTAGCCTCCTGTATGTTTCAGAATATGTGTGCTATAATCTTTGCTATAATCAAAAATTGTCATCATCCTGGGAATGTTCTCAGGTGTGTCATCTCTGAACATCTGACCTCAGCCACATTGTTTAAAATGACACTGAAATTCTTTTTTTTTTTTAATGAATTTATTAATGTTAGCAGGGGGGCAGAGAGTTATATTATGATGCATTTAGAGGAGACAAAGAAGTAAAAGTCTTAACTGCATTTGTGTATGTATGCCCACAGGCTATGCCAATGAGGTCGGGGAGGCTTTTCGTGCTCTGGTGCCAGTGAGCTTGGTGTGGGGCAGCTATGCTGTGGCCACTGCCTATGTTACTGCAGATGCTGTGGACAAAGGGAAGAAAGCAGCTGTGGTAAGATATCACTCTATCTCTGTATCACCTTTATTAATGGTTATGATCCTTGAATCCTTATTTTTATGGAGTTTCAGTTGATATGAGGCCATCACAGGTTCCCAGCCTGAGGATCAGGCCTCTTAAAGGGAATAAAAGATGAAAATAAGGGTCATGTCATGCATCAACAGTTTGCAGAAATTAATATTTATGCTCTTTAAAATAGTGCTTTTCTTTCTGTTTCTTTTTTTCTCTTCACTGATTCATGACTTTAGAAATTTACATCAAGTTAGAAAAAATGCTCTTTGTGAGATTTGGTGTGCATGTGCAACTCAAGTAGACAGTGTTTTGTTTTTATGGATTGTTAGCCAAAAAACTTAAGGGCCACTGTCTTAGATGATTGAATAGAAACTGGTTCCCTGAATAAAGAAGCTGTAACACAGAAACCAGAAATTTAAGTCCAAATTATGAATGATTATCATAATTTGTGGGTTTGAAATTCTGCCGTGAACAGACAGCCTCATTTTCTGGTCTTCCATCTGTTCCTCAAGGCCCATGGGGATAACCCAGGGAAGACAACACGGGTAGCTGTGGCAGTTGTGGACACATTTGTGTGGCAGGCCCTCGCCTCTGTGATCATCCCAGGCTTCACCATCAACCGCGTGTGTGCTGCGTCACTTTATCTGCTGGGCAAAAGCACCAAGTGGCCCCTGCCTGTGCGCAAGTGGACCACCACAGCTATAGGCCTCTCTACAATCCCCTTCATCATTACTCCTATAGATAGGTTGGTGTTTTTGTTTCTTTGAGTGCAGGTGGATTGTGTGAGTATTCCAGATAGTTGTTCAGTGTTGGGCTGGAAGTTACTGCTCAGTTCAACACTGAAATCTCATCCTACTGGCAAATATTGTTTGTGTATCCAAAGCCTAATTTAGCTTATTCCACTGTGCCAGAGACCTCTATTCTTGTCCAAAAATGATTAAAAAGCACATGAAAGAGCCACATTGTTGCACTGGATGACATGTGTCTTCATCACATGAATACAGTCACTGTAGTCAATTCATACACGATCCTGCTTCTGGTACTCAGAACACAAAATGTGGATCAATTTGCAGATGAAAATAGTCCCAACTAATTGCTTTTTTTAAGCAATGTTTTAACAACAATATAATAGCTACATGTCTAGCTATCGGTGAAATGACTGGGCTTGTGAAAATGAAACTGTATATTAGTGGGCTTTCACACTTAAAATAAGAGCAAGGAGTATCAACCAAAGCATATTGTTTTTTTGTTGGTCTTTTCATTGAATTTTGTTGACTTTAGGAAACATCAGAATTATTCTCTATAGTCATGCTTCTGAAAAAAAAAACAGTCAACACATATTTATTTCATTTATTCCATTTATTCTATCAAAATGATCCAAAACAGTTAAGAGTTCAAGTATTTTGATTTTGAAGCTAGTACTACAAATAAGCAAAAAGGCTCACTCTTGAATATTTTCAGCAGTTTTTGATGAATCATCATCAGAATTAAGGGTTATTATACTCTGACTCTCACTTTTCATTCTCAGGTAGCATGCTGGTCTTACAAACACTAAAACTGACAGTCACATGACCAATTAAATAAGTGGCATGTAAAAGTTTAAGCTCTTCTTGCCTCTATCGAAAATAAAATGCTTCCTGCCTCGACCTCAAAAACTGATGCTTTCTAAGGCAGACTTTAGCATAGAGCTTCTCTTTTTTTAATGTGTGTCCACTGCTACATTTTATCCACTTTCTTTACCCTGTAGGTCAGTCGATTTCCTGCTGGACTCGAGCCTTCGGAAGGTCTACAATGAGGAGGAGAAGCACAAATAAGGAGGGATCAGGCAGGACAAATTGTCCCCTCCTGGGTAGAGTCCAGTCCAGTCTACACAGACCTGTGCTGATTATCCACCACTGTGAAGCACTAAAGAAGTGTGAGGAAGGAATTCACAGAGCGAGACTCTACTGTTAGTCAAAGATAACTATAAAAAATGGATTTAACTTTAGATTTAGAATTTTTTTTTTTTTTAAGTCATCGGTGTGAAATGTCCCTCTGGGGATCCTGAACTTTAACCTCTCAGGGCAATCTGGGTAGTGACTCCAAAATGGTTTAAACAGGAACCTAACAGAGCACATATAAATATTCCACTCAACATAGTGCAATCCTGCTTCTTAAAGGCATAATATGCAGAATTTTCCCCCAAAAACCCCAATAATAAATTCCTGCCAGGCAGAGACAAACAGAGACTCTGCTCTCTGCCTGCATTTCTTAAAAAAAATAATAGGCAAATGTGTGGCAGGTTGAAATTTGCTCTAGAGTAAACCATAATGATTAATAATTACCGATTTACTGCTGTTATCAGTAATGCTGCTCTCTCCTCTCTAGCTCGCACTGCTGCTCTCTCAGTGTAGTTGAGCCGGGGAGGACAGGCCAACTTTGAATGTAGTGTATACATATGGTAATGGACAGTTGCTACATATTATGCCTTTTCTGCAGAGATACAAAGGGCTGTTGTATTTCTGTGATCTGTCTTCTCTACAAGGTTGCCCTCATGGTTTAGAGTTGTGGGCCGTGGCTGACCTCATGGTCAGATGTCAGGGAGAATAATTATTAGCCATATTTAATGGTACTGTAATGACAGGCCAAAAACACAGTTTGCCATAATGACCCTCTTATTCATTACAAACCTTCAGTTGGTCCTTAATGTTTTTTTTCTCACTTAAAAAAGTGTTTTTTGTAAAACTTAAAATAGTGTTGGTCTGTTCTATTGTATTTTTGGTTATGGGAGCCAAGTTTTGCACTGGGAGCATTTTTTACCAAACAGTTAAAATCTATTCTATTCTTTTGTTACTTTAAATGTTTTGTGGTCCTTGTTGTAGCAACAGGATGTACCTTTGCAGTGCACCTTACAAGTATATGAATTGTTGGGTCAATAGGTTTGCAGTCAGACTATCTTGATGTGCAGTACTGGAAAGTTGTCAGTCTGCTAATGTTCGACATGCCAGCCTCAAACATTAAAAAGGGATATGAAACTAGTTTCCAGCATCTGGAGTCCAGCTGTTTTGATCCCGCCTAGTTTCAGATTAATCTGAGACAGGATGGTCTGATCAAACTTTAAAATGTCATGCTCCTAGAAACAAACTTTAGGCTTTGGGTGTAAAGTTTAACGGGTTTTTCCCTCCTTGATGTAGGAGAGTAGCAATTTACATCTACCTATAATGTTAAATTAACTGTTCAACTTCTGCAAAACTTGTGAAATGTCAGTGTTTTACCGAAGTAGAAAAGTGTCTAAGGGATTATTTCAGAAATAAAAAGATACTGTATGTCTTTATTTTCCTTCAAGCATCCAAGTGATATACTGTATCTCATGCTAAACTATGCAAGGGAGGCAAATCCTTGTGAGCATACCTGAGGTTTGCAAACTACAGGGATTATTTTCCCTATATTAAATGTTTTGAAAAAATAAGGGAATCCTGATACAAAATGTAGCATAAAATCTGGATGAGATGTCACTAATACAAAGAGGAACATTTACACCAGTGGACCATTTAAGCAATAACTTCTGTCTGACATGTTTGCATCACACCATATTCTCTTTGCCTTGTGGGTGTTGGATGTGGTTCACTCTGTCACGCTGAAAGAAAAGATTGTGAAAACTTGGGGTGCACCAATTGTCGTGTTTTTACACGTTCACACTGAACAGTGATTTGAACCTTTTCAATAGTATTTAATGACCCAGTAAAGCCACAAGGCCACTTGAACTGTAATTGTTTATCATCTTTTAAATCTACAAAACATGTATTTAATGCTCCAGTATGTGCAGTATTTGATGTTTTCCTTCACTAAAAGCACAAAGCTTACTTTTCCTTTGGATCCATGTAAGCTTAGACATTTTTTAATACAGATAGACTGACTTGTTAAAGCAAGAAAAGCACAGGTGTGAATAAAAAACGTCAAACTCAAATGTGATGTCCTGTAGTTTCCCTCAGTGTTCCAAGAAGCCATGCCAGTGATTAAAACTGCATAGTAACAAGGGCCCTCAAACTGGGACACTTAAATGTAATGCATACATCATTAATGGTGTTAATTAGACCTGTGCTTTTTCTGATAGAAAATGCTAAATTGTCAGAAATTAAAAACAGCATTTTGGTGCACCCCTGGTGCAAAAAAACATATATTCATATACAATTTTAACATTTCAGATTGTACACAGGACATCATTGTATTTTTTTATTGTTGCATGCTGCAAATGAAAAGAGAACAGTTTACTTTTTTGTTGTAGAATTGATGTTTTTCTTTTGTGGCAATGTGTTCGGAAGTGGGATTTATGAGTCACACTTTCAGCCTTAACTGAAAAAAAAAATGGTCAAACCTCAAACTTTGTTCTGTGTGCTGTAGTTCGCAAGATGGAGATTGTTTTTCAAATGTGAAAGCAACTGTTGAAAGCTGAAGCTCCATTCATTGCAATGGACATTTAAATGTTTGGCAGTCACCCTGTACCAACTTCTGGAACACTGGAGAAAAAAACTTGTGTCGTGAAATAAATTATGTAATGAAAAACATGTGTGATTGTTCCTCCAATATCAGCAATCAGTGTGAAACAACAGACTGTTTCATAATGAATGGTAATGCAGTTGTATGCTTTTTGCTGCAGTTAACATCATTTACAATTCAAATATTGACTACAAGTAATGCAAAACTTCTCTGTTGCTTGAGGGCATAACGATGCACGGTTCAGTTTTGTGAAAAAAACATTTCAGCATGATCTAAATGCGGTCTGCATCGGTTCCCTCCTGTGAGAACACCTCTCCACAGTGTGATTTCAAGTGGCAGCATAACAGCTTGTTCTTTGTGCAGGCACAGTTTCCACTTCCTGAGTAACCTACCGTCACTTTCGGATGAAAGAAGCCTAATTCAAGGGACGGTTAAACCAATGAAATGGAAGCATTCAGAAGCACATCAAAACAGGCCATTTGAGAACCCAGTTGAAGTAATTTATCTTGATTGAGTCGTGAAGCAACAGCTGATGCCAATTCCTTAGATGAAGTGGCCACATAAAAGCCTAAGGAAATCAAAGTACTTGTAAGCACAGCCATGTTTGTTCTTAATCTTATGTTCTTGGCTTTTTTGGCCACATCAGCTGCTCAGGCAGGTAAGAGGAAGACTGGAATATAAATCTTTGCTTTGCTGAGGTTTAATCAGTCTAGTTAATTTTTTTTCCTTGAAGGATGTCGCTGAAAACGCCACACCTGCTTACTCTACATCCTCTGTATCACACTCCTGACATAATTAATACTTACAGGTACTTCTCGATACATCCGGGGTCGGTGGGTTATCACTGACCAGAACCTACAGTATGAAGACACCCATGGTCTAACAGTAGAGGAGGAAATATGGCCTGCGGGCCCACCAGAAGTTGCTGAACTGGTGACAGAAGACCAGAACTTGCTGACTACTCCAGGGCTGGATGTGATTAAAGAACAAGGTGGGCTGGTAGCAGCAGGGTGTTTTAAAATCCAGCACATCCCTCCTATAAAATGACTGGCAATAGTATTATTTAAATTCTCTGCCCAATTCTTTGTCGGTTTCCTGATAGATGCAGATAAAGGAGAAGAATCAGCAGTGTGGAAAATCGCCCTGGTCGCAGCCATCCTGCTGGTGTCCATAGTGGGATCAATGAGTATGGCCTATTACATGTGTGTGTGGAGAGGAGGCAGGATTTACTATCAGCCTCACAAAGTTTCTGCTTGACAATATTAAAGACCTGTGATGAAACAACCCTCAAGTCTCCTCTCGTATTTGCCTTCAGTCTAACTGAGTCAAAATGGAAATAAGAATGTAAATCATATGTGGGATAAGAGGACTGTAAGAGGTGAATGAGACACTTGTTTTATAACAAAGTTTGATTACTTTATTGGGCTTGTTAGTGACGCAGCAGTCTGTATCTCCTGTTCAGAGGGACATGGCATGAGCTCTTAAAATGGCTCTTAAAACAGTTAACCTCTTAGCTAAAATGTTTGTCTATGGAAATTTTCCAGAAGTTAGCTTGCTTTGTTTTTCCAGTTTTTCTGGGCATTAATGGGAGTGTCTGCCTTACACACACATCTCCCCATCAATATGCTCTTGGTTCCTCAGCCAGAACCTCTAAGTAGATGAATGTAAGGAATAAACTAGTTGAGCATCTTCTTGGAGTAAACTAAGTTTTTCTGTAGGCCTTTATGAATGTGAAGACCTGTACTAAAGATGTGTATTACTATATTTACTTTACATACTTTAAGTTATTTTGGAAACCAGAACAAACTGTTTATATGCACACTTGGTAGTACAAATGCACTTAACATGTGTTTATGCTAGCCAAAAAAAAAAAAACCCGACTCAAAACATGGGTGCTGTACTGCTTCTCAGTCATACAGTTACCCAAAGCATGTTAATGTGTTTATTTTGACAAGGGCAGAAATTCATGATAGTTATGAATTAAAAATCTATACAGTTTTCAACCCTTTTAAAAATGAAACAAGATTGTCTTAAAGTTTAAGATTAAACAGGTTAGATATTTTCGTACTTTGACTTCCTGTAGCAGCTTCTTCTAATCTTGATTTCAGGCAAATCCTTTCTCCAATTATTATAATGGCCACTAGAGGTCATCACTAACATTGTCTGTGCCATGTTACACATAACACCACTACATTTGTGCACACTTGCAGGCCCTTCATTTTGCTGTATGCACAAGTTTGAGTATATTTTAATTAATATGTAACACCAGCAGACTGGCCCTGCCGTGTGTGCTTGCTAATCTAGGATTAAGCATAAATGTCAAGTCTCCAACCTCAGTTAATCTTTAGGTTCTTTATATATTTTCTCTAAGTAAGAGTGTAACTTTAAACAAATGATGAAGATGTTGAATTGTAACTGTGGATTGAGAATATCAATGGATCTTGAGTTATAATGTCAATAATATTTCTGCTAAATCTAAGTAAATATTTAGGAAAAACATATTTTTATTGGCAAACAGAGAAGAAAACTAGCCAAACTCGTTGTACAAAGTCATATAAATCACTCACTGTGTGAATAGCTGTTTACAGTGTCGTTCTAATAGGCTTAAAGCTGCTGTTGAATAAAAGTTTAATCCCTACAGTGATGAGTCATTTTATTCATTAAAAGCTTATTCTGTGAAACATTTTTGGGACTTGCATTTTCCTCTTTAACCACCAGTTCACCCATAACTAAAGCTCTCCACACTTTGTTATGTTATTGTTCGCCCCCTTCAGCAAGCATTTTTTTTCTTCGTAAGAATTAATCTTGATCAGGATTATGACAGAATCGGCAGGCAGGCTGTTGGCAAAACTCTTGTACAGCTAAGAGTAAAGCGAAATGTTTTAATTCAGTGTCAAGCAAGCGGGCTCAGATCAAGTCCACAAACATTTATAAGCCCCCCTTGAGCAATATCAGGTGGCATTAGGGGGCCCAAGGAGACAAAAAGCTGATGAATTGAATTAATCTCCCCTCCCGTGATGGATGGGCCTGTTCACAGGGGGTTGGAAAATGGGAGCATTGTTCATCTGTCACTCAGATTGCCATGTCCCTCTATGATTTGTGCCTCGGTTGTGAAGGCCACAAGTGGCCAAAAGACCTCCCTCTCTCCTTCTCACTGCTTTTTTTTTTTCAGGAATTCCCAGGCTTTCAATTGCCTCCACCCCCACAACCCACACTGATGTCCATACAGCCAGATGCAGAAAAAAAACAAGCCTTCACTTAGGACAAGCAACCATAAATGTCTGACATTTGCCTTCTTTTATTAAGAGTTTGTGGGGTTACATTGTAGTTAGCTATGTGTTAATTTGAGATACAATTCCCTTCACTGCTCTGCACACAAGCAAAAGGTGTGTAATCGCATTAAGGAGCATGATGTAATTTGTAAAAATAAAAAATAGTGATATATTTGTCACAATATATTAAACTGTAATGAGGTTTTCTTCCTTTAAACTCACACAAATCTGGATTATGTCTATTACTGAAAAGAAACTGAACAAAACTCTGCCTAATACATCATGTAAAATATAGACAAGCTATTTTGTTTTTCCGTATGAATATCTAGTTTTGCTGCAGGGTCACAGTGAAATTATTTTCCTTGGGATTTGTTGTCAGAGTTTATATGCATTATTCCGATCCATTAAAATATGTCTTGAACACAGAGAAGTCATGCCTTAATCCTCTTTTCTTGCTTTAACTGGAGAGTCCATATAAGCACAAGGTGGAGGAGCTTGGATTTTAACTGGAGCTCTCATTTGAGTTGCCTTGTTTGGATTTCCAGAAAATAATGTTTTGATCCCGGCGCACATTGAGATTCATGTAACCCTGCGAGTTCAGAATAATAGATGAACACGTGAAGGGGGTCCTATAGTCTTCATGGTTTCTCTTGAGCACCTGCCCCTTCAAAGGCACCTGACCCTCCAAGGGAACAGGTGTTAAATGTGATTCAGTCGAGATACTGAGCTCAGATTTCTTCACCGCTATTGTGCTACGTGTGCATTACAAATTGAGATCAGATAGTATCTGCTGCCTGAGAGCAGAGGATAAAGGAGAGGACTATGTAAAAACTGCAGCAGTTAAATAAGAGGCAAAGCAGTGCTGTAAATGAATACCATAGGTTAACAGTGCCACTGGACCAATGTGGCTTTGGATAAAGAAGTCCTTAGCCAAGAGAAAAACTGGCAATAGCAGGTGCTACAATGGTATACTGGGGAATGGTAAGGCCTCTTGCCCAGTGCATTACTGGGACAGGTTCCAGCTTCCAGGACCTATCCCATCAAGGTCGCAGGGGGCTGAACCGAACCAGCTCTAATCCAGACAGGATAAGCACATATAAAAAATGCATGTATGGTTGGAACCAAGACAATAGATTATCCCTTTTTAGAGCCATGTTGGCTGCTCAGTGAAGTTGTACTTAGGAAAATACTACAACTAATGCTAAAGTTAGCATGCTAACATGCACACAGTGATATTGCTAACATGCAGGATGTTTGGTAGGTGTGTTCTACTCTATGCTAACACTGGCTAATTAGTAATGACCACAATTAATTAAATTATAAAGTGTGGTCTAGACCTACTCTATACAAAGTATGTATGTAAGTGTCCTGAGGAAACTTATGTTGTGATTTGATGCTATATAAATAACACCGACTTGACTTGATTTGACTTGACAGTCTACAGCTGAAGCACCAGCCCCTATTTATAAGAATTAATCCACAAGTTGACATGAAAGTATGTGAAGAAGATTCTGTAACAATCCATCCAATTGTTGTTAAGTTGTTAATCACACTGGAGATAAAAAGGCTCAGCAAAGCCAATAGGATTCATCTTGTGAGAACAACAAATGCCACAGTTTGGTGCCCTGTGTCTGCTGAAAATTTAGAGGATCACCAAAATATCTTCATCTTCTGGGAATCATGGGAATCTGTATGAAATTTCAAGGCCATCAATCCAATCAGTTTCAGGTATATTTCAGTCTGTTCCAAAGACAGAGAGACCCACATTGCCATCCCCGGAGCTGTGCTGTGAGCTTCAGTGACTGAATATCATTTAATTTGACTTCCTGACTTTGTTCTTCATTTGACACATGGACAAAGGTCAGACTGAACGGGATCCCTCCCTCAAAATAACATAAACAAAATGATCAGACACAGTCATTAGTAACGGGCAATGGGCCATAATTTTATTATGCTGCGATGGTGGTTGCTGAAAAGCTTTTGCTCCTCTCTCTCTCTCTTTCTTTCTCCCTCTCTCTCACTCACACAAACACACACTCACGTACAACTCTCTCATTGCCCCCCTTTAGTGAAGGACTATGTTTGTGAAAAGGCCACTTTAAGGGCACTAACTGAAATGTTTGACGCTCACTGGTCGATTTATTGAGGTCAGCAGAAGGCTACGTTTTGAGAAACAGAAGAGCGGGGCTATGTTTGGATTGATTTTCATGAATGATTTTATGCTGTGAGCAAAAGAGAAACAAAAGACAATCACGGCACATCAAATCACGGCACAAAAGAAATAAGGCAAAGCAACATAAAAAATGAAGGGCAAGGCCAGAGCAGTGTCACTGAGCATTAAGCTAATAAATATCACTTTCTGTCTCTGAGAGGTGAGGACAAAGAGCATGCAGAGTTCTGCTGGATTATGCTGTTATGCTGATTTGATCAAGTTCTTTACTCTGTAAAAGGGGTAAAATTGGCATATTATTGTTATTGTAGTCAGGGATTTATTTTGTAGTAATATATTTTAGAAAATAAAGGCAAACATCACGCTCATGCAATTAATTAAAACATTTCATTTGCGTTAAATGCAATATTCAAGCTAGAGAGGCAGAAAGACATTTTAAAAATTAGCACATAAAACAAACAGACATAAATTACATAAACCTAAAACTACACTGAAAAACAACCAATTCTGCACTGTCTTTAAGATTATTTAGGCGACCATAAAATACAGTATACATCGGAAAATACACATATTTACATTTGCAAAATGATACCAGGAATAGTTGTGGTTCATGTGGATCAATATATATTGGCTTAATAAACACTAAAGCCAAACAAAGAGCAACGCAGCGGCGCTTGTTTCAACAAAGAAACTCTCGGCGTTGAAGTGGTGATACCTGATTTGACAGTGTGCGGTGCGATACAGGCTGTGTGCTCAGTATGCTGGCAGAGCTCTCTCTCTCTTTGTGAAATGAATTAGGAGAACATGAAAACTGAGCAGACCTTCAGCAATACATTATGTATGAGGAGCTTGAAGGCTCCTACTGAATTCTGTTCAGGTGGCATCAGAGAGTGCAGCCAAGTGGAAATGCTGGCTGGTCACTTAAAGCACACTATCTGTGGTAATATTTCTACATGAAAGCGCAGCACATGACTTGGGCTATATTCTTCTACTTGCAGGATGAAATATGCAATACAACTAGGTTTCTATAGTGGTCACAGAGAAGGTTTACTGGGGCAACAGGGGATTAAATGCCTAGCTCTAACCTTCAGGCTATCTCCTAACCTGCATAACTTTAAGCAACTATTTGCAATTTAAATTAAAATCTATATTTTGTTTCCCATATTGCAGCTGATTTACTAGTTACAGTGTATCTGTGATAATCATCCTTGTCTGCAAAGTAAGAAGAGGCTCGCAGCACACATGCTGTCTGTGTGTCAGTGGGATTGACAGCTTGACGTAATTTCAGAATCAGATAACACACCATATGATTCCTCATCTTCTGTTGTTATGAGATAACATCTAATTTCCCATCTCTCGAGTAATCTCACAAAGACATCGTCTGCTCATCGTGAAATCAATATGCTGCGGAAACACCATTACAACAGTCTTCACAGTGCTTGAGTGAATCACTCGAGATCACAGATGAACATGCATACACAGGCAGACAAAGACGCACACACACACTCACACACACACAAGCAGGTAAACAAACACACTGTCACCTCCGCTGTGTTCTTAAATACAGAAACACTTATTAAAAAGCCCAAATAGCACGAGTGCCTTAATTGTTTGTCAGTGCTCAAGTTGAATATTTGGCATATTAAGAAATGTTAATTTAAAAAAACAACAACAACAAAAAACAGGACCGGTAGCGGGATGAATTATACTGGGTTTAGTGGGCTCACAGGGGAGAGAGGATCATGCTCAGTGGAGTGCATCCTTTGCCAGCAGACGGATGGTTCACTACAGTCATTAGTAGCAAAGTACAAAAGAGAGATCTAGCAGCATAAAGCAGGACAGGCAAAATACAGAAACAGCAGACAGCAAATATTCAAATATGTGATATTAGATTGTCAAGTTAGTGACCAAACCTGCTATAAAAATTCAGCACTACTAAATTTATTATAGCTAATCAACAATACATAATTGATAATTAGCTGTATGTTTAAGTATTTAAGGAAGAAAATGAAGAGTCTTCAGCCATGCTAGCATTTCTGAGGTGTCAGGCACAGTGTCACTTTGAGATAAAATTGAACACTAGCATGCTACTAATGATAATGCTTAAGCAGGAATATTGCTAATCATGTTTACTGTCTTAGTTTAGCATGTTAGCATGCTAACATTTGCTGATAAGCCTATGCTGAGGCTGTTATTTGTTTTGGTGATAAAGCAAAGACGATGATGACACAACACGAAAAGTTTTTACAAGCAGTCCATCTTGCAGTTTTCAAGATATAAAACAATAAGAACAACAACAGATTGATCGTTTAAATAATCAACAGAAGTGATGCAGTGAGCTAAGTGATAAGAAAAATATTTGTTGGCTGCTGCCCCGATACCAACAACAACAACAACAAAAAAAATGCAGTTTGACTTGCAAGTAGACA
>JAUZTA010000014.1:12486600-12497165 GCA_034780835.1 Ctenochaetus striatus | reverse complement strand
GACTCGCGAAGGGGGGGAACCGATTTGTCAGCCCTGCTCGGTGTTTTGATACCGATGTAGGATTTCGACATGCCCAGCGCTGACGAGCCCAACGGCGGACGATTATGACTACAACAGCGAATTGGGTGGCTAACGGGGCAAGCCTTGAGGACTGCCACTCCAACATCTTCTCTCTGGTACAGTATCAATAAATCATGCTCGGCTCAGACACGCGAGCCAGTTGTGATCGACAAGTCATAAGACAGTGGGAGGCACGCGTAAATGTGTGTGTGTGCGTGTGTGTGTGTGTGCTGTACAAAGGTGAACCATTTGCTGATGTTGTTATTAGGTAATCATTACCACGGGTTACAGTAGTGGTGCGGGGAAAAATAGCACATTTTTTTTCTTTCACCACTGAGAGTGTTTATAATCAAACACTTCATCCCAGAGGCTTAAACCAACATGGTTTTAAAAAAAAAGAAATAACTCCTTTATTGTCTGATTTCGAGCCAAAACATATAACATGACGCTAAAAAAAATACATATTTCTAATGCTGCCAAAACAAACCGGCCACTACTTTTGGCATGTATTGCAGTTTTGGCATGGGTATTGCAGATAAACAATACATAAATACTCATTTTTTCCCACCAGGAGCTCACTGTGCTCTGGCCATTATTCTCCTCCCATTTTAAATAATCATTTTACTGGAAATGTAGCTGGAACTCTGTTGCATTGCCAAGCAACTAACTTGGAAAGAAGGCGTACTGCTGCCTCTGTTAATATTTATAAAGCCAGAGATCTTCAGCAAATAACTACAAAGATGGCTCACCAGATTATAGATGGGAAAGATTAGGGAAAAAAATTCTTGGGAATTATGTGAGAAAGGTTATTAAGATTTTGACAGACAGCATGAATCAAGCACTCGGCGGAAACAACACTCTCACGCTCAGTTTATCTAAAAAAAGGGGTTTTTGACTCCAGTGGCAGTGTCATTTCTGCAGAAATCATTGGTTTTGGGGGTGGAGGAGATTGAGCAGTGTGTTTTCACAGTTTTCATCCTGCAATCAGCGAGTTAACTGTCCTACTACAACAGGCAGCCAAGTGGAAAGGCATGCAGTAGCCTGAGCTCAGGCGTAGGCTGCTGAGAACCACAACAACATAGGGGTCCTGAGGGCTTTTTAGGTAATCATGCGGGGTGTCCACCAGTGACAGCCGTCTGTCTCTGTGTCACTACACATGCCACACCAAAGCAAAAGAAACACATGTCACATGCTATGGATTTTGATAATGTTTTGACAGCTAGAAAAGAAAAACTTTGTCACACCGCTTGCTGAAAGCTCTAAGATTTCACACAAAAGCTCCGAAAGTTCCTCCTTCTCGAGTGTTTCTGTCATTTTTTTGTCACTGTAAAGGGAGCAAGTAGGGAGAAAGGGATTCAAAATAATATCTTAAGCCGTTGGAAAGCATCTTGTTTAAATTTGTGTGCACTGAGGCTTCAATAAATGCACCAGCGCTCCAGTATCAGACGTCTTAAATTCCCTCAGTCTGACACGTAACAGTTGAAAACAGTGATTACGCCTCTGTCAGCTTCTCAGTCGAGGTTATTCCCTCGTGGAAAAAAAAAAAGCTTTCCTTCACTCGCCGTGGCGTTTGTTGGCCATCGCGCGGGGCCCTGTGAACATCCCTTTCAAACTGAGGGGGAAAGAGACCATCCATCAGCTGGCTTGTTGAGAATATTTATGACTGGCTGGTGCCACAGCGGTTGCTCACTGGCAGGGCTCCTACAGGGAAGTCCAAGACAGAACAAAACACTAATGACACATCAAATGTCCTGGTTAGAGGGTACGGCCGAGACAAAGAGACAGACAAAAGGATGCAGATTGCATCTTGATGTTGAAACTGAGACGTATGTGCATGCTACGCTTAAGAAGTGGAGGCTGAAGGGCTGTTATTACCACTGGAAGCGAGTAAACCTCATCAGGTGTGAGTATTAATGCAGCAAAAGGAGACTATTTTTCATGAACTGTTGCTATGATATCCTGCATGCATTTCACAAACAAGCTCATGACTTGATTAATTGCTGAGGCAATTAGTTAATTAACTGATTAGATGAGTGATCAACAACAATTCGGATAATCTGTTAATAAGTGGATATTTCCAGCTTTTCTGTGTTTTCAATGTAAACTGAATACTTTTTGTGATTTTGATTGTTGTGTTAGTAATTCAAAGGCGTTAGCTGTAATTTAAAGAAAACTGTAACAGGCCTTTTCACTATTTTCTGCTCTGAACAAAACTGAACAATTAAACAAACAAATATGCCAATAACAATATAGATTACCTCCAATCTAATTTGGCTATTTAGAGTTCTAACAGTGACCAGAATAAAACCTCAGTTTCTTAGCCTTTTTTTCCCTCCAGGTCATATTGGCTTACATAAAGGTTTTTGCGGCTAACCAGAGAGTGCTCTGGTCTGACAGCCTGTTAAACAGCATTCCAACATGAGCTAACCTCATCCCTCACACTGATTTACTGGCTGTTATTGCAACCTGCATCAATAAAAAGTACCTTTAGAAAGGATGAATGCCCCTCACTGTGGCACTTTATGGGAGCGCGGGAGATCACTGTCATGCGGTGTCACATACTTGAGATAGCTGCGATCACACAACCCACAAAACAACTGTCTCGTCTGCTGGTGATCATCCGTCTGTGACAGAAAGCAAACGAGACCCTTGTAAGTGGGAGAAAGAGCTGGCGAGCTAAGTTGAAGTGGCGTCGGAGGAGGGAAGGGTGGAGGACGAGAGGAGAAACAGGAATGTTTTCAGCTGAAGGAGTGAGTGAGAGAGAGAGAGAGAGAGAGAGACTGAAGGACTGCAGCGGAATCTGTTTTCATTTTAGGAAAGTATTATGACTGATGTGCATTTCCTGACTGCTAGCCTCAGCCTATTTGAGAGAGAGGCTGAGGGTGAAAGAGTGAGACAGAGCAAGGGAGAAAATTAAAGAGGGAGGAACGTAATGAGAGAGAGGGAGAGAGAGAGAAAACAGTCATCTTTCTGTGGACTGGGCAGGTTTCTTCTGACACTGACTCGAGCCACAGTCCCTGAGCCTGAATATGAAATGCATGGAGAGAGACAGTTAAGAGCCTCACGGCACAGGAAGCCTCAGTGTGTGCGTGTATGTGTGTGTGCGTGTGTGCGTGTGTGTATTGTAAACACTGTAAACCATCTCAGACTCGGGAGACAAACTTCAAACACCTATCATATTATACACACAAACAGACAAACACACACGCACACACACACACACACATGCACGCGCACGCACAAGCAGATGCATTCACGAACACAAGCACCGACGCAAAGAGAGAGGAAGAAAAAAATAAAATAAACACCCACATACTCACACAAACATATGTATCACAAATGCAACACACATGCACACACTAAATCTTCCACCCACACTCACATGCACAGAAATCACACACACAATGCATGTTTTATCGCCTTTTATTTGGGCTGTGAATGCATCCTATGTCTTAAGGATGCACACTCGTACAAACGTAGGTAGAATTCAGAGACCTTAATTAAAGGACTTCCTCCGTCCCCTCAACAGAGTGCAACACTGGTAATTAAGTGTCCTCAAGTGCAGGTCTAATGTGATCAACTATGAGGTGCTCATTAGCCAAACTGTATTCCAATAGAGATCTTGCATGTATAATAATGATGCTACTGTCTGGCATGGGAATAAAGTGCAAAGAGACGAGGCTGCGGGAATGCCATTAACAGCAGTGTCTTGATTTATGGCAGGTGATTGGCTGAGTCTTGTAAGAAGAGGCAGGTAATCAGGAATTGTGCATTTTTAATATAGACTGTTTGCACATCCTAATTATTAATGGTGGCAGGTGCATTTTGTCATCTTCTTAAACAAAGATTTGGTCAAGTTTGGTTATATATGTCACTGAGTATTATCAGATTTATTTTTTTAACAGTGGTTCTAATACAATTAATGAGTGCTGGGGCCAATTTCTGTTTAATACCTTGAGAATTATAAAGATATTTTCTATACAAAACCTTTATTTTCATTTAACAGGAAAGGCATTGTCCAAACCAGAGCCTGGCTGGCAATTAAATGTTAAGCTAATTCTGGTAAACATATCGTAGACATGTTGCTAAGTAACAATTACTATAAAGAAATGATAACACTTGAATTTAGAAAGGGTGTTGCCATGACACATTTTGTCCAATTAAGAATTTTCAACTGTAAAAGACTAAACCAAATACCTGAATAGCTGCGTAAATTGTGATCTTTTAAAAATTCCAAGTATTTCTTTGTATATGTTATGGCTGGATAGTTTTGATACAAAATATTCAAATATTTTTTTTATGTTTTTTGTTTTGTGTATCCATCCATTTCTGTGAGTAAAGGCCTTTAGTAGAATTCGACTCCTCCCTCAGAGCAGGAATATCTGATGAAACAATCTTTAAAGTAAACATTGCTATAAATCTGATGAGGCAATTTCAGTCGCCAGCTGTTAATACTTGACTGTTATTAGCACAAAAAGTGTTGTTTGTATTGAGATTTCTAACAATGACATTGAAGCAATAGCTGCATACTCTTGTACAAGGAGAGGCCCAGTCCAGGTTTCCGAGGTGTCACCCCCAGTCCTCTGCTGCGTGCCCTATGGAGCAGCTCCATCTGGTTGCTTCTCACTAAACAGTCCACCCCCTACGCCCAGCCTGTGCTTTTGGCTCTGCTTGAACACAATGTTGACAGCTAGCACTGGCTTCACCTTGGGTCTGTGTGTGGCGCCTCTCACTAATCTGCCCCTGTCACTGCTGTGGGAATCCCTTGTCATAGCGATGGGACTCAGCCCTGCGGTGGCCCACCTCTGTGAACGGAGTTTGCCGCTATAACAAAATGGGGGTGAGCAAGCATTGTCATGGGTTAGCCACCGGAGGAAAAGGGCAAGATATGGGTTGGTAAGTGGAGGATAGGGGTTTTTCCTCACTTGTGCCTCTGTTTTTACTACACATCTCTTTTCTATTAAATTCTCCGGAGTGTAGTCATCGATCTTATCTGAGCAGTAGGCTTGTCAGGGCCCTGCCACAGAGGTGAAGAACTGTTCCACGACAGCCAGGAAGGGAGGGAGGAGAGAAGGGACGGAGGGAGGGAGGGAACTACCACCGCTGGTCCTGGAGCTGGAAATGGGACAAGATGGGCAGGAGTATTTTGGAGCACGGTGGCTTGAGTGTGAAGTATGTAAGCCCTGCAGTGCCAGCTGTGTTCTATTCTTGGCTCCGACTGGTTGTTCCTGCATGTGTGCAGGGCGACAGAAGGCTGAGTGGGAAAGGAGGACTGGTAGGAATGGCCAGTAGCCGGTGCCATGAAGAGCTCGTGATAACTTGGAAGTTGGCTACTTGGCTGGCACACAGAATGATCGGATAGATATTTACCAGATAATTGGTAAAGCAGCACAGTTTCATGCAGTTTTTTAATGTGCGTTTTGATGGATCACATGAAATATTGCTAAAAAAATACAAGATAAAAAAAAGACAACCTCAAACTCAGAAGAGTTAAACAGGAAACAGGTTGAAATGATCAATATGTGTGTTTCTTCACTTGTTTTAAGAAAAAAAAGGTGAAAACTCAATGACAGGCAAAAACACTTGGTCAGGTTAGATACTTTCACTTTGTGTGCTGATTGTAAACACTTTACTAGATAAGATAAGAGAAGCTTTTATTGATCCTCAGAGGGTAAATTCAGATGTTGGAGCAGCAGAAGTACAAAAACAAGAATGATCAGGGGAGTAAAGTAAAAATATAGAGAAATAATTAGTATATGAAATAAAAATAATGGAATAAAACAAAAGATACAAAAAGATCTTACTAATAAGTAACTAGTAAGAACTGTACACAAGCACTGTGCTTTGGTAAATGTATTTCAGTATTTAATGCAGCTGCTGAATTCAGTTGTTCTGTCTTGTGCAGTGGTTTGCTTATCTTAAGCTGACACCCCAAGTGCTGCTGTTTTCTGTGTTTTCTCTAATCTGTTACATTTTGTGTCGCCTCTGGTCTAAACCCAAAGTCTGAGGCTGTGTTGCCTGATTGGTGGATACAACACGTGTTCGATTTTACCGCTGGTCTCTGTGCCTTTGCACAAAAGTCATTGACTTTGTTTTTGGGGCGAAATCTGTTAGCAGCATCTTCACCTGACTGCCTTGACAAAGAGAATTTCTTTTAAAGAAAGACACTGCCCTGCTTGTAACCGGGTGAATATTTTCCGCGAGCCAGACAGCTTTGCCAATATCATGGTTGGCTGGGATTCGATTCCAGTTAGAGCACACTTAGGTTAAAGGGTGTGCGAAAACAAGGGGAGAGAGAAAACATTAATGTCCTCTGCTGTGCTGTTGCAAATTCTAATTATCATGTGTTCATGTTCCATTGAGAGATTATCTGCAACCAATCAGACGGGTACTTGATGAGAACAAACACATTATGTGCAGACTGTTGATTCACAGCCATTTGTGGTGCATTGATTCTCCCTGCGCTGCCAAACGGCGCTCTCTGTCTCATCTTGAATTAGGCAGACACCCATGATTTTTCAGATGCTAATGAAAATTTGTACAGCTCAATTTCAGTGCTTGCCCGCCTCGTGGAATAAATGGACTTTGGAGTGTAAAAGTGCGACACAAAGGGTTTGATAGAGTATTTACCAGGCATGCCTGAGTGAGCATGGAGCCAAAGGGCTAAGTGTTTATAAGGGTGGTGTTATCAAAGATATGAACATGCCATAGTAACACTGTGTCTGTTGTAAAGACAGTAGGGGAGGACTTGAGTGGGATTACGTAAGACCATGTGTGTGTGCGTGTGTGAGTCGAACGTGTTAGCAGAATTGCAGAAGAGTTCTTGTGTTTAAGCTTTGATTGGCTGACACTCCCACTTTGTAAGCAAACGACAGATTACAGACAGCAGCCAGGTGAGTTGCAGGCTGAAACCTGTTCAGGTGTGACCTACGGTGAACTTAAAAGCTCGGCCCAGCCCACTTCATGCGTGCAACACAGAAGCACTGCTGCTTTCTAGTTTTTTCCCCCCTCTGTATTTTGTTTATTTGGTGTGCAATGAAACAAGGAAAAGTCATGCTGACTTAATGCAGGGCTGTCATTTTATCTGAAATGGCATCCCTGTGGTAAGAATCAATGCAGGAAATTACGAGCCAAATGAGATATTTTTCATACCGCTTATCCTCCATTCGCCCAATATTAGGAACAATCAGACTATTAACTACTTGTAGGCATTTTAGAAGCCTCCATGCAGTGCTAATTGTACAATTACTGTGCTGAATTCTCTCATTTTCCCACTGAAGAAACTCAGTGAGTAATCCCATACTGCAGTGTTAATGTCTTCTGGTAATCCCAGGACTTTCCTGACTCATGTATGACGTGCTCCGATAATATCTGCGGCCAAATTTGAGTTTATGAATTCCAGCTGTAAGGGAGCAAATGGAGGTGTAGTTCAGCTCAACATACAGAGGCGTACAGTACGGTCCTTTGTGATGTTTTTGAGTAAAAGTAAGGGACCACAGAAGTGCTTGAAATGTTATATTTCCACTGTAACCCTGGAGACAGAAATCTCAAAAAATTGAATAGCTTGCTGAATTCCTATATATGTTGTATGTTGCCTAGCAACAGTTTTTACTTTTCTCTCCGTCTTCTGTTTTTTCCTTCTTTGTGATTCTCAGTGTCTCTGTCTTTGTCTTTGTCTTTGGGCCATTTCTCCTTCGCCGTGGCTTGTCACGGTTTATTAAGTTACACCAGAGACACTGGTAAAGCAGAGCCTGGTTTATTTATTTGCACGTTAATAATTTAGGCTAAGCACGGCCACTGCTCTGGCCTGTCCCTAACGCTTTAAAAGCAACCTGACGCTGCAGCTTCTTGTTGTTTTATTTGCCAAATGGCTGGGGATCTTGTCAGCCCTTTTAAGATGCGGTGTCTCTCTGTACACATTGTCTGGCTGTCCTTATTGGTCTTCCGCTGCCGTCGCCTCCCGCCTCTCTTTTGTGTCAGGTGAGAAGTCATGGCTTGATGGAGGCTTTCTGCCATGTGATTGGCAGGTCTATCCGTCACTCAGCCCTGGGGACTCTCGCTGCTCTAATTAGGTCGCTTAGCTCGCTCACCTCCCAGGGCTGGATGCTACAGCGGAACACAGATCAAATGACGGTCCCTTGTTTTGCAGGGACTTGTGAAGGTGGCGGCAGAAGGCGGAGGAAAAGCATCTGCTTAGTGTCTGCAGCCCCAGAGGCCTTCTCTCTACACCTGTTTGGCGCTTTTGTGTTGCTCTTGCTCCCTCGCAAGTGCAGTGTTGCACATCGCTCTTCATTTGTGGTGTAAAATGCCAGAGGGGAGCGCTACTCCTTGTGGGTTAATTTGATTTCAGTGGGTTAATTGATGAAGGGGGAGTCGTTGCCTGTTCTGATTTCCGCCACTTGTTCTTCTAAGCGGTGACTCCTCGCCACTGACTAATGCCGAGTTCACACTATAGGATTTTAGCTCTTATTTTTTACTGGTCGAACGGTTTTGTCGATTGGCGAGAAAAACCCCCAGATCAGAGGAAAATCAGCGCTTGTTCACTTTTCTAATCCCTAAAAAAAGCATGTTGGCTAAATATCTGAGGAGGCAAATGCCAGAACTGTGGCTTACAACACATCGCTGCACCCTTTGAACAGAAAACAAACAGCTCTCACCATAAACTTAAAATATAAAATAGCAGTACTAAACAAAATCATTAGAAAACGCCAAAATTAAATAAGTTTACAAATGATCCATGTAGATAAAATATATGTCCACTCTGCTTCCCATGGAACCTGCAAGATACAATTTAAAATAAATGTAGATTCATCTTAGGTCATGTTCTTTCAGTCTCGGATGCCACTAGCTTGTAGCTGATAGTTTAACCACTGAGGAGGTGATTGAGTAACCCAATGACTCCAAAAAACAACCTGAAACAACCCAAGTCTGTCGACAGGCTGGAGAGTAACTCAACAACCAGGTGTCTGGCACGCTCTTACTACAGAGACAGGTAGTAAAACAGGCCCAAGCTGGACACTCAGCACACTTTTTTCCCCAAAACCTGCCAGAAAATGACACATTGTCCTGGTGGCCTGCCGGAGCTTTCCTTTTCTAGAGTTGGCGACCTGATGTCCTGCAGCTTGCTCTCTCTCTCTCTTCCTCTTCGTCGTCTGAGGTTTCAACTCCCACTCCTGTTGTTCTGCTCAAGTGGCCTGTTGGCTGGTGTGTGTGCTTGCAGGCGGCTGGCGGTCAGCGTGCAGATCTCTCTCTTCAAACTGGCTCCACTTGGCCAACGTCACCTCCAGTTGTCTGATGATGTTTTTTAGTCAGAGACTAAAGTCACTCATGTTTTTGGATGGAAACAGAAATTATGGTGATGATAGATAGATGATACATTGCATCTATTGTCATCAGAGAGGAAATTACAGCGTTACCAAAATGGAGGAGTTCACTCTCACATTATGTTTTTGTGAACGTATGATCCTTTTCCACATAAGGGGGGCGTGTCCATGGAGGCTGGCGCTTGATGAAGTGCTGCCAGACTGACGCATTCAACAAGCCAAAGCCAGTGAGAGCAGGCACCGGCTGGGTTCAGTCATGTAGTGTGCAAACCACAACTGCTTCAAGGTCCCAGATTACAAGACAGAACTCTGTGTAGTGTAAACAGCACGGGGATCTGTAGACTTTTAAAGTCATGTAGTGTGACCAGAGCATTAGCGCCACGGCCGCCCAACCTTCACTGTCTTTGTCTGATTTGAATTTAGCACCTGATTTTTTCTTTAAACTGCGTCAGCGTGCTAGTTCTGATGCTTTCAAGAAAGATTGAGTCACGAAGAGTTGTAATCCTGAAGATTTCAGTCAAGGTTGATGTAGTAACACCATAGTGACTGGCAGTAACAGCAAGTGTGGTTTATTACTACAGCAAACAGGAGAGCAATGGGTGTATCTGTTTACACTGCAGCCAAACAAACTCACCTTGTTTGAATAAAGAAGTCAATATTTTGCCTTTCCCGTCATGCCATGAGCAACCGCCATCTGATTTTAGATGGTTTTACCTTCAGGGCTTTATCCAAACTGATTCCAAAAAAGCCCAAAATTACCATTGTCTTGCTTTGTTGATGCATTTTTGATCACAATCAGCACTAAACCTCAGACAAATACATTTCAGTACTCGTGACTCCTTCACAATAAAAGCTGCCTCCTTCCTCTTCAGATGAATACTTTTTTTTAATATGAACTAGCAGGAGAAGGAAATGATGAGTCAGCATTAGTAGCAACGCAAAGACTACTGTTTGAAATTATAGACATTAATGTTTATTGTAAGTAGCTAAGCAATCTGAAACTACAGAGGAAATGACAGACTCTGCCATTAACAATAACTACTTCAGTATATATGATGCAATCAAAAAGTTGTGGGACTTTAAATGACAAACTTCAGAGAGAAGTTGCAGGGTTGCAGTTGCATTAATGTGCAGCTCCCATTCTTGCACATTAAAAACAGTCTTAGGAGTTTCTGCCTTTTA
>JAUZTA010000014.1:12350839-12366282 GCA_034780835.1 Ctenochaetus striatus | reverse complement strand
TGAACAGCAAATATGTGTATTGAGGAGCACTGATCCAAGCCACCCGCAGACGCTGAACAGGCTTGTGGTGACAGATAAGTAGCGAGACGAGCCCTGACAGGTCACAGCTTCTAACACGACGTGACACCTAATAAGTGGTGTTTTTTCTCCAAGAAATACACATGCACACACACACACACACTCGTGAGCATGGATCCCGGGAGGCTCTCAAAATAATGAAAGAGAGGAGACTTTTTGGTGGCAAGAGATGAAAAGGGAGAGAGAGGCAGAAGTTAGTGAAAGCAGCACAGAAAGTTTCGCTCCCTCCAGCCTCCATATCGTAATGTTTTGAGTAGCATGGAAATAGTTTGGCTTTTGTCATTTTGTTTGTATGACCAGCAGTCAGCAGCACTGACAGATAATTTGTATTTTGTTTGATTTCGCTCTTTGATATTGTGTTTACATGTCCTCACCAAGTCTCATAAATGAAAGGAAAGAATTGGGAGTACCAACAACTCTGTGAGTATCGTGTTAAAAAGCCACGGATTATGGTTTTGTTTGTTTATGCTGGGTTTTTATTCATTCACATTGTTTTCCTGAGGCGCATTTATGTCTGCAGAGAAGAGGTTAGCAGCTGGTCAAGTCTCTGCAATGCTTCACATGATTTAGCTGATGTGAATGGCGCTGTTTGTTGGGGGTGGATGGAAAAGGCCCTTTGTCGAATGTGGGGGATTTCTGGGAGAGGGCACAAACTTCGATTTTTCACAATTTAATTTCACAATAATTTCACAATTTTGGGAGCCAGACTTGTGGTCGTGTCTGGTGAATATGTTTTCTGTAAAGTGTATAACAAATTTAAGAATTTAATTTGAAATTCTCTGTAGGCATAAGGTTTTTTTTAAATTATTATTTAAGGCACAGAAATGATGGGTACAAGGTGCTTTCAGTTTAACTTTTGTCACTACTGAATGTATTTCATTGCTGTTTTGCACGTTACTCTACAAATATACAATAAACTCCTCAAAAAATGGTGCTACATAAACCCTTTAGCTCTTAAAGTCAGATATGTGACTGTTTATTAGCAAGAAATGAAAATGTTTCAGGTTGAACTGTTTCTGTATTGTAATAATTCAGTGTTTTAATTATTCACAGCAGACCCTTTTTAAAAATTATTTCAGATTCTTCCACTTCCTCCTGTCAGAAACATTTAAATTCTATGTCTTCAGACAGCACAGTTACAATTCCCCCGTGGCGGCACTGATCGATGATTTCAGTTTGACTTGGTAACCTAAGACTGTTTTGCAGTCAGCAACATTACCTGCTTCCTCGCCAGCCCTTTCAGTCCAGCTGGCACTTAGTCCACCTGACACAAGGGAGATGAATATGAAATGCCTCTTGCTTTGTTTCCCTGCAAAGCTATTGTAGTTTCTGTGATTAGATTTGAGAGTGAAGTGCCCCGTAAGCCGATCTGTAGGTGGGGTGTAAGACTGCCACCTTTTAGAAAGCACCTTGGCATGATGCGCAAGTGATTTTAGCTAAGTTTATTGCTCTTGACGTGTTTTCTCCATGTATCCAGCTGGCATGTATACAAACTGGACCATTTTAGCAAAAGAGATCTGATAGGAGGCTTGAGGCTATTGCATTTAGATTATAGTTTTATGAAGTAAAAACCCAACTTTCTTAGTTTGTCATAAAAAATTCTGAAATAAATTCAGTTATATAACCAAATACTATAGTTTAGTAGCAATTAAATTTCATGAACTACAAGAGGGAGCTTTCCTAAATCTTAGCACATGTCCTCCGAGATCAGCAGCTAAACCTTTTGAACTTACCAAATTCCAGCTTAAAGCGCCCCACTCTGACACCATATTGTCTGCAAGGTCAGTGGTCATAATATTCTTGATCACACTGGACAAGCTCTGTCCAGCAGCTACTGCTAGCAACTAGTATCTTAGCCTGCTACCCCTGAACCAATGCAGCTATAGCCGTACTAAGTCTCTTTAGCTTATCTGCTCCCATAGAGGCTGTTTCACTGGATGGGGACTGCATCTGTTAAAGCATGTAGCTGTCAGAGCAACTTAGCCACCAGCCTCTCAGACGTGGCCCAGGGGGAGCTGTCCTTTCTGGGCCAGTGAAGCCCGATGCTGTTTTGGGGCCTCGGCTATGCTAACATGTCCTTAGCTGGATGGTATAATGGGCTGTATTGGTGTTAAAAGACTAATTCCTCCCTCTTTCAGCACAGATTGCAAAGACTGAACCTAAGAGTGCCAGTTGTGTTTGAAATTTGATGGTGCCTGGATTGGCTAATGGGCTGCCACTATGGGTGGATGTGATACTGGTGCCACTGTTGGTGGGTGGAGGTGTGTGAAAAGGGGAGTGGGGTTTCTGTGGTTGGTTGTGTTGACCATTTTGTGGTTCCCTAACTCCGTGGATTAAAGACACACAGGGGCCTTGGATTTCCAAGTGTTTTCAGCTGGAAATTTAACACTCCAAGCCATTTTCTCTGTGACAGCGGAGGACATGATTAGATCTTCTACGTCTCTAGAGATAGTCATGTTTTAAAAGAAAATTACAGTGTTGTGACTCAAATGTATATACCGCCCTTTTTTTTTTTTCTAAATTCATAATTTTGTACACTATCTACTTCCCCACATGTGTCTAAAGTGTGTTTGGTTAAAGCTAGGCTCTGTTCCAGTGTTTTACAGGATATGGATTACAAAGATTTATTTTAGGAGTCAGTGAGGAAGTGGCAAACTGACAAAAGACTGACAGATACATAAACAGGCGGACAGAAAAAAAACAAGCATGTACGACTTGACCTATTCACCAGCTGTCAGAAATGACATAAAAAGTTATGTGTTTTGATGGAAATGTTCGATGCTTTCTGTTTCCTGATCCCTCTCTTTTCTCTGTAGCCTCTCTCCACTCTGTGGCTCCTTCAGGAACAGGTGTTAGCCAGCAGATATTGCCAATGGATTAGGACAACTTTGTGAAGGATTGTGAGATTTTGAGATTACGCATAAACGCAGGGGCAGTGATAACACAAGAAATTCACACTTTAATCCGCACGCTGCCTGGAGGATCTACCAAATGGATATACTAGAGGATAAATCCATATTTTCAAGATTTTCTGTTTGTGTGGGTGTACCAGTGAATAATGCCACCTAAGCTGTCAAATCCACTGATTTTTGTTGATCTACGTCACTGCAAATAGCTTTTCAAAATGCCCCAGTTCCTGACTCAAAGACACAGGTGTAGATGTAGAACGGAGTTAAGTTGTGAAACTGTTTTATTTATGACAATATCCATCTGTTTGCTTTGGTTTACACTGTGATAGTATGATGTTATGCTCCTTATGTGGCTCGCTAATTGCAGCTATATGATTATAAAACTTAATATAATAATGCCAGTTTAATTTATCCAATTGGCTAGCTTGTCTCTGCATTAACTGATGCCTCCAGCTCTGCTTCCCTGAGCAGTGTGTCTTCTAAGAGCCTGCAGTCGAAGAGGGTCAATATCAACATATTACTGAGCCCTGACAGAGCCGCAGACAGTCACAATGAGACAGGATCAGCAAGTCAGCAGCACCTGCCGCTCCCTGCATGAGGCCACACACACACACACACACACACACACACACACACACACACACACACACAGGGCCAAGGGTGCACAAGCAATACACTGACAGGCACAAACACAGATGAATAAACACGCAAAGACACTCTCTCACACACATACACACGCAAACAGAGCTCAGGCCCAGCTTAATCTAATCAAGTGCGATGGCTAGCTCGATTAATAAAGCCAGCTATTGACTTCTAATTGGCGCCGCTCTGCTCTGCTAATTTCCTGGGACGAAATTACACTAATGCGGTTTGCCTGATGGAGTACTTATAGTTGCCTCCCAAGAGAGACAGGCCTTCGAGACAGATAGATAGCAAGGTTGGAGAGAGAGAAAGAGAGAGAGAGAAAGAGAGAGAAAAGGGAGGAGGGGGGGGATGTTAAACTTTGATAAAGATCGGAGGCTGTTGTTTCAGTGCAGACCATTTTCTAATCAGTGGCCTGCTGTCTTTGGAAATGTCATCCAGGCTGGTGTAACTTTACTGCTCCCGGAGAGAGAGAGAGAGAGAGAGAGAGAGAGAGAGAGAGAGAGGGAGAGAGAGAGTCAGAGGAAGTGAGAGAGTTGAGTAAAGGACAGCTCAGGCTGCTGACTTTCACTGGTGGAGTGTAACACTAGCCACCTGTCTACACACTAATGAATTCCCTCCAAACCACTCACCTCTGAGCCCACCGCTGCATGCACACACACTCGCCGCACACTCTCTGCACTCTGATCATATTAGTTTTGGCAAGCAAACCTCAGACGGATCAAAAGAATGTGTGAAACATACTGTATACACACACACACTCACATACATATACACAGGAGAAAATATTTATAATTTGTAAATCAAGAACATTGGATTAAAGTTTATTTTCTCACTTGTAATGTATATATACATAAATCTCAGTATCAAATCAGGTATTCTTTTAATGTTGCAGTTTAATAATAGACATTTACTTCATAAGGACGTCAATCATCTGCTCCTGCAATAATCCCAAGCACTCTTCAACTCAACACACACACACGCACACACACAAGCACAAAGCCGTCTTAATTCTGTTTTCACATAAGGAATATTTTTGTCAAGGCACGCTGACAGATTATCTGGTGAATTTAGCACTATCTGCGTCTTATTCTGCTCCTAATCCATATTTGTAATCTCAGCTCCTATGACAGTAATTTACAATCCCTCAGCGACACATGCTATAATCCCCGGCTGACACTGATCTCGGAGGCCAGCAGCACCTGTTCCCCTCTCAAGACGAGAGGAAATGCATTGTGCTTTCTTCAGATGATTTTCGATCTGGTTTTCATCTGAAACAACAGATTAAAGATTCATACTGTAAACACAATGTGGGAAATAAATATGTGGATTAGGTGATTTAACCAGTGTCTGGTTTCTTTACATAAACTGAGTAATTTTATAGAAACACATGTAGTGGTTTCATCAGAAAAACTGTTGTTGTTTTATGTGTGTTATTATTTTCGGCTGGATATCAAAACAAGCTGCTGCAAGTGATTAGATTTGAGCTCAGTATTCAGGGGAATTTAGGTAACAATCAGATTTTTAAGTAAATTCATCTAAGTCCTTCTTCCTGTAGATACTAGTTATAACAATGCATCTTATTTATAGTAAGGAATGTTGGAATGATATTCTGTAATGTGTTTTTAATTTCTGATGGAAGATAATAATAAACAATATAACCACCACCTGTGTGGCTGTGATATTCTAAAAACAGATTGCATGTTGTGTGTTATATGTCCAGTTGCATTAAAAAAGATTATGTAATATGTTGTATGTGATCACAGTACATTTAATGAATAAGTGAAAGTTGGAGAAAACAGTTTTTCCTTTTCTTAATGTTTCTTATCCGTGCTTGTGACCTGGAGTTGTCTTGATCCAGTGTTAAGATCCCATATTAGGAAAGGGATTGGTGTGTCTTTGATGCCCTAGATTACCAGTAATCTTATCTGATCAGATTAGGAAAGATTAGGAGAGTGCAAAAAATCTGGTACTTATCGGGCCAATAGGGATTCGCCCTCACATTAAACTGGGGTAAAATAATAAACATTTCTTATTGAATATGGAGGGAAGGTACAAGCCAAGTGTTGCTTCAGGAATATGTTATGTTTTTGTCCTATATTGTAATTTTTTTTTCTCTGGATTGTAAATCAACAGAAGATTATGATCCTTGAAGCTTAGTGGGTTGAGGACAAAATATTATGAGTGATTTAGTAAAGATTGGTTTATTCAAAATCAGCCCAAATATTTATATTAAATATTAAGCACATTAATAATCAGCATCTTGTCTTGGATTATGTATTTTTTATTAACACTTGGACTCAAACATGATAACCGTTTTTGTTTGGTTGTTTTAATCTGTCTGGAAGCCAGATTAGGTAACAGTGGTGAAAAGTGGGGTGGTTCCTTTAATCCAGTTGCTCAGGGTCAGTGTGACAGTGTGTGTAGGCTCATCTAGATCAAATAAAATACACCAGATTTACTGTAAATGAGGGAGACACTGGTGACTCACAGAGTCACACACACACGCACAGCACAAGGATCCCGCACGTAGACAGACACAACCTTGGAAATAAAACAACAACCGAAAAAAAAGCACACAGACACACACACAACAAAACACACACAAACACTGTTCCCACACACACATACAGTGCAACCAAAAGACGCTAGTTCCTCTTGAACCTGGTCCAAACACACACTCACTCAATTAGCCGGAGCCGCCAAGGCGACGTCAACGCGAACTTCCAAACAATAGGCACAGGGGATTCATAAAGCACAGGGAGGAAACATGAGCTAATACCACTATTCCAATTAAAGAAACATTTGTTGCCTCTGACACCTAAATGTGATTCTCCACAGCTGTGGCGTGCTCCAGTACAATAGTAGGTTTGCGAGGGCAGGGTTTGTTGTATTGTTGGCCGTCGATTGTGTGAAAGGTTGAGCCGGGCCCAGGTCCGGTCTCTTGAGAGGTATGCTTCATCACAGCAGAGGAGACCTTTTGTTTTCCCTTTTCAAAGGATTTCCAGCACTCCCTGCTCCAATCACAGCCCCTATTCATGAAAAAACACAGAGCTCAAGTGGATGGTGATGGAACATATAAAAGTACTTCTCTGGCTGTGATGTTTACTGATGATCGTTGTCTGAGGTGAAGGCTATTGGGAAGACAACCCACATGTAAAATGCTGTGTTCTTTGTGAAATGCTGCACGGTGGTTCAACATGTACATGCAGTTTTGTCCCATGCAAACTCCAACAGTATTTGATGATTATCCCTTATCACAATAACCTTTCATTCATTAGATTATTTTTAGAGTAATTCATTGTTTCACTGTAATGTTATCCTGCACCTACAGAGTATTTAGCTGGTGTGCAGTTTCTTTGACAGTAGGGGTCACTCTTCTCTCCTCCCTAGTGGAGCATTTAAGGAGTCCTGACACACACACACACACGCACATATAAATACATAAACTGTTAGGCAAAGATTCAATCACACATACGTGCATGCAAATGTCTGCAGCATTGCACGCACGTATGCATGCATGCAAGCCACCGACAATAATTCAAATATACATTAGCTGTTCTCCTCCTCTGTCCCACAGAAAGGTCTGCATGCATTGTATCACAGAAACACAGCCTCCGACAGCAACAGCAGTATTGCTTGTCCTGTGGTAGCTGTGGTTAGTGTCATACAAGAACAGCTACTGAGACGTCCATGGACTCAGACAAGCTTCCTGCCAGGGGCCTGTCACTGACAAACCCAGGCCTGGCGTGTCAGCTTTCTTTGGGCCCAAAGGGGAAGGCCTTTCACTCCGAGGAACCATGGCTCCAGCACATGCGACACACCAGCCTCAGCCTAAATCGCTAACCTGGCCACAGAAACCACCAAGCGCTGTGTTCAGTTTAAATTGACAGAATAAGAAAACACTGATCATGAAACTTCAATGAAACACTGAACATCAGAAGAAAGCTTAACATAATACATATATACTATATGTCTGTGTAATACTGCAAATATGCTTTAATATTTGATCAAACCACCATCTGGATGCCCTTCTTACATGTTTAAAACCAGGAACAAACATTTTAAAGCATGTTTTTTTGGTTTCCCCAAAGAAAACAAAACAAGAGCAAATCAATTTAAAGCATTCAGGAGGATTTCAACAACAAATTTATGGTAAACCATGTAGACACAATACACAAAGAGTGATGGTGGGTCGGAGTTTCTCTTGCATTTTACCATCTTTTTTTGTGGCTTCTGCTAACACTGAGGTATTAGTGAAATTCAGGGGTAAAACAGCTTTTGCGGGTGCTTTCCTCTTCAAATCTCTCATCTCTAGCAGGCTAACCTGATCCCATGCAGCCAGACTCTGAGCCGGAGATCTCTGCACTTCCTGGTGTCCCAGTAATGATTGTTAATGATGTCATCTGATCAGGAGAAGAGGATGTGTGTGTGTGTGTGTGTGAGAGTATGTGTGCATTCAGAATATGGTCTTTGAGTGTGTGTGTGTGTGTGTGTGTGCATATATTTGTGGATGAAGATACCTCGCCAGATTGAGCAGAGGGTCATTTTATGTTTGGCAGGGAGGGGGGCGCAGGAAGTATGGAGGACAATGAACTCCAGTGTCTGTTCATACAAACATTACTGTCTTCATCTTCTCTCTGAGCGAGAGGCCTCCCCTCCCCTGTTCCTAATCCCCACTCCTCACCCATTACTTCTATGGGGTCAGACGGTAATTACCGTTCAGCCTTTTCCTTAAACGATCCTCACTTACAGGTGAAATCCATATTTTTCTCCATGTTCATGGCATTCAGGGTCATAGATGTGATGTTGTTTTTCTGAAAAAGTTCTCAACTGACTGACTGACACCTCAAATGTAATGAAATAATGTAATTTTAACCCGTTCAGACTTACCAGCTCACTGGTGTTTCTGAGCGCTGCTTATAAAAATTTAAACGTTTTAGCTTTTGTCTGTTTCTTTTGGAGATGCACGCATGTTCTGTTTGTTAGATTATCCTCTAAGTAAACCACAAACTCATATATGCAGTTCAGCCTTGTAATTTCTGTCAAACCTTTTCCATTTGTGTTTTTCAAATAAACCCAGAAAGATAGATATTCCTGCCAGTAAAACTGATCTGAATTAAGGGCTAATAAAGTTATGACAAAGTAAAGGGTAAGTTATCTCAACAATCACCCGAATCACATCGTGTTATTAGCCAGAATATTAGCTGTCTAAAAGGATGTGCTGCAACATCTGTATTAAATCCTTCATCCTCCTCTTGTTTCCATCGTGCAAAAGCTTCTCTGTGTGCTCTATTTTGTTTTTTATAGCTGCCTCAGATAGATGCTTGTTTGTGTCCAGTGAAGAAGACTGTGTCCAAGCCAGCTGCTAATTTAAAAGATCTTAAAATTTCAGAACATCTGACGCCATCGTTCAGAAGCCTGAGAGCTCAATGCACTGCAAATTAAGATAAAACCTGCTGGCAGACAAAACACACAAGAACACACACACGATGTGCACTGCAAACAGGGACAGAACAGCCAAATATGGAAACACATTAGAGCTTAAAAAGTTTATTTAAGCGTTAACATTTCTGTTCTTTCATTCAGTTTTTCTTGTACATATCAACTATATACCTTGTTTCTAACAAGTGCATTATATAAAGCAGAACACCAAGTATTAAAGTAAATAACTCCATGATTGCAAAGTGAACAACACCGCAAATTTTCCTGGTTTAGACAGATTTGTTTGCATCATGCAGGCTACTAGCCAGTGCAATGACACAGACTCTCCACTACATAAATCCATTAAACACAATCATCTGAAATTTAAACCCTTGCACAACACTTTTTTTCAAAACAAGGGCACCTTCAATGGAGATTCAAATCCAAGAATCTCACTGATTAATAATTATGCAACAGTATCCACCCTTTTTTTTAACCTTTGTAGGAATTTCACCATAAAAAGTAGTCAACAACTACTTTGGTCACAGTTTTATCATATTTTTCCAGTTTTTCTTCCTGATCAGTAAACAATCAGCATATATATAAAGGCTCATTCATAGCTATGGACCATCTGACTTGCATGTTTTTGCTCTGGGTCATACATAGCAAAAGCAAAAAACATATAGAGACCAGAAATAAGTGCAATTTTAAAACTTATTTTACTGCCGTTAAAAATGAAAATCAAAACAGTTTACCTTATCTCCACTTCTACCAGGACCCTGGAGAACATGACCTAGCTGTTAGATGCTTCCGTCTCACACAAACAATGTTTAATGATTTCCTCATACAAACGTAAAGATGTGGGCAGACAAGGCATTATGAAAGCTTTGCAGATAGTGCTAATGGAGCCGTGGTTGTTAATGGGCCAGCAGCACTCTCAGTGATAAATGATGCTTATCATACACCAAGCACCAAGGATTTGTTACACTTCTCCCTCTGCCCATCCTTTGATACAGCCACTGATAACACCCTAATGATCTGCGGCACGGTTGTGGCCTGACATGCATGTTGTAATGTGGTGTCAAATCACTTTGTTTTTTACATTTATGTCGTCTCTTAAAATGTATTTTTAAGTCGTATTGTATTTAGCTGACTTGCCATTGGTTTAAATGAGCATTTAAATAATTTTTTTTAGATAGGATTAAGGTGCAGGATTATTTCTTTTTAAAGAAAGATCCTGCAAAAGTGCCATAAAGAAAATTCTTTCAGTATGCCAGATTAGATATTTCACACAAATCCAAACAATGGAGGCATAATTCTGCCCAAGTGTGTCATTTTAGACAGCACTCCGGCCAGCTTAATTCCAACGACATTCCTGCTTTATCACAGAACAGCCCGGCTAAATAACATTTCAGCATTCTCGCTTTGAACAGATTTAATGAAAAGGCGAATAAATAAATCACATTTATATAACAATAACCCCTCCCTTTGTCCGCTCTAAATGTCTGCTGATCACCCAACAGTCTCAGAGGTCTGTGCTTGACAAAGGTAGGTCATGGCCCTTGTTGGAGTAGCCTTGTCTGGGGAGACAGGCTCAGGAGACTGACGACCACTTGCCAGTCCTATGACTAGTCCCCTGGCCAAATGGGTGTAATTACATCGTGTTTGGCTTCTAACTCGATGGTGGGGGGTGGAGGTGAAGGGGCACGACCTCGCACTTCCAGAACATGACCTGGGAATGTAGACATTAGGGCTCGAGTCTCCTTGTGACAATGGTTAGCAGGGTGACCTGGCTAACGGGCCACAGCTGATGTCCTCCAGCATCCATCTGCTTCTTTCACCTCCATGAATCCTATGAGATGAAGATGTCTGTAAGGAGCAACAGGGCCAGAATGGAAGTCTAATGTGATGTTCTACACACTGTATACTGTAGGTGTAATCACAAGTGAAAGCCAATTAGCACTTGGATTATTATTTCAATGCTAATTTAGGAAGTTGGAGCAAATTTCAAATATCATGCGATTATTAGTTTTAATGTGTTCATGCATGTAGGAGAAAGTCTGGGAGTCTGAGACTTCATAGACTTCATCAAAGTCTGATATACAATAGTGTTTTTCTACAATGATGTGAAAATCCATTGCTCATTTTACTTTCTGCGAACGGCTCTGAACTAACAAAGAGCACGAACGCACTTATTCATCAAAATTATATTTTACTATATCTGCTCTGATAAATTCAGAAAACATACATCCTCATTAACCATGAACTGACCCAGGAAATTTATATCATCCCGGCTAATACAGTTGTCTTTTGATCCTAGTCATTAATGCACCATTAGGACTATATTTTATGTACTGTTTTATGCAGCACTCACTACCTTAGACCCTATTATGAGCAAAATGATCAATATCCAGATATAGGTGGTTCTTGAAGGAGAGAGTGTTTCTTGGTTGGAAAGTAAATTGAGCCCAAACTTTTTTTGACAAAGCAGTAAAAGACATCTCGAAACTTTGTGGTAAATCAGAGGCAGATGTGTATGTTTATAAAGATAAATTGAATTAAAGGCTAGTCCGTGCTTTGTTGCCCAGACTCTGGGTCCTCAGTGGCCTTCTAATCATGCTGTCGGTGATTTAACTGGCTTCAACAGGTAATGCTATTTAAGGGGAACTAAGGCAGGCACCAGGAAATGAAACACGGTCGCCTTAACATGGATTGTTGAAGTAGTCGCTCAAAACCCCACCAATTCTCCCCCCTCTGTGCCCCCTTCTCCTTCTTAAGGCCTAGTCAGGGCCACAGCTAACTAGAAAAAAAGTAATTAAGCCTTGGCAAAAAAAAAAAAAAAAAAGCTCTCTATGGAATGTATCTGGCAGTATCTGTTACTCTGAGGCCCGAATACACGACAATGTACACAAGAGGAAAACCAGCACACTCCCATCCACACGCACAACTACCCATGAACATATGGACACAGGCTTTTGCACACATACACAGATACAATGATTTTTCTAAAACAGCACATTCGACAGGCTACCTGTCGAATAACAGCCGCCAGGTCTGCCACATTATTGGTGACCATTTTTTACTCTGGCAGGTTTTTTAAAGACACATTTATGCTGTTGTTTGATAGAGATAGAACAGGTCTGGTATGGACATATGTTGTATACGTACAACATACATTCTTGGGAGTTAAAATACATGTATATAAAGTCAGCGCACGGTAGTAAAGCATTAGAAATGAGGCACATGAATGAAAAACTTTGATTTAAGAAACAAGCCCCCTTCATGTTTCTTGTTTAAAAATCTTGCTTCTACCCTTGATTCAAATCTATTTTTAGCCACTAATCTTCTTTCTACTTCGCTCTACTTGCCAAACACTTTGGTGACAGCTAGTCATCTCAAAATGCTGGGATTATTTGTCTATGGATAGTGCACATAGAGCACCTCCTCTGCAGATCCCATGTCACGAGCTGCCTGAAATAAAAGAAAAACTACCTTTCTTTTGACCATGATACCATGATCACTGAGTTAAACCAAAACAAGAGGGAGCTTTCAGCTTTCAACAACAATATCTGGCCACATTTTGCCATACTTTTTGTATCTAAATCTAAAAAAGGACAACTGTTACTTAGTAGCATAATCAAAAACTTGCTTTTCCTCCCAAAACAATCTGATCTCGACTTTGAAAAAGAATTTTCTGCCCCACAAGCAAATTTAAAATTTAATTTGTACATACTGTAGGTGTAAATGTAGCAAATAGCTAACATAAGCTGCCTTAATTTTTCATCATCAGTGCTTAGTTAAGGTAATGACATTAACTTATGAAGTTTAAATTATAAATTAGTATTTAAATGGAGTATCTTGTACTTTCAACAGTTTATGAAAAAAGTCCTTGTTTTACTTTAGATTAATTAGGTCTCATAAATGTAATGATAATTTTTACTGCAGAACAAGATTAATTGTACTTGAGTCAAAATTTTCAGTATTCCAGCGGCCACTGTTTAATATACATGTGTATAAAATGTAAATGTATATGTATTTTACAATAATAATGTGCAATAATGCAATAATGTGAATACGTCAGTCGCCAACTTATCCATACACCTTCACAATTAGTGTGATACCATATACTTCCTACTTATGTAATTATGGTAAGCATTGTCTTTCACTAAACTTTTCCAGTGTGTGGAAAAACATTCTGGCTTCATGCCGGCATCACAGGTTCTGGTCACGGTTGCTGGCAGCATGGCAGGCTGCACATAACACAACATACAACTCCACAGATTTTCGACATCGCTCTCTGACTTTCCTTGGAACACTCAACAGTGGTTCTGTTGGGTGAATTAAATTTGTATACATTTTCTGACGTCTTTCTAAAACAGTCTACTTACTAAACTGATTATTTGACTCATTTGAATGCAAAGGCTGGCAGTGTCCACACTAACAGTGGTCACTCAGTGTCTGTGATTAAAGGAAGAGTTTGACATTTTGGTAAATACACTTAATCACTTTCTTACTGGGAGTTAGATGAGAAGATTGATACCACTCTCATGTACACTAAATGTGAAGCTACTGCCAGCAGCCGGCTAGCCTAGCTTAGCTTAGCATGAAGACTGCAAACAGGGAGAAACAGCTATTGTGGTCATGCACATTCAGCCCTATCTCAACATCGCTCAGCCAGCATATGAGAAAAGTCTGGCTGCACACATTATCATCCTGCTACAGAGGGGAAAAAATGCACTTTGGCTTGTTTGCATTTCTTTAAACCAATCACAATCATCTTGGGCGATGCTACTTTGAGATGCAATGACTGTCTCCTTGCAATACAGTAACAGATTAGCCTGCAGATAGCTAAAAAGGTAGGAGAGTGCCAACTGAAATAGACACCAAATGGCAGGAAAATACCCACAGACGAGATCCAGTGA
Organism: Ctenochaetus striatus; assembly: GCA_034780835.1. Taxonomy (NCBI): domain Eukaryota; kingdom Metazoa; phylum Chordata; class Actinopteri; order Acanthuriformes; family Acanthuridae; genus Ctenochaetus; species Ctenochaetus striatus. The sequence continues at coordinate 12,352,307 of JAUZTA010000014.1, read as the reverse complement.
GTCAGATTACAGCTAGCCTCCTCTGTCAGAAGTAAGGAGATTTTCCAAAAAGCACCATTTATGAGTAAACTTACTGACTAACATGTTGTTTCTCTTTTGTTTAGTCTGTAGCAAAAAATATGTGCAAACAACAATTTGCATTTCTCTTGGGGGAAGTTATGTGTCTGATTATTTCTTGGTCTGTAAGCAGCAGAGACTCATTAAAGTACTGGTCCCAACCAAAAAGTAATCCCCTCTAGTAATATTTGTCTTCTCATTCATCTCAAAAAGCAAAGCAAAGAAATGTATTTTCCAAAGTGTCAAACTTCTCTGCTAAATTCACTCTGGCCACAAAATGATCTGAACCACATATTGAAAGTTTAGTAAGATTGTGGTAAAATATGCTAATGTGAATAAAAAAGGTGCTATTAAAATATACATAAAACAATCTTAAAACAATATTTGGATCCATGATGTCAAGTCTGCATTAGCGACACTGACACCGCCTGTCTAGTCTCATGGCCCCCCCCGTCACCTCCCTCTGCTCAGATAGACCCAGCCCTCATCAAGAGGAAGGTCCTTCAGAATTCTCAGGTCTGCCATTTTTCACCTTTGTCTAAAAATACAATGGAAGGGGTGGCGGTGGAGGTGGCGGGGGGGGTCTGAAAGATTGCTCAAGAATTGCCGGAACAAAGGGAACGGACTTGGATGGGCTAAAAATACAGCACAGCGTGTGAATACGATAAAGGACTACACTGGAGGACGCTGACAAAGCTTTGCTGACTTTCAAGTGGGAGAACAATGTGGCAGATACTTTCAGGGCGTTTGGCTACACACTGTGGCGGCTGGATGGGCTGTGAAGCAGGATGTCAACATCTGCCCTCATGGAGAGAACTGAGAGCTGCTACAATAACACATATAATGCCAGAGTGGAGGAATAAGCATTTCTATTCTTGGAGTTTTTTTTGCTAATATTAAACCTCGATGAACACTCAAATATAGGTACACATAAATATATATGTATGAGTTTATAGAGTTTTATGAATGGAGGAGAGGGGGGCTTGCCTCGGAGAGGATCTAACAGGAAAGTGCAACGTGAGATGGGCCTGCGACCCCTCAGCTCATCGATTCAGACAAGGAGGGCTGGACTTAATTACCTTCAATTTCGTCCCAGCCATCACTTTCCCTGTTGATCACTTTTCCTTTCAAGCGAATGTGTATGGATGTGTGTTTGGGTGAATGTGGGTAGAGAGATGAAGAAAAAGAGAGAGAGAGAGAGACGGAGGTGTATGTTTTCAAGGCCAAAGCGTTTGTGGTGGATGCGGTGCTCTGGAAATTGTGGGCTACCTCATCGGTAATCTGATTTCAATGACACTGCCCTTAGAGGTTGAGTCAATCTGATTTTCTGCCTTGACTGAGTGACTGGGTTGATGTGTGTATGTAGAAGTGTGCATGCGTGTGTGTGTGTGTGTGTGTGTGTGTGTGTGTG
>JAUZTA010000014.1:12336473-12350366 GCA_034780835.1 Ctenochaetus striatus | reverse complement strand
TTGTCCAGTTTCACCACTTGCAAGCATGCATGCAAACACACATGCAGGAACACAGGCTCTGATGTGGCGCTGTTTACTGTAATTAGTATCAGTTCATTTACAGCTCACTGACCCAAGGTGACCTGCTGGATCTGGGTCAACAGGGACAGCCAGCGTCACAGTGGAGACGGGTGGGGCGCAAGGTAAGGCGCTCTGTCCGTGTGTGTGAGAGTGTACCGTCTGCGTGCGTCTGCGCTGAGTGGAGGATGGATGTCTGGTGCTGTGGGGAAAATGCGTAAGCTACGTGTGTAACGTCTGTCTGTGTTTATGTGTTTGTTCAAGTAGCGGTGTGTGTCTAGCAGTTGTCTGCTGGCAGATGACAAAAGCTGGTGTGCGTGTCTAGGTGTTTCAGCACACGTGTGCGACTCGGTGACTGTGTATGTGTGGGAGCTTATTCCTCATTGTGCTGGACTTCAGAGGCCCGAGCGTCTCCTGCTTCCTCTCGGAGGCAGTGGGTTAAAAATAATGTGGTGTGCAGTGAGCGGCGGGGAGCAAGGCGCAGACAGCTAGGAGCCAGAGCGTCACACACACACACTCGCACACACACTCTCCCTCATACACCCACACACACATACACACACACACACAGCCATAGCAGCGGTGCTATATGGATTTTTTTTCTCTTTTATGGATATCTCACTCACAGACTTAATATCCCCATAAATGTTAGCATACACAAACAGAAATAGATGGTCATCCATTTACCCACACTTCATCTGATGCCTTTCTTCCAGGAGAGATAAAAAACAGATTGAACATCTGTCTCACCTTTTTTCATTTCACTTATTCGCCACCATAAACTCGCATTATGACCCTTCCGCTCTTATGATATTAGCTCGAAAACCTTTAATTGTTATGATTCAGTCCACTTAGAGCTGTGAGACTGTGAATACTTGTTCGATTCACTGTATTCTTAGGGATGCGGCGTTTTCTTTGATTCAGCACTGTTTCAATAGATAACCTTGTAAAACAGTTGAACTCATCCTCAGTGGATTGTGGGCGGTGTTCCACATAAAACTCAAGATTACTCACCGCTTCTCAATCAACATATAAAGTGACGTTCCCACAACACAAGGTGGCACTGAGATCTTGTAGGTACCAGAGTGAACCTTTGACACGGATATGACTTGTGCCAGTTTGGCTCAATTATCGCAAAGCACGGGAAGAAGAGACTGATGACTCACAGGTAATTGGCCTATCGCAACCTCTACTCCATCTTCCTCCTCCACCCCTCCCTCCATCGCGTGAGGAAGCCAGGGCGGCTGCAGTCTTTCTCCGCCCCGAGATAAGACTGTCTCCAGCCGGCCTCGCACACCTCCTGTCATCTGTCTGCTCTCCTTATCAGCTGGCCGGTGCAGCGTGGTGGTGTTGACGCTCTAATTAAACCCACGCAGTCACACCTGCCCCCCTCCACCCTCCGCCACCACCTTTGATCCATAACAGAGAAAGTTCTCCCATGTTCAGGACATAATTGAACAGTTTCGTTTGGCATTATAAGAGAAAATATTTTTTTTTCAGTTATACTTTATAAGAACACAAATTACAGTGTTGCCTATCACTGTAATTGTAGACTATTTGGTTCACTGCAGTGTACGAAATGTCAATAAGACAACAGATCATTCTGTGTGTAAGGGAAATAAATCAAATCAAGGCATGCCATGATAGCATTTAATTAAAATATACAAGGAAAACAACATGATAAAGGAAACAGTTGTTTGAACATTCAAAGTTCAAGCTGCTGCTTTGCGGCTCAGTCTGGTTGTTCGGTGGTTAGTGCTCTCCGATCAGCGGTTAGCTCAGTGTTGTCTTACAACGACAAGGATGCTATCTGTCTAGAGTTTCTCCTCCGACAGTCAATTTGCCCCAAGCTGTGAATATGTCGACATGTTTGTCAGCAGTTCAGTGGCTTTTCTAAAGGAACTGATGACCTATTCCCCTACATCCTGTAAAATGTTATATGAATTAGTTTATTGTGGTTGTATTTTTGTTTGAATTTATACCAATTTCAATTCATTTTGTAGATTTTTCTTTTTTGGAGTTTTCTTTTTCTGTTAGCATCCTGGAACAATGATAACCAAAAAAAAAATTAAAATAAAAAATTACTTTTTATTCTAAAAAGTTCTGCAATATGCACAACCTATGTTTTAAGCCTGACAAGGGAAGCATGTAAATTGAATAAAGGTTTTAGATTTGGCTTGTTAGACTAAAAAGGCGAAACAGACACTTTTTGTGCAAAGTCAGTTATTATATAATAATGACATGAACTTTTTACACATTACAAAAAAATATAGGTTATGCTGTTACATGGTGCAATTGATTATCTCCTATTACTTTTTTATTCATTTATTGAAGAATGACATGTTGCTGTTGAGGAACTCCATTACAGTAAGAAGTACCTTTGACAGGTCTGATAAAGGTTGTGTGGGTAGGGGAGTCCACACAAATCAACATTTTTTTCACTACTCTTATCTGATTACAGTGTTTACAAAGAGGGAGTGTTGTAAAAACAGATACCTTGGATATATTTTCCTCTTACTCAGAACAAATGCACCCGCGTGTCTCTGTTCCTCGGTGCAGTGTTTTCACACCTTCCTGTTCCTTATCAGTGCCTTTCGACCCAAACAGTTCAACAATTCAATCACCTGGGCAGACAGAATCAATACTGGAAAGACGGTGATTTTAACCAACAGGTTACGCGGGTCCGAGCACTCAGGTGAACAAAAAAGCCCATTTTGTCTCCATTCTCTGTATCTCTGACACCGAGTGCTTGATAAGGAGGCACTGATAGAGGACCGAAGAGATACTTGAGCGGAGAGTTGCACACAAAAGGCATACTCATAAAATGTTTACAGCTCGCCATTAAACTTTGCTTAGATGTTAAATGTGTCACTCACTGATAGCGGAGCATGTCAGCTGATTTATAGTCATCCCTGAAATTGTCTTACTGACGCCTGGAGAGGATGACTAACCAGCTCAGGTAGGGTCAACAAGCGCAGACAGTCAGATAAGAGAGAGCGAGGCAGAGGCAGAGGCAGACACAAAGGGAGAGACAGAGGGGGGAGAGCCCTCAGGATGGATGAGAAGAATGAGGGTCACTTCACGTAAACATGGCAGACATCTCCTGATCTGCCCCGAAGACGCCAGACCAGACGCAAACTATTTTATCTGATTGTTTTGTTGTTTGTCTAAAGATTTCTACCAATAAACATCCACATTTGTATTGAACATTTTCAAGTAAATTTTCAATATGAGTTCCTTTTTTAATGACGCCATATGAGCTATCTATTTAAAGTGTGCGTCGTTGTTTTCCTTGCAGGCAACAAAAGCACTAATGCGACATTTATCAAGCATGATATCATTACACAGAGTGTGTCCATATTTTGCTCTCTTTCTCTCCTCCAATTGAGACATCAGGCCTCAACACCATTTGTCTCAATCAGCTGCCACTGTTTCCATTTGCCCTGTTCAACATTGAAACCAGCAGCTCCTAGTTCAGACATTAAAACTTGTACCCACACACACACAAACACAAACACACACACACACACTCGAGCACACGCCACCAGCAGCACACCAGTATGTCTTACAGCCACACATCCCACCATAATGCCATTTAGAATAATAGCACTGTGAGCAAATAGCAGTTAACTGTGTTAACGTCTGAATCTGGTCCGCCATGCCTGTGCGAGCATCTGTCATCTTTATCAATAAGCAGAAGGTCTGACATGAATCCAATTTGCTCCTCGAAAACCTCTTGTCCCTGTGTCATCTGCATTCAGACGCAAACACGTGCAGTCTCTGACAATAATGTCACAGGTGCCTGTGCTGTCCTCTGACCTCAGAAGTGTGTGCATTCGCGGAGGTGGACTTCCTCTTCTCCCGATTAAGGCACACTGAATCATGTCGCCGTGCCCCCTGCTGAACCCTGACCATCAAAAACAGCGCTAATTTTCGGGGAGGTATCTTTGATTTTCCGGGGGGAGGTTGTAGCATTTAAGGGGTGGAGGAGCCGGGCCTTCCCCCTGACACTGACCTCCTGACCTCCTTGACCTGCGGGGCGGCTTGGACAAAGGAAACCTTTCCCTTTTAATTCTGCCCAGGGAGCGTTATATGGGACCTGACCCCGTGCTCCTCTTAACCTTTTGGACCTCCGGCCTGATGTCCATGATTTAGGGCAAATTTCATTACATGCATTCTCCGGATGAGACTGCCGGCTAAGAGGACGTGGCACTGCAACAACTCAGTCTGATTAAAATGTCAGGTCGGGATGATGGCGGAGATGACATGTTCAACTCATGAAAGAAAAGCATGTAATCTTACTGTTGTGGCTATTTTGTTGATACATGCAAACTGTTCAGAGTATTTTGCAACACACTGTGAAAGCAGTGTATCGCCAGATCAGTTAATTGTCTTGTCAGCCCTGTCAAAATACAAACATTCAAAAATTTCAACTGTAAACAAAAACTGTAGTGGATTTTACTATACAACAATAGTGGAGATTCAATTGCATTCTCCAAATACCCATTAATCTCGTGGAAAATACATGTAATGTGAGCTCTTGCCATTCACTCAGTCAGAGTAAGAGGCATCTTACCCTCTGCAAACAACCCAGCTCTGCAACTTGTGAAGCTGTAACAAGCAGAACAGACTGCCAACACCATGGGGGACAAAAGATGAGTGAGCGGCGTTAGAAAGGGAAGACTCTTGAGAATGGCTGCCATGATAGGCGCCTGAGCCTGTGTGCTGTCTACCTGTCTCTCTTCCTAACTGCCATGTTCTTGTCAGTGTTGACACCCTGTCAGCCCCACCTAGCCGGGGCCCTGTGGGTAGCAGGCAGGCGGCAGAGGTGGAGGTACACAAAGCAGGCAGGCTGAATGGGGCTGACTGGGATGGGCTCTAATGGAGCCAGCCTTCCAGACGCAGACAATAGCGGGGCCCGAGGCCGGGGCCTGAAACCTGAAGCCCCGGCCTGGTATTTTAAGAGGCCTGAGTGGCTCTGGAGCCAGTTGTCAATCAATAGGTGCACACAATCAGGCAAAAACAAGACTTGGAATGGTGGAAAAAATTGAGACGATGACAGAGGACAAAAAATATTGACAGATTTTCCTTTATTTTTTTTTTCCTTTTTGTGAGGCAATCTTAAGATTTACCTTTAGGTCTTTTCACACCACCACAAAACCACACAGACACACACATACACTGCTGCTCCTTTCAGGCGAAGTTTTACTGCTTACAGACTGGAGTCTTCATTGTCTGAAGTGCCTTAAGAAGGGGTTGGGTGAGGGAGTGTGAGTGTGTGTGTGTGTGTGTGTGTGTGTGTGTGTGTGTGTGTATGCAGGAGGTTCATCAATACACAAAGTAATGCTTTCACAATTTTAGGCTGCTGTTGCTGGATGTGTGCTATTATGTGTATATGAGTGTGTGTGTGTGTGTGTGTGTGTGTGTACATACCAGAGATGGAAACTGAGGCAGAACTGTGCCCCCCACCCCTTCCCAAACACTTGCATGGTTTTGTCAGGAAGTAAAGGACCTGTCTACTTTTCTCTCCTCTCCTCTGACACCTTGCAGACATCTGAGGCGGCAACAAGGGGTTTGATGAAGCCGCTCTTGTGAGCCAGAACTTGTCTGTATGGAATGACAGACCCAGCAAATTACCTAATACCTCCGTGTGTCACAGCAGTGGAAGAAGCCTACTTTGTTTCTGCATCTCACACTGTTGTTCGTCCCTCTCTGTACCTCCCTCATGTGCTTCTCACTTTCTTTCTTTCAGTGTGTTGTCCTACCTGTCCAGCAGATGCCCTCAGTTTGTTCCCAGCAGTTCAGTGTACCTGTTCACTGTCTTTCAGTTATGGAAATTTCAGTATTTTTTGCTTATTTAGCCTACTGGTTTATTAATGCCACCTATATAATTGTACACAGCTTTTCCCAGTGTCCCCCTTCTTTTTGTATAAATGTCAGTAAAACCTTGAATAACTCTATTCATAGAGAGGTTATATCGTAATTCATATTATAAGCCATGCTATAATTATTTCTGCCTCCTGGTGTTGGTCTGTCCTCTGCAAACTTTGGTACCAGGTAGTTAAAGTTCTACAGGGATGCTTAAGGTTGCTGAGTACCCTGAAACTATAGGAGCATCTGTAGATTAAACTACAGTAAAACTTAGAATGAAACTAACTGGTCTTCTAACTGTGCAACAGCATCAAAATCCATTTACCTTCAAGTAAACCTCAGCTAGTCTTGAAAGAAGTGAAACAAGTTATATAAGATCATCAACATCGAGTATTTTGGACAATCCCAGGATTGTATATAGAGGCCATGTTGTAGTTACTCTGTGGACAAACTACTCAGATCTTTTACTCGAGAAGAAGTAACTTAATCACAGTCTAAAAATTATTTGATACTCATCAACAATGTATCCTAAAAGTTCCACAAGTTAAAGTTGATATTTTGCAGAATGGCAGTGTCACATAAATACATGCAAACATTATTTTTATGCAAGACATATTTTAGTATCATGGAATAAAAAGAACAATATTTCACCAGTAATGTGGTGGAGCTTGTTTTTAAAATGAAATGAGATTGAAAATAAAAAAAACATGTTAAAATTACCCCAAATTCTACCCAAGGGCAGTATTTGAGTAAATATGTACAGTATTCCAGATTTAGATCTTTTCAGCACATCATATTGTTTTGAGAATTTACATGTCATGGTGCTGTGGAACGTCCCTACAAACATACTGTTTTTATTGAAAAACTTGTTTAAAAGAAGTGTAATTTTACTGTCATTGTTAATGTCCATGAAAGATCCAAACCCACCAGTTTATTTGTCACAGTCAGAAGCTCAGACCGTTAACACTGTCTGTTCTTTCGCAGGGCTGCCTTGCCTTTGGGAAGTCATGCTGTAGCGTCCCAGTGTTTGTAAAAATCCATTAAAAACAGCTGTCAGAGATGCTTTGAAGAGTGCATGTACTGTAAAGCATCTTTTCATCTTTGACATGGGCGCAAGGAACAAAATTAGCTGCATTAAAAAAGATGGAAAAATGAACAAAGGGGATGTCGTAAAAAATTGCAAAGCTTGAAGAAAAGAGAGAAACTCTGCTCTTTACACTCTACACTTAAAAAAAAACTGTCACAGTGTCTGAGCTACTCAGCTCAGCTAAATATGTAAGCTATCAGAAGATCGGTCAAAATATTCTGTCAAGGGCCAAAGTCAGTTGAGTTGGGCGTTTGAGATTTCACACACTAGCCCCTGACTGCTGTGTTGCAGTTCTCTCTGCCAGAGAGATGCAGATTAAAAGTGACCGGTGGTACCATCAGAGAGCGGCGCCTGCCTCGTGTTTGTCAGTGAAACATGCGTCCAGACACATCTGCAAGCAGTTGACTGGGCCTTTTCCTGCCGCTCTGTTCCTGAGAGGTCTGCTAGGGTGACACGCCGATGCTGACCTTATTGTGCCCCGCCTGTCACTTAACCTTCATGTTAGATGTCAGCTAGCCTGCCGCCACCATTCAATCGCTCCAAACCTGACACCAAACGCGGCGCATGCACTGTTTAAAGTTGTGACCTCGAACTTGGGGAAAGAGAAGGGAAACAGTTACTGAGCCAAAAGGCTATTTAAATATTTCCATCGACTGTGCTGAAAGCTAGAATGAGTGAGAATCTCCGTGCATGTTCAAAGCAAGCTGTTGCAACGGGGAAAAGACAAATGAAAACTTGCCAATGACTGTAAATTAGAAACTTTGAGTCCAACTCCCTTTTATAACACAGTGTGCATTGCGCCTTTTTTCTTCGTGTACCAGAACGATACCTGTTTGTAAAAATGCATCTGAAACCCTGAAAACGACTGATTTCTCACCCAAAGCAGTTATGATCTTCAACCTTTGAAACAACAGTGGTCCCTGTGATAAACTGTTTCAAAAAGTTTACATTTTCTTTGCCTCTGGAGCCCTCGAAACACAAGCTTGCGCTGTATAAATCTGTCAGGGCTGCAGAGTTGAGCATATACAGAGTCTTGATTTACACATTCCAGATGGGAGATTACAGGACTGTGGTGAAGCACTGGAGCATCACACACACTCTGCTCCATCCATCCACTCTCCTTCTCCCCTTTGATGGAGATCCCTCTTGTCCTGGTGGGGAAAATTATGAGCTTTCTAACAAACAAACAAAAGCACAAAAGGAGCTTAAATGTTGGCTTTTGGGGAAGTACGGTGCAAACAATCAAACACATCTGTGCTATTTGGGTCAGACACTGTATCTGGTCCTAATATGAGTTTGCGAGAAACAAGTCCAGCACATGAAACCCTGAGTGTGTGTCAAACTGTGAATATATGAGGATTCCCATTTGGTTCAGCACAATAAGACATTGTGGATTATGTATTCAGACGTTTCTCCACAGGCGTCTCCCGAGTGAACTCGCATTATAACAATTTGCAGAAACAAAGGACTTACACAGAGGAAGAGAATACTAAGACACTACAGTTTGGTGAGACCTGTGTGTATGTGTGTGTGTATGTGTGTGTGCATGTGTGTGTGTGTGTGTGTGTGTGTGTGCATCTGCATGTGCTTATGTGGTGTAGGCAGCACACTCTCTTCCCTAAGGGCTCAGCCAGGGGTGCGTAAACAGTGATCCTATGGTGCTGGGCGGAACAATTCAGTGTCAGGGAAAAGGTCAGCTATCGCTGCTAAGCTCCATCAGGTCAGAGAAAAACACAGAAAGAGAGGGAAAGAGCAGGCTAAAGTGGTGAGGGCCTGGAGAATATGTTTCCAATAGACCCTCGTCAGGCTGTGTTAGCATCTGCGTCCAACACGTGCACCGCAGGGATCATGACCCTCCACTTCCCCTTCCCTTGCTCTCCCCAGTGGGCACAGCAGGCCTGCAAGGTCACCACAGAGCTGAATGGGGCAGAGGCAGGCACAATATAAACTGACCCCCAGCAACCACCCTCCTCTATCTCACCCCCCCCCGACTCTCCACACACAACCCCTGGATATTTCCAGAGAAGAGAGGACCAGAGAGGTCCTACTCCATCCCTGCCAGAGTCACTGTCAGCCTGCAAAATCACACCAGCGCCTGGAGCATGAGGCTGCAGGGAGCCGAGCAAGTGAGCTCTGGCTGGAGCTTTTGCTTCTGCTTAAAAATGCCGCTCGTCTGTAAAAGCAGGTTGAAAGCTAAAAAGAGAGGGGTCTCAGCTGAAATTGGGCAAGAATATGCCTCTTACGCAGGGCACTATCACTGGAGGCGCCCTGTCGATCACACCGTAGCCGGTGGTACTGTCGGCCATGATCACTGTACACACAGGGCGGGCCTGGCTTAAACGCAGACGGACCGCAGAGACCTTTATGCTGCTTCTACCTGCAGTAACACGACTCATGCGTGGCATTATAAGCCATAATAGAAACTGATGGGCTTACAGAGAAGATAAAGATCATTTCCAAAATAGCTTTTTTGGTCAGAGAGTAAAAGCTTGTGCAAAAGGAGGACTGAATGTTATGTATAACTGTTGTTGAGAAATTATCTCAATACGCTCCTCTGCAGTTTAAATTCAGTAATAAATTACTGCTCTTAGTCTATATCAAATTAAGTGTTCACTCATGTAATACCGGAGACTTAAATGCACAAGGTCACACCCACTTCATACAGCCTGTTGTATAAAAGGAATATAAAGAAAGAGATGAGTCAAACTGGCAGAGATAAAGTAATGCACTTCCCAGTGTGTTCAGAGGTCATTATGTTTTATCATAAAATCATTCAAAGAGATTCAGCTAAAGTATTACCATGATAGATAAGTTGTAGAGAGTCATGGTCATTTGTTCCATAAGGTACTGAAAAATTTTGCATTTTATTTTCTAGTATCAGATTTTCTTTTTTTTTTTAATCACTGGCTCCACTTTAAAAGCAGTTCACAAACATTTAATTACAAATAGCACAATTTAAGCAAATAGTAATAATACTAACAATAACAAAACAACAGATTCTTCTGCTTGACAGGAGAAAAATAATTATTAATTAGGGAGGAGCGCCTCATTTAATTAGTCCTTTCGTTAAGAAAATGAAGGGAGAGAAACTCTGATCGGAATATGTGGATGTGTTTTCCAATGCATGACCATGAAATAACAGGAAGGGGGAGGCTGGAGGAGGGGAAGAGGAAAAAAAAAGATAAAGGAAAAACATCCCTGGCTAATTTAAATACAGTCTTATTAGTCTAATGACCAGAGTCTGTGATCACTACTCATCACCATTAATGCCACGACTCTCCCCTGCTCTGATTGCCCAAGGCTTAGCTTTTTTCCCCTTAGCCCACATTCGGCCGGGGAACCAACGCGTTTTCCCTTCCGCTACACATGAAATGTGACATTAGGACACTAATGTATGAGGAAAAGGGACGGGAAGCAGGGATGTGAGACACTCTGTACTCTTCCTTTTCGCGGTTAATGATATGACGTGCCGCACAGGAACCAAAAACTCCTCTCCTTTTAAAAGCCATCAGCTCTGAGGCATGTTTCTATTAAGAACACTCCTAAATGTTATAATAGGTGGCCCTAACGAGCTTTGGCCTCGCTCGGCTATCTGCCCTCCTCAACTACCATATTGGCTGCATGCTGATGCTTATCAAAATGATGAATGCAGCATTAAGTTCAAATGAGTTGGAAGATTGGAAAAGGGGGAAAAGTCGTGTTTATCATTGCATGATTTGGTTCTGTTTTCTGCTCCACATTGCACAAAGACTGCTTATTATTTTAACCACATGTTTTTAGATATACCACAATTGTGTAATAAGAGCATAATAGATAAAAAACAGGCTAGTCTTACGTGAATGCATTGGGAAATTGAGGAAAAAAAATCCTTTTAGTGAGAGAAAGATGCACAGAGAGCAGAGAAACAATGGTGATTAGCCTAAAAAAGGAAGATGCTGGCTTTAAAAAAGATAAATTAAATTTAGAGAATATACGCCTTCACTTTGATGCATCCAATTTTTAAAAAACTGTCCCTTCTTTGACCTTGCACACACACACGCGCACACACACAGCCGTATCACTTGAGGTTTCACTACTTTTTTTTTTAAATATCCCAGAGTAGTCCCAATAGAACTGAATGCTGAGCCTTTTGCTGTTGTTATCTGATTCTTTTTCATTGACACAACTGCTCTGATATCATTTAATATATTCCACATGGTATACTTTATTGTAAGCAATCGCCTTGCCAACAGCTTTATAACCCCTATATGGCCAGTAATGAAAGAGGTGTTTTCAAGGACAAAACTCTAGTGAAAAAAAAAAGAAAAAAACCTTGGTCATTATTATAACAGTAAATGAGGTCTTGAGTCATTTGAAACCATGAAATAAAAGTCATGTCTCTTTGATGAATGCGAACATGTCAGCCGCTCACATATCAGCAGCACATGACAAAACAAACAGGCCACCAAACATTAGGTGAAAACATGAAAGTCACACATCTAATGCCCTGCATCACCAGGCGTGATTCCACTCTGCCAGACAAAGTGGCACAGCTGGCAGAGAAAAGAGCAAGCGGAAAGCAGGCAGCGTGTTAAATGACCCAGGGATGTGAATAACCTTGGTGACTGGGGAAGGCCAGCACTAATTAACGCTGGGTAGCCATGTTGGCTTGTCAGGGGGTTCGTCACAGGGGCACAGTCCTTGGATTCTCCCCCATGGTTGTCCTCGTCACATCCCAATCAAGACCCTCGGGAGGACTGTTCGCCCCCTCTCACGCCAGCCTCGACCCCTTGCATGATAATGAGGGGGATGTTTGTGAGAGGGTAAGACTGACCCAAAGTGTGTCAGTCAAATGCGAGCCTCCTAACACCACACCATCATTACTGTCACCTCACTTTACTACCGCTCCATTGATGATTCAGCGTTCTACTTTTTGGGAAATTCACACCTTCAAAACTAACTGTGAAGTTAGACCTAAAATATATATTTGATTTAGTTTAAAATCTATTTTTACGTTCCAGCATGAGGTATGATGATTTGGAAAACAGTGCGGCCTGTGTTTTGACTTCCTACACACATACAGAGTCGCCGGGCTAATTTCTCCTCAGCATGGGTGTTGGAAGTGAGAACAGCACTTGCAGCCAAACATGTCTGTCAATCATGTATTGGGATTTTGACATCCTGCCTCGAAAATGTTGCCCTACTATCACAGTATCAACACTCTGCATCCTTTTGCACGTGGCTTATCGTTCTCACAATGCCAGAACACTGACGAATTATTATTCATCGCTGGTAATTTATGGATTCATTTATCACCCACATCTTATTTGTTTCTGTTAATCGACCCTGGGGGTCTGACTATGGCCTTGGCTGGCCACCAGTGCTGGAGCTTTATTCCTCTTCACACAGGCCTAGTGTTAACGCCGCTGGCCAAGTTCACAGATTTGACTGACTGTGGACTTAATGCCGCTTGCCTTGTTTTCAGCACTTGTCCCTCCAGATTTGCCACCCTGGCTGCACAATTTCCTCCAATTCTAATTATTCATCAGCTCGTTATGCCTGTGCCTGGGCGCCTCCCCTAATTAGAGGCGACGCAGGGTTTGGTCCCAGGCTAGCCCCGAGTGAGGGAACCAGTTCAGAACCAGTCCGCGGCGTGCGCTCATGGAGGACTGGGTGACTGCCAGCCTCTCCAAGTGCACAGGGGAGAGGAGGGCCTGTCTTGACAGTTTGATGTGACGTGCCTTCACACAGTCTCTCTCATACACACTCACTCACACACACACACACACACTCACACACAAACACTAATCATTCTGCTATGTCCCATATCTATTAGCGTAACCTCTAGTTATTCAGAAGAACCCTGGAACAATGGAAATTTTTGTCTTGGTGGTGTTATGTATTGCTGCTATGGTGTGAATTTTTTATTTATTTATCTTATTTTTAAGTGTTATTATGCCGTGATGTCGAGATGAAGATGTGGGGCTGCTGAGAACAGTGTCAGTGGGCAGGGTACAAGAGCGTGAAATATTAAATCTTTGTTCCCTAATTAACATCAGGCCTCAGACACAAAATAGCCCCTGGTGCTGAGAACAATTGAAATTTTCCATTATTATTAAAATGAACAATGGAAGATGGAAAACCAACAATGGCCTCTTGCTCACAAAACAGCAACACACTGTCGATACCAATTGAATTTGTATGTACACAAGAAACCATAGTTACAATATGTAAAAGTCATTGAGAAAGAAATCCCTTCTGGGGCAGGAAAATTTCCACATGAAGGGCTACTCTGCCATATTAGTGCATTAAATTTACCAGCTAAGCTGCACAGAGGGAACAATTTTGCAGAGACATGCTACCGTCATCATACAGCTACTGAGCCCCAAGACCTTCTAAAATACAGTTCTTTTTATGCAAGCTCAGAATGAGCCTTTGGGACAACATATTTAACCCGCACCCTCACTCTGCATGGCTGCATGGCACCCCAGCTGTGACATGGCTCGAGACAAAGCTTAAGGTTTCAATGGATGGACTGCAAAGTCCCAGAAGTGGTTCTCAGCTCGGCTCTTGGGAGATTATGTAGCAAAGTATTTCTTTTAATGAAGCCATGGAACATGCACTTATAACTACATGTAGAATGAAAAAGATATGCATCATAGAGCTGCACTGAGTTAAATCTCTGGGTAACTTTTAGTAAACAGATTAACTTAAAAAACAGGAAGCTAATTGTGCAGTTCACACGGCCTGTTGTTATCAATAAAATTTAAATTAAAATTAATTAAAAATTGAAAGTTTAAAACAGGTAGGCTTCTTATGAATGGTAATTTTTTCCCCCCCTCTTCGCAGGACGTACTATTTATTAATCTAAAACTTTTTTTTTTTCCCTTAACAGTATG
>JAUZTA010000014.1:12280313-12292952 GCA_034780835.1 Ctenochaetus striatus | reverse complement strand
AAGAAAACATATATATATTTTTAAAAAAAATATTGATGGATCATTAAAGGCAAATAGAAAAAGTTTTTTAAAATTAACTTTCAGGGGCCTGAGATTTAAGATGCCATCCCTGAGCCATAACATTCTCAGCTTGGCTCTTGCAAGAGATCTCTGTGATGTGTCATTTCCCATTTTTCTTTCAATTGATTTATTGTCATCTGTCCACTCTTCAATGTCTATTAGAGGCACAAGCACGGCATTATGGTACCGACTTCAGCTTCTTTGTAAATGTGCAGTATTTGCGTATAAACCATTATTCTCAAACCATAAGAAAGACCATGAAATAAAGCCCAAAAGCGCATTTAACAAATAGACAACATAGTGTCTTTGGACATCACACACAGGACTTCTGCTTGCATGTGAATCTGAATCCTACTAATTTCTTAATTTTAAACCAACTTATTTAGAGGTTTAAGACATAAAATGAAAGAGAAAGAAAATTTCTCTTTATTCCAATAAATACATAGGGGACCATTACCAGGTTACACTATTACCATTACACTGGTCACTGGTGCTGGCTTTTAATACTAAATGCAAAAAACAGCGAGGTAAATATTAATAAAACAAAAAAGTGTTGACAAAGGGGAGCAAGGAAGTTAAATACTGATTGAAAGATACTAGACAAAGACAAAGCAACTTGTTGTTTATGGTCTTACTTAAACATAGTGGGTCTTTTCCGAGAAGGACAGAGGGACTCAGGTGACAACTCGCTTCCCTCCTCCGAACGTGGACCTCCAAAGCCTCCCCACAGCCAGTGTTTTCTGGCAGGTCATAAAAGATAATTGCGTTGCCTGGGCTTTTTAAGAGTTAGCCAACGAGTGCTCCAGGGTGGTCAAGGGGACTTAGTGTGTGTTTGCAATGACACAGAGACAGTAAGGCTATACCTAACCACCCTACTAGACAGCAGATAAGACATCAATCCACCCCACCCCTCCAATTTAGGGAAGACGGGAAGTAGGATGGAAGTAGAGGAGGGGCTGTTGGAGGAAAGACTGGCTTTTGACCCGTCCACCATACAGCCGTCTGGGGCTGCATGCACTGTAACTATCTGCTGAATGTGTGTGTCTATGAGTGTGTATATCTACAAATGCATGTGTTTCTTTGTGTGTGTGTGTGTGTGTGTGTGTGTGGGCCACAGCAGGCCCAGACCCAGCAATCTACAGGGAGTCGTTGCCTTACAGCCCCAGCCCTGCTATAACTTCATTAGGTGTGTGAGGAGGTAATGGCACCGTGGTCCAGGAGCTCGTAACGTGGAGCCAGAGGCCCATCGGCTGCCCGCCAGCCCAGCCCACACAGATACAGCACTGGTATGTCTCTATGTAAGCTGCAGTTATAATAAGCAGAATTAGCATTTAGCAAAAAGCCACCGTAACTTAATATGATACCGTGCTTATAACTTCGAGTGAGTGGAATTCTTAAACAACACGTGGATTAAATAAGTAGATTAATTCTCACTAGAAGTATATAATTCTGCCAAGCTATGTGATTAAAGGTTTTGACAGAAGAAAGTAATTGATTCTAAACTCCCGGACAATTCTTACCTTTCACACCCGTGATTTAATAAAGCTGATCCAAACAAAGTCCACATTCTGCTGACAGCCACAGTGAGGTTACTCCTTTTGTTGGAGTCAATGAGAGAACAAGCCAAAAAAAAAATGCTGTTTCTTCAAAAAAAGGATATTAAACACCTGCATAAAGCAACATAATCTTAAAATATTGCACCCCGAGGTGTAACAATCGATTCCAAGTGGAAAGGATTAAATTGCATTATGTCATTGTCTGTAGCCGATTGTTTTGTTAGTTGTCACTCACCCTTGGCAGCCGGCCAGCTGAACACAAAGAAGAAAGTGTTTCAATACACAGCTGATGTATTTATAGACATCGAAGGGCACTGATACAGAGCAGATTATAGATATGAGATCACACAAAGATATGATGACAATGGCAACACTTGGGCTTAAGCGGAACAGTAAAAACATAACCCCTTTTTATGTTTATATGGTGTTAATACATCACTAAGGAAGGGGTTTAAAGCTAAGTGTTGTCAAGATGTTAAGGGTTTTTTTGTTTTGTTTTTTTCCCCCCCATTTAAATATTTTTGCTGTAACTACTCACAACTACTCTACGACGTCTTTTATTTGTGCAATGAGAAAAATTAGAAAATGAATAAGAATCCAAACCTTCTTTGAAACAACAACTAAAAACTATAAAAACAGAATTTGGAAATACATAATAATATCATACATAATGACTGAGCAGGCAATTTGCCACGAATAAAAGAGAACATTCAATGTAGATTCAAGACTGACAAGACTCATTGACCATGAACTACTTGTCATTTCTGGTTTCTTTCATTGACTGAAAAGGTACAGCTCATTTAAATAATCAACCTGGTCATAGACAAACACACACACACACACACATGCACACACAGACTGATTGAGTTGCACATCCCATTTCCGAAGGCTCCCTCTGTTTATTTATTTGCTATCTGTCTGAACTTGCCCGTCTTGATGTTGTTGTGTTGTAAGTGAGTCAGAAAGGAGCCCTTTATTAAATCACTGGGCTCTCCTGCTGGAGTGAGACTATCCCACAGATCTATGGTAATACACAGCCTGGGGTGGAGGACAATTCCATTAGTGCAGGACAGAGGCTGGGGCTGATGGCGCTACAGATATGGGCCCCCTCCTTATCACAATACCTCTTAGCTGACTGGCCGTCAGCCTGTTTAGCCAGAAGTTTTATAGAGCTAATCACCACTGTTTGCACAAGTCTTAATAAATCTGTTCCCTGCACCTGAGTGGGTAGACATACAACAATGGATTGTCATTATGATCCCAGTACCTGATTTAGAAGAGCTGATTAAAGGGATTAATTTTATAGTTTTGGCCATCTTTCTTTTTAGTAGCAATAACACTGCACTCACTGAGTTAATTGTTGGGATCTGGGAATGTGGCAAAGTTCAATAAAAATTAGTTCAGTGAAGCAAAGGAGGGTGCATGTCAAACAAACTTCCAGGTCAGACAAAATAATCAGGACAAAAGATCAAGGCATTCTTTTTCACAGTTAAACAACTTTATTATCATAGTATTACCATCATTCCTATGCGTGTCAGTGTCAAGCCTTTATCAGGGAGTCAAACAGATTTCATGGAACAAAAGTACTTTTATGGTTGTATTTTACAAATGAAAAACTTCTGAGACATGTGTTCCTGTGGAAAGAGCACCTCAGATAAACTCAGTTTGAGCCCATCAAGTCCTTCTACTCTTATATTTTCTGAAAACCTCCAATCTTATTGCCAAACTTGTACCAGAATCTTTTTTTCTGCACAACAATCAAAATGAAACCTTAGAATACAATTAGATGAAGAACCTCTAAAGTCTGACTTACGTGCACATTTAGTACAGATCAGGCAGGGTGTACACATCCAGTAATAACATCAAGATTAGCCAAATAACTAGGAAACATAACCAATTTTGTGTGTTAAGATTATTGTAGCCACATCATAACGGCATATAGCACCAAAACACCAACTGTTTGACCCTCAAAATAGGGACTTTTGTTAAACATTATACCCCTCTGCACACATTCTCCTGTGTTTCTACACTGACTGCTAAGTCAAAGCAAAAAACTGGTTGTTTGTTTAGACCAACTCTGACTTTGATTCACGCTATTGAAAATGGTTGTGTGCACACAGTTTTTCTGTTTAATGAGGAATTAATTATGTTATTTTAGGCGTCCCGTTTTTGGTTTAAGTGGTTTAGATAATCTGGCTTGAATACAGTGAATCTGAGCGTTTGCCTGCTCATGTTCTTTGCTCACTTACACTTAGTGATTATCATCATTTTGTTGGATCTATTTGTAAAAACAATAAACAATAGAAATAGTGGCCAGAGCAATAAAAGCAAACTCCACGTTTGGAAAAAGCCAAATTTCCCTTTAAGATGATTTATAACTGTTGCATATTTGAATACAGTGTCTACTGTATATGCTGTTTGAAGCCACTCCCAGCACAAAGCTAGATTTAGTTTACATATTTGAGTTGACCTTTACAAATTTAGGCCAAATGAGTGAGCAAGAACAGGCCAGGCTTTGCTAAAGCCTGTGATGAAAGCCCACCACTCTTGTTTTTATTGTCCACTCTCCGCCAGGCGGAGTGTTGTGGGAACTCTAGAGAGTTGTGGCTGCTGTTTGATCACACCATGGGAGTCTGACCTGTCACTAAGTGGTGGCAAACATGGCCCACACACAGAGCAGTGAGCGACTATGCATGTATATGTGTGTACGTGTTTCCCACACACAGCGCCACATACCTCGCCAGAGGAGGCAGGTCACAACGTGTCAGAGTGTTGAGGATCCATAATGGCCATTTAGCCTTCAACAGCTAATATCAGCACTGCTGATTTACAAGGAATTGGGCTGTTTGGTCGCTGGAATCAGGAGCTGCTTTCATCAGGCGAGACTGACATTAGCTGCAAGGAACATACAGCTAAAGATAAAAATATCCATACATTAATGTAAAAAAAAAGACAAAAGAGATATTAAATAAACTGGTATTATACATAAGTTGTTCCCAGTGCTGGACTTCATACCAGCATGTACCATACATCCCTCCATGGTAACCAGCTGTTTCCAGCCAGGCAGAGTGACAAGGGACCGGAGGGAGCCATCAAAACTCCGGGGACTATGACAGAAGCGTGGTGACAAGTGATGACGATGCCCTCCCTCATGCATGTGTCCCCGCACTGCACAGTACAGCACCCTCAGCAACAAGACAAGACGGGCATCACGCACCATGCTAGGCTAATAGCCACGATATGCTCTGCTGAAGTCAACTCTGATAGAGGGCCGGCGCTGTGATCACTGCTGATAGGGGAACAATGTGACTCGTAGATGTCGGATTGCATATATGACAATGGCGACTTCACTTGTCTTCTGAATAGTTTCTATATCCAGCGATGGAAACTTGAAGAAATAATTTCAAAAACTCCAGAGATGGTGAAACACGGAGCTGTAATTGCTTAAGATGATTGGTTATCTGCAGGATCTGACCTCAGGTTGGCCTTCACCACAAAGTGTTCAGAAGTATCACACTGGTGTTAATGAAGACTGTTTGTGTTTGGTGTTTGTTTGGCCTATTTGTTGCAGAGGCATGGTGTAAACAACACGTGCATTTAGGTTTGACTACACACACACGTACAAAAATTCAATTTTGGCTCTTAAAGCTTTGATTCTTTGCACACAACACACACACACACACACAAATTCCCCTGTGACCAACCGGAGACCAGAAAGACATTGACATGACCCAGATAAAAGGCCTAAAGTCTTGCCTCCACAATTTGATCAATTTGCAGTTTCCTCACAATCGCAGCCACCGCGCTGTCCCCCACAGCTACTGTGTAGCCCCCCACGCCCAGCCATGCAGACGCATCACTGCTCGCCACAGCAAGATGCTCTGCCTTTCACCCCTTTTCCCCACAAATCACCGCTAAGCCTGCCTGATGCCTGCTGCCGGGACACAAACGTGCTCTTGCTCCTGTCATCTCTAAGAAAGCACAGACAGGAGGGAAAAAGGCTGACAGTTTGTCTTGTACCATATGCCACGTGGCAGCAAAGCCTAACTGATATGGCCGGAGTTTGGGCCACAGCCAAGGGGTCTTTTTTTTTCTTTATCTATTTTATTCTCTCCTTCTCTGCATGTGCTGTGACTTGGGAGGAAATGTGAAACAAAATCACTGTCTGGCCCTCACCAGGCTGGATTTACTGTCTGGGCCCAGCCAGAGAGGGGAGCTGCTTTGATCGTTATTTGTGCAATATTTCAGACAGTACTCACGATAGGTCTGTGGGAGCCACTGATAGCTGAAAAAAGCCTCTCCCGAGCGCATGTGAGACTTGCCGTCCTGAGGAGACTCCAAGAAAATACATGAGTTTTTCCTCTAAGGGGAAAAAAAAGTAAGTTCAGTAACTATCCCTCCCTTCTTTTTGCCTGTGAGGCATGTAAGTCGTCAGTAAGGCCTCTCAATCATGGACTCACCTGTGGGGTCTTTCCATAGACAGTGCAAGACGTGTGTTTTTACAAGGTTGTCAATTGATCAGAACTTAGCCGTGTTGACGGATTAGTGCAGGCAAATTTTTTGCTGGTGATGCTTTTTAACCTTTGACGTGTTGTGTTGTTTGGTTCATTTTTCTGAGGCCGCTAACAGACTTTAGAAAACTAAGGCTTTGTTTACAGCTGCCAGGAACATAAGGGATAAATATGTGTGAGGATCTGTGTGCGTTGCATGGTCTCCCGGAATTACGGGAACTAAACATGATCTACTGCTTTGTGTTCGGCAGAAATGGATGGAAAAATGTTTTCCTCACTCTAAAAGGATTATTTGGAAGAGATATAACTGGAAACAGGTAGAGTGATAAATTACCCATCATCATTTTCAACACTGATGGTCCACGTTCTGTTTCTTCTAGACGTAATCATGCAAAAAAAAGCTATGTATTCGTGTTACTGATGGAAAATGTGAGATTTTTAAGTGTGTCAAATGATTAACTCATAGAACTCCGGAGCCTCCATAAAGGAACACACTTTACTGAGAAGCTGCTGTCAGTCAACACCTCTCCGGTGTGTCATCCTTCACAGCGGCTAAACCTGGAACTGGGACAAAAGTGGTCACCATTTTCGCTCCGATGGTTCCATTCCCGCCTTCGCTGCGGACGGTGCGAGGAGGTAGGAGGAAGCAAGGAGTTGATGAAAGAAATGACAGGTGAGTGACAGACGCCTTGAGGAGCGAGAGGTGGGAGGGGTGGGGGAGGGTGGAGGTGTGCGAGCCAGCGAGGGGCAGCGTAGTGCCACAGGTAAAGAGATGCCAGGCTGGACGATTGACGCACCTTGATGGCACTGGCAGGCAGATGTGACACAGGTGAGGGGCAGAGTTTGGGGACCTCCGAGGCTCCTCACAGCTGCTTCTTTGCTCCTGTCAGACAGATGCACAGAAAGGCGGCCACACACTCGAGACAACGCAACCATGTGTGTTCATTTGCACAAACATGCTCACGCAGTTTTAGAAAGTCAGGATGAAACAGAGCGTAAGAACAGGTCTGATTCTGGCTTTCCTGATTGTTCTTCAGTAATTACACTATTGCTCATAAATTACGCTAATAAAGTCGCTGACTACGTAGCAAAAATTTGTCTTTTTGATTGCATGAAGGCAATGCTCTGTGGGATATTTTAGGAAACAGGTTATATTCAAAACTGAAACCAAAGATGTTGGCTACAGCTCTGCTTCTACCACCTCTTTTCTTCTTTTACCACCTCCTCACTTCCATCTTTGCAACCACAACTCCAAAACAGGTTCCTCAATGAAACCCTCTCAAAACTCTACTCTCTCCTCCTTCTGCACAATTAAATTGTAAGTTGATTTTACTCCAAATAAACATAACATTAGCCACAGCTTCTAGTCTTCTAGCCTTCTGAATGAGCCAAGGTGGAGCCATCACAACCCTGCAACGAGAGTACAAAGATTGTAACTTGTGTTTTGCAAACTAGCTTACACTCCCACAACCACTGAGCAGACTTGTAGTTATCACTGTAACATTTAATTTGTTCTAAATTCTGCATAAAACCAATAAAACTGTATAGAAAACCAATGCATAAGGTGCTAAGTGTTGTGAAAAATATGTGTTCATTTCTGCAGTTGCTCATTATTTGTCTTAGAAGTAATTGAGCGACTGTAATGTAATAATTTACGGTACCAACCAGTTATTTAATCAACACTAATTGATTTAATAATTTGTGATCTCATGTGTAATTCTGTGAACGAATCTGGATCAACAATAGCTCCCATCTGAACAGCATCTAAAAACAACGATGCTTTTCTCTATGCAGATGAAATATGAATTAATCAGAAGTATGATATTTTATTCAGGGGGCCTCAGTAACAAGCGGGGCACCCATCTGTCTCTCATCTCTCTAGTCAGCCATGTCATGTGGGACTGAAGTGAAAGAGAAAGAGAGCCTCTCTGATTGCTTGCCACCCAGCTCTCTGCTGCTGCTCAGTGTCACTGCCACTCACCCACCATTCTGATGTGTTCGTCCCTCTCCACCTCCATTAACGTCACTCTTGGTCGACACGCTCGCAAATGGATCGCCGTACAGGCCTCCAAAATGGGGGAAAAGGGAAACGCTTCATTTATGTTTTAGGTGTACATGGACACTTGAAAGGCAGAACAAGAGTGATATATTTTTTTATCCTCCTTAAGTAGGCTTGCATTAATAAAAATGTCAGAGTTTCTTCGCTTTGAAATGTTATTCTCATGCTCTGAGGAACTGGTCTACAACTAGAATCCTCCAGTTGTTATCCAAGCAGGCTAGCTTAGGCCCAACTGTCAGTAAATAGAGATGTTTCAAGCAGACTGAGTGATGAGATGCATGAGAGGTCAGCATTCTAAAGGGGCTACCAATTGGATCATGACCCATGAGGGACAGATATGGGCAAGGGATTTAGCCTCAAAGGTCGCACCGGGGTCAAGGAGTGTCTTGCATTCCAGACTCCTAATCCCTCTCACTGCAGTCTGGGACGCCGGCCTTCGCTGCTCCGCTGCATGCATGCCCACACACATATGAACATGTAGATCTCTCACATACTCCGCGCTGAGTCTCTGTGCCCCTCGCACCAACGAGCACAGGTTGTGGTGAGAGATCGGATAAAGAGACTTAAAATAAATGCATGCCTCCTGGCCCCAAGTACTCCTCCTTCTTTATGCCTTATGTAGAGAAACAGTGGACTTCAGGTGCCCTCACCACTCAATTCCCCTGACCTACCACTTATCCACCCACCTCCTACCAGGCCGTCAAGTATCCCCCATGCTGAGACATTGGAGGGGTCAGGGATGTGGGTAATTTGTCAGGGCAACCCAACCCCCTCTTTTCATTCTTGTGTGTGTTAGCATGCAAGCATGTGTATACACCAGGAGCTTTCTCTGGGAATCTCTCAAACTATGTCGCCAGTCCAGACGGTCCCAGACAAGTCAATGTCTGTGACTGCATAAGCAATGCTCACGCTAGTAGCAGTGGGTTGGAAGCTTGGACATCCTAGTCACGGCAATCTGAGCCATCCATCAGCCCGATGTGACCTGCATGCCACCCAACACCGTGCAGCATTTTTGCCCCGCTCCCTTAAACACTTATAGATTACGTGCACAGACGCAGCATACAATGGAGACTATACATCCCAGATGACTTTAGGAGCAGAACCTGTGGACATTTTCACTAAAAATGCCACCACACAGTTAAAACACACAAACACGGTGACAGAATCACTCCATCTGTGGCTCGGACTGCGAGTAACAGCAGTTTGCATGCAGAAAGGCACACCAGGCATCTGTCTCCTACTGTTTGTGTTGGAGTGGCCCTCCTGCTGGTCCTTCAATACCCCCCTCACTTCCTATCCCACTACACTATACCAAACAGAGCCAAATAAAACACAGGCTAACATAATGTAGCAGCATGTCAGTGGTGGGCCCTGGAGCAAGGCTGAAACATGAACCCCTCTGTACCAGCCATTAGGACAAGAGTAAACGCAGCTACGATTTCTTCTGAGCCATCCAGCCCTTATGTTGTCCAGTGCAGGGGCTGGGTGTGTGTGTGTGTGTGTGTGTGTTTGCCAGCAGCAGATTGAGTGATGTATCCTGTGTGGCTGTGGTGTGCTCAGTGGGCCAGAGAGAAGTCCCAGCAGGGGACTATTTCTCCCTTGGCCCCGGGGCGACTGCACTTCATCAATCTCTCCACTGGGAAAGGCCTGCC
Organism: Ctenochaetus striatus; assembly: GCA_034780835.1. Taxonomy (NCBI): domain Eukaryota; kingdom Metazoa; phylum Chordata; class Actinopteri; order Acanthuriformes; family Acanthuridae; genus Ctenochaetus; species Ctenochaetus striatus. Next base: position 12,283,114 of record JAUZTA010000014.1, on the reverse strand, counting down.
AGTGGATCGCAAGAGGTTCACACACACGCAGCAGCGCTCACTCAGAGAGAGGAAGCACAAACCAAATTGTACTTTCTAGCCTGTATTCATGCAATTTTTTTTAAGGTGTCAATCCACAAAAATCCATTCTGATGTAATTTTTTAAAAAACTCTTTGTTGGTTAATGTATAAGCTTGCAAGTAAATAAAAACTTAACTTGCAATATTTTTTAATTTTTATCTTATTTGCTTGTTTTATTAGTAGGATGCCAATTTTTGTCAGTTATTTTTAAAATTTCTCTCAGAAACTGTTTCTTTAAAATCTTTTTAAAGAAACACTCTTTAAAAAAGGGCTCAACAAATTAATTTACTTTGTATGTTTAGTTAAACTCAGAGCCAGCACCGATCTGAACGCCATGATTTACAAAATTAATAAACATTTGTAAAAAAAAAAAAAAAAGAAGAAGAAGAAAGAGGAAAAAGAAAAAAGAAAAAAAAACTTCCTTAAGGAAACACAGTGAGCAATCACAAGCTTTGAGGTACATTATCTGATTTTGCAATATCTCCATGACCAAAAAACTGAAAACTGTGGAAGAAAATGCACAGTTGCTTTCTAAATGGGGAATCTTTATAACCACGCTGCTGCCCACATGTTGTCCTCTTCTTTATTCTAATACAAAAGACCATAAAGGAGATAACTCTTTTGCACAGTGAGGGGTTTTTATAGACTGATGTGGTGTTAATTCTCCTTCAGTTGGTCGGAGGGCCCATCCAACGTGAGAGGGTGTGGTGGTGGAGAATTCCGGCACTGGATCCCATAATTGGCTGGAATGACATTGATGAGGTGAGAGCTGATAGCTGCTGTGTTCAGGCCTAACTCTTCTCACGGTAAGACATGCTTATGTCTACTCGCTGCATCGACAAAATCCCTGTCATGATTCTTGTGGCTACATCCCACATGATGCTCACGCAATAAACTAAAAGGAATTAAGAGACATTTTAAATGTGGTCTGATTTACTTGCCATCACTTTCTGTTGCAAGAGGAATCTGGTCTGCTGCAGTGCTGGGACCTCAGTGCCTTTGCTTTGGAGACGGAGTTAAAAGGAAGCATGAGAACAAACAGGCACATGTAAACACACATGCTCTGGCACAGTTCCTGACCTCAGATGAGGCTCGGTGGACAGATTCAGCGAAGGTGAGAAATAGCTTGCCTCCTCTTGAGTTGATGATGCCTCCAAATCTTGAGAAACATGTCGGGAATTTCTCATGTGTCAGTGGGAAGCAGGGATCTCCTCTCACTCTGCCCTCTGCACAGATAGATTTAGAAGTCATGTTTAGCCAATACAACCCCTTTTGATCTGACTTTCTTAAGAGTTTGTGTACAGCAATAGGTGGGAAACATAAAAAGATAAAAGCAGAAAGTATGTGAAACTTTTTCAGTCATGCACTCCAGCTAAGCAGCACTCAGAAGTTGAATCATTACTTTGTCAAGTCAAGAGGAAGCTGTGGAAGGAAAGAGAGAAAAAATGAACAAGCAAAACGGAACAAGAGCTACGGCGAGTGAGGAGAGTTGGTTTACAGTGCAATCAGCATTAAGGAAATTGGTTTGCACTAGCGCTGCGAGTGGAGAGAGGTGATTGATGCTAAGCTAGGCTAGCAGGAAGGAAGTAGAGAAATTAGCGGCAGGCCAGGGCACTGAGAGCTGTCAACTACTTCCTGGTCAATCTGGGGTGTGAAGTATGCACCAAATGCCAGCCCGCATGCACCACTTGTGCTAGTACATATCTGTGCACAGGCACAAACGCACACATGCACTTGAAAATATTATGCACACACATGTACTGTGCTGGTATTTTGCGTTAAGCGTGTTCTGTGCATTCACAGCACTACATTAATACCAAAAATGAGTACAAGCTGGCCTCTCCATTCTTGAACTTGAGTAGAACATTTTGATTTAGGACTGAGTCAACACCAGGAAGTTGTATATCAGTTTGACAAGAGTGTTCACAAGCATGCTGGGAAGCGCATGTATTTTGAAATAAAAACACAGAATTAAAATTATACACTCCCATAAATCACCATGTTTTAGCAATTTTTTATCGTATAAAGCACACATGATTCCTTTTCTGATTCCAGCCCACTTGTCTCAGTACACAAACCTTCAACAGCACATCAGAACAACACAGCGCAGTCTGCAGGGCACTGTGTCAAAACTTGGCTGCATGCATGCCAACAGTGCAGCCACGTCAAACCCCTGACAATAGCAGTAGTAGTGTACAAGCAGTGTAATTAAGCAAGGCAACAGAGGACAGGCGAAGAGGAGGAGGAGGAGGAGGAGGAGACACAAAGATGCCCTTGATACTTGGGTGTCGGCGCTGACAGCATTTCCTCTGACAGCTTCGTCTCGTCGGCCACCGCAGAAGCCCTTACGTCTCCTGACATGTGCTTTACTCATCCCTGCCTCGCTTCTGTGTTCCACTCGACATGACGGGAAAGGAGGGATGCAGGAGGGAGAGTTGCAGATGGATGGAGGGATATTGTGATGGCCAACGCTTGCTGGTATCAGCGGTATCAGGAGTGCGTGGACACACTTGTCATTGGTCTACTGTGGGACTGAGAAAGGACCTTTGTGAGTGCTATACCAGGATTAATAATAGTCAGCTTCTAGTCTACATTTACATGATGAATTGATAAGAACCCATAGTTAACATAATGAGGAGGTTTTCAAGCAAAACTAACAGACAAGAAAAAAGTACATTAAGACTTCGAAGAAAAAAAACAACTCAGGTATCTTTCACAGTCCAGTTTTTTAGGCCAACACT
>JAUZTA010000014.1:12269074-12280213 GCA_034780835.1 Ctenochaetus striatus | reverse complement strand
GCTTATACACAGTAAAATTTTGTTGTTCAAAGTTACCTGTGTAATTTAAAGATTGGAGTTGCTTTTTTTGGCCAGTGTGAGGCCATTAGCAATAACTTATTGTTTGGAGAATCACTGAAATGGTCAGTGTGGGGTCTAGATGATCATGAGCACCGAGCATTTTGGATAAAATAAGTAAAATATGACCCAAAAAAAGGAAAAATTGATAGTCATCTCTGAGATTTGCAATGCAGTTAAGGTCAAAGGGATTTTGTTTGCAGTGCTCATATTCAATAAACACAAAATCTCTCTCTCTTGAAACATGTCCTTTAGTCTGAATAATGCACAGAACAAGCCATTTGTGGTTTTCATGGGAGCTCCTTTCTCAAAAGAAAGTACAGTAGTTGCAAGGAAAGAAATCTCAAAAGCTGCTCAAGTAAAATTGAAACTATTTGCATGGCCAGATACCACTAAGGATGAATGATAATGGGTTTTTTTTGTTATTTTGGTTAAACTTTTCTTTCGAGAAAAAGAGTAGGGAGAGAGAGAGAGAGATACAAGAGACTAGTGCACTAAAGCGGAGATGGTCATTCTGCAGAGGCCCATCTTGTACAAAGCACTCCATTCCTCTCAGGCAGGATTGAGTTAACGTCCCTTCCCTCCCTCTCATCCCTCCTCTGCCCCTCCCGTTTCGCAGTGACTTGCTGGCTTGATTTATCTGATGGAAGGAATTCTGCACAGGGCTCTGGCTCTGGTGGTATCCCCATACTGTAACCTTTTCCCCCCGCCAGATGTTCCTCTCTCAAAACACGGTAATGTTCATCCCCAAATCCCCCGTACAAACATATCAAATGGTCGCAACATGTTTACGTGGACCTCGGCCGACAGAAGTGACAGGGACAGTGACATGACTGTTTGAGGTTGGCGAGCTGACGAGGAGGGTGAGGATGTGAGAAGGAGTCAGAAAGACGGAGGTGTCGGACATATGCTCACGCCAGCTGACGACACCGGGATGACCCGGAGGAGTAAGGGGAGATCGGGGGCAGAGAGAGGTTGATAACTCCCACAAATGTTGTAAGGGGCGATGCTTTCGAGTTCAGCAGTTTGTCTGGATCTGCGCGCCTGAACTGATTTATAGGATCCTACCTTTTTTACACAGAATTTTCCTTTTACATGCTTCTTGATTCAGTGCTGAGCTTTCCAACAAGAGGTGAAGATGGCTTTTAGTGGAGCCGCTGTAAAAAAAGCTGCTTTTATAAGGGACAAGAGCTTGACATGCTGGATAGGCCCGATCCTAAATATGTAAATTTGAGGTAAAAAATATTTTAAACATATCGGATATCAGGGGGAAAAAAAACTATGTTTTAAGTTTGTGTCACTCCTGAAAATAAAACTCAGGGGTATAAAATCCTAAATGGAATATCAGATTGAACTGAAACAGGTCAGATTTAATCTCATAAAACAACAGATGTGCAGGGTTTTTTGCAGACAGTGTGAGTGTAACTAGACAGTGTACCTTTAGTATAAAACTTTGCAACCCAACACAAACCTGACAGGCCCGTCGCACGGAGAGCTTTCTCCTCTGTGCATCAATGCCTGTCATGAGTTGCAGACAGTGCGTAAATCCCAAATGGACCGAATATGTGTGTTGCATTAGCTTAGCTTGGCAAGCTAATTGGCAGTAATGCAAAAAATAACAAAGATACAGCTTCAAGTCTTGGGTCAGATTCTGGTCTCAAATTTGGCTGCATCACTTGTGTAAAATTAAATCAGGTCTTAAAGACACACCAAGGTCTAGTCTCAGCTTTTGGCTCATGCACAGCTGTACTCAGTGTGCATGTGTGCGTTTTAACATCTGTATTTATGTGAGTGTTCCCTCACACACATCACCAGCAAGACAGAGGAGGGGGGGCGGGCAAGTAGGAAAGACAGACAGAGAGATGATGATGACAATCCTGGTGATGATGATGGGGGGTAAGCTATGTCAAGGCCCTGACAGCTTTGACCGCCTCAGCCAATATTTGTCACTTTCAGCGTGCATGAATTCTTGATTTGATGTGCCTTAATTGATTCAGCTCTGCCTGGCACTGTCTGTCTGTCTGTCTGCACTCCCCCCTCCTCCACCTCCACTCACTCACCCTTTTTCTCTCTCCAGCTATCCACCTTTCTGTCCATCTTTCTTTCCCTTTACCTCTCTATCCATCTAATATCGCAGGGAGCAGAGCCCGTGCTCGCTAAGATGAATGGATTGGTGGAGGAAGAGCAGCCAGCGATGCTGCCCTCTCCGTGACCTCTTCCATGACACAATGAGCCCCAAATGGCAGACATGACGGAGGATCAAGTGCTTCAAAGTAAGCCAGGCAGAGATAAAAACCCAAAAGGCCCCTTTGGATGATGAACAGGTTTTGTAGCAGGAAAAAGCAATCATGTAGCTACCATGATACCTGGGCTTTGGTGCACACATAGGCCCAACACATGTCACGTCACGTAGCCGAAGGAGGGAACAAAGAAAAGAGTCGTGCGTGAGTTTGGTTGGATGTTATGATTTTAACACTGGTTTATATTGTGTAGTCTGTGCCGGTATTGAATGCGTAGAAAGTACTTAATTATTAGAATTCAGATTTGTAGAAGGATTCTTGTTAAAAATACCTTTACTTTACAAAAACAGCAACGATGATGAACCTTCTTGAGGTTTTCCACTGCGTTTTTTTTTTTTTTCCTCCCTCAGCAACCAATTTTTGCGATGCTCAGTTTTTTCAGGTGTTTAGTTCCCAGATTGGATTTAAAATATCACTATCAGCTCTATGTGCCCTGTTACCATGGTGTTCGGACCAAGGTTAAGCCATTCTATGTCTCTCACAATGTGTGTCTTTTTTCAGGCCTGCATTGTTGCCGGGCACATTTACCTTGGTTGTTCTCAAATAATCAAATAATAAAACCCACTACAGAGAGAAACACAGCCAAAATTGATTTCCTCTTCCTTCATTGTAATGGCAGAAGCATGCAAGGTTTGAGTGGTTCCCACTAGAAGTACGCCCTCCTCCTCTGCTTAGCCTTGGACCAAATGAATGGTGAGAGAGGAAGGGGGGGGGCAACAAAAACTTGTTTCGTAAACACCTCTGTCTGTCTATCTGTGTGTGTGTGTGTGTGTGTGTCAGAGCAGGAATGGTGGTGGTCATAGACCGCTTCAATGACAAACACGGAAAAATCTTGAAAAACTCCATCATGTTGAAGTATTGCAATAAACACCAATGAACAGTGTTGTGGATTACTTTGGACACAAGGTACTTCAGAAAATATAGTGTGAGTGCTTTACACAGAATAACACCCATCTACTGTACATGTATTGAGAGCTGGTGAATTTCCCATAAATCCCTTTTGAACAGAGCAAAAAAAAAAAAAAAGGCTCAACCTCCCGTAAATGAGAGCTCTGCCATACATGTAGGACCACCACTAATAAATGTGAAGATGCTCGCATGCTTTTTACAGAAAGCATAATTCTACTTTATCTGCTGTTTCATCTTGGGTCCATTCAAGTAATGTGAGATACCTTTAATCTCAAGCCAGGGTGCCCCGTTTTATGATGAGCTGTGGGTGACACTCAAGCGGAGAAACAGAAGAAGCAGCACTTTCTTTACAATAAAGCGCAGAGAGCCTGTGCCGAACCTGTCAGCCTGAAATTTAAATGCATACTTGATTGCTTTTAAAGTGGGTGCCACTGATATCCTGCCAGGATGTTAAGGCTTCTTTGACGGGTGGTAAAAGCCTGAGAGAAAAAAAAACTTCTTTCAGGCAAAGATCAGGAAGGCATAATCGCGAAGGAACAAGTTGTAGTTTTATTAAAAAGAGCATCTTGTGTTTCAAAGCTCGCTGCACTCAAGCCCAGCCCCCCCCCTTGCATTATGTCGCCGTGCTGATGTCACATTGATTATGCTGATCGTAAACAGCCTTTGTTTGTCTCTGGCTGCCCCCCGTCAGTCATCCATCTGCAGGGACGAGCACAAGTCACACTAAAAGCCATCTTTTCCATGTTTTCTGCATTTTCAGGTCATGCTGCAGATAACGCCAGTCCCACTGGAGGCCCAGGCGGCTCCTCTTCTCCTTCGCACTCCGGTATATTAATTGCTTTTTAATGTTTCCCTTTCTCTCCTGAAAGTTGTTGCCTACTAACAAATCAACAACAATAAGGTTCCTTTTGCCATAGCGGGCCACAGGCAAGACTAAAAGGGTACAGTCACTGAATAATCCATGCAGGGTGCATTGGAATGAAGGCTTAAAGCTGGTAACGGAGGAGTTTTAACAGAAGGCCATTTGGCTTTCTTTCTGCTTTGTCCCTTGTGTCCTCTGCTCCCATCTGTGCGCATGTCACAGAATGGGACTTCGGTGCAAGACGTGAAGAGAAGATGTAACACTGATCCAACTAATCCAGCGAACCCGATGAAGAATTGTGACATGACCCCTCCCTCTTGAGCCACAACTTGGTGGAAAATTTGAGTTTTTAGCATTTATTATTAATCTACACAGTTATGAGGAATAGCCATTCTGTTCTGCAGAGCTGTTTAGATGAAGTGTGACAATCTCTCATGCCTAAATGCTAGAGAAAAAAAATGTAACATACACAGTTGAGCATGATATTTTAAAGTTTGATGTTTAAAATGTAACACGTCTCCGTTTATGTGCGAAAAATCTGCAGGAAAAAGGTTTAAATTAAAGCAGCAGACTTATAACTATTTTGTTTGGGTTTCACTTTTTAATTTTAAATAAAAACATGACAGTTGTCATTTTTTGACAGAAGCACAGTACCTCCATATATTTGGGAACTTTCTGTCTGTCATAAAACTGTGGGATTGTGATAAAAGGTCTTCCAAAAAAAATTTGTGATGGATGAATTTGCTGCAGGCTTAAGCAGCCCTTTTAAATTTCTGCCCGGCAGCCTGCGGCAGAAACGAGAGCTCCCACTGCTTAAGCTGCTAACCTACAACTTGCCGCTGCCTGTAACGTGATTCTTGCTCATAACACACAAGGGGAGCAAAAGCGGAGGTACTTACAATTTTGTAATATGAAAGAGGTCATAACCTAACTACATGATTAGCAGACTTTCTGTAACTAATGACATTACACATTCAACTAAAGCTATGATTTGTTTTGGGTATTTGGCTCCTGCTTTACTGCCTCTACTGGACTTTCTGAAATATAATGCGCCTACAAGCAGTGGTAGATATATACAGTTTGGATTGTACAATGGTTTTTGTATTTCTTGATCTTTACTTTGCCCGAATAGTAAGAGAGTAACACAAAATCTATCATAACATTGAGAACAGCTTTAGTGCGGAAAATGATCTTTTTCCGTGAGCACAAGCCATTGCTGATTGCTTTCTTCATATTACGCACATTTTACTTTTATCTATGATAAAAGAATTCATACTCATGTACCACTAAACAAAACCTATACAGTTTGTTTGGAAAGTAAAAGTTTGCATATGCACACCCGAGCAGCAGCACTGCAAAGACTGAGGAACGCACGGGGTGCAAGGGGGGTCATCAGCGAGTGTTTGGAGCTTGAGTTACAGGGCCAGCATCTGCCATCCGGCCATCAGGCCCTCATATCCATCACTGGCCGATGGCGTGGTGCAGCCCGGCGTTTGTAAAAACACCCAGAGGAAATGGAGTCTCTGGGCCAGACAAGAATAAAATTAGCTTGATGACTAAGTTCCTCCTCAGGTCCCAGCGGGAATAGAACTCTGCCATTTGTTTTCATTACTTCCCCTGGCTGTAGATGGGAGGACGACGTGTGTGTGACCATGTTTGTGTGCGTGTATGTTTAGAGAAGTAGGTGCATGTGTATGTCTGTGTCTGCTTCCATCCCTGCAAAAAAAAAGAAAGCAAGAAAGAAAGAAAGAGAGAAAAAAAAGCCCTGCACAAAAACAGGCATTTTGTCATTTCCAGTACTGTATGGGTTTAATCAAGCTTATTCACTCGTAAACACCACTTCGATCCCAAACCTCCTTCCATGTATAATATTCGTGCTTGGTCTGTAGAGGTGACATTACTGTTTGGAATTGTTCCACCACCCTTCATGGCATACAATATTGGCTTTGGCCACTTTATTGCATTAGCCTGAGAATATCTAATAAACACACAAAGGTTATAAAAATTGATTCACTCGCAAATGTGTTTTCATTCATTCCCAGTCCCAATTACCTAAGCCAACTTTTGCTGAACTAAATGTGCAATCAGTTTATTTTTGGTGGATGATATTAATGCTTTGTCACTTCCAGCAACTGATGAAATTGTGAACTTCAAAGAAAAAACACACATATTCATACATCGCTACACACAAGCTAGCATTCTCAATCATATGCACATGATCAAATTGGTTTTAAAACATTACCTTGCATGAATAAAACCGAATAATGAGAGAGCTCTGCTCATGAAAGTAATAAAGATCACTGAAGCAGAGTAAAGAACAAGGTTAAGTAAGGTAAAGGATAGTATGTTAAATAAAAATGGATCCTATAAAAACTAGGTAAACATCTGCAGCTCTGATAACATATCATGTAAATTTTTCATTTGAGATTCATGCAATATCTGCTGTGTGCCATTAAAACATTAATTGGCATCTTAATATAAATCTGTGCTATTTATTGTCCCTGCATGCTAACAGTGCAGAACAACTGGCCTTGTCTGAACCAAAGAAACACAAAGAAGAATCACAGAGAATACGAGGAAGGGGAGGCCCGTCTCTTTGTAAACAGAGTGGCAAACCTCAATGCTGCAAAAATAACATCAGCCATATTTGCTAGTGGAAAGCTACGAGAGCACCTCTGAACCTCACCTACTTACAAATGCATTTCCCTGCTTTGAATACTTGTTACCCTCTCACTTTTACACACACGTACACACATACACACACACACACACACACACCTCAGATTAGTTCCAGCTTTTACCCAGGGTGCCTGTTAGAGCCGAAGTGAAGACATCTTGTACTTCTTTAAAGCATGTAGCATTAACACCTTTGCCCCCTGTGTAAACCCTGAGTACTGACCCACAGCACAGAGAGGGAGCAACACACACCTCTTTGGGATGCAGCAGTGTGTAACCAGCAGACCTGAGTGCAGATGTAACGGGGCAGCACTTTTCAGTCAGAGCTCCATAGGAAGGAGGGAAATCAGGAAAGGGAATATCGGAGGTGATGGAGAAAATGAAAGTGTGTGGACGTGTCAATGCATACGTGTGTGTGTGTGTGTTTACTTTAAAAGACTGGCTGACTAAACAGACCAGGAAGCTGGTGAAGCCTTGAACCAGAGGTGTGAACAGAGAAATCCGCTCACATTACTGGAACATGTAACTACTAATATTTCTTATACAGTTTTGTTGCAGCTTCCATTTGTCAACTTCACATTTGTTTTTCCTTGTTAGATCTCTGAAAGATCAGTTCCCAAAATAAATAGCAACACTTCTCTGTTTCCCCAATGGTTTAAATGCAAACAGTTTTGGTTTTATTTGAACACTTTTTAGACTTTTTATTCATTTCAATTGCTGCCAAACAATTGAAATGAATAGAAATTCCATTTGTCTTGCTCACAGTAAAAAAAAAAAAAAATCATCTGCAACTTTTCCTTCCACAAACAATGGTACTCTGGATAGTACAAACATCTCACTGTTAACAGTTTTTATTGGACCGTCTTTCAACTTAAGAAATACTCCGCAGCATCACAGTCCTGTGAAAACAATTTTTCTCCAAAACGTCCACTTTCATGTTCTAAGAAAATCAACCTTGCTTCCAGCTACATTGCTTATTAAGCAGAGAGAAAAAGAAAAAGAAGAATTTTCTGAGCCCATAGATAACAATAATAGGACCAATAATACTTCAAAAAATTTAAAATCCCTCTGAAAGAAGCTGACATTGTAGATTATTGTGTAACACTGGTGATAATTCTAAAAAGAAAAAGTACCCACTATTATTTTTTTCAATTCTGTTAATAATCCACCTCCATGTATTAAAGTAAGCAGAAACAGAAGAGCTGGATACTTTGATGCCAAACTGTTCACATGAATGGATTTTTTTGTTGCTGTAGTTCATTGTAATTTGAGTGAAAAACCTTTATAATATGTGATGTATTTCCATCTTAAGCATTCTTTCAATAAACCAAAACTATATTAACTTTTGCTTTTTTAAACAAACAAACAAACAAACACTATATCTCATGGGAAAGAAGTGGACACACGGTACAAAGTATGTGGTGCAAACATGTAAGCTGACCATAGCATAATGCATTTAAATATGCATTTAGGGGGAGACAGAGAGAACACAGATCACGGAAGAATTACATTACTTCCTAGAACCATTGTTGGCTGAAAGGGGGAAGTGATTTTCTCTAATGTATCTCTGTGTTGTGTCCTTGTCCTCCCACGACTGGTCTGCACACCAACAGTTAGGGGTCCTGCAAAACGTGGGTCAAGGCGAGTGCGAGTGTGTGTGTGTCAGACAACAAGAGAAAGAGAGAGCAAGACTAGGGGGGGAGGAGAGAGAGTTTGCCAGTGACAAGGAAGTCAAATAAAGGGAAGAAAAGCTCCATTTCCCCAGCTAAATGTACCCCTGGGAGGCGTAAGGGAGGGAGAGAGAGCGCAAGAAAGAGAGAAAGGTTATGAACCGACAATACTCCTGCAAGGCTCCAGATTTACAACTACCAAGCCCTAAGAGCTCTGCCATGCTTATTTCTACAGCCAGTTAAAACAAATTGCGGCCATGTTTCAATCACTTCACATCCTCTTTTTTGCTCATCCGCTCAGGCCAAGCTTTTGGCTGCTGTATTAATTCTCTCTCAATTATTCTTGAATAAATACTTCCTCCAGTGAGGCAATCTTCATCCACTGGAAAGTCCCCACATGTTGTTCAGACACCCACACTCTCCACAGGCCCGCTCCCTTCTTTTCTTCTTATGTCAACTCCCGGACCTGGAGTGACATAAAAAGAAAAATGGTTTTTGAGAAACTCAGCACTTCTGATCTTGTTTACTTGCATTTTGTCATCTGTGAAGAGTTTTTTTTTAAATCTTGGAAACATGTTGGCTTGATCTTAACTGGTAAAATAAGAGGTATCTGCTGCTCCCTTGCTGTTGATTCTTTCTTTTTGGGGAAAAAAAAGGAGAGGAAAACATCGACAGGAAAAAAATCCTTTGACAACAAATTTTCAGCCATTTCCATTACAAGTTTTTAAACCAACAACTATGTCTCCATGTCGCCCTCTATAAATACATGGTTTATGCATTTAATCAGTTCCAGGACTCCCAGCATTGATCACACAATCTGCTACACACTCTACACACTGGTCAATATACCATCCCTATTGGTACATGTACATATCAATCTGAATCTGAATATGAATATGAATATGCATTTCATCAACTCTAAACATTTTCTGACAAAGGATCTGAACGCACAGACTTCCGTTCCACAAACAGCAACACCACCGCTAAGCTACATGCGCATGTACATTTGCATTCATGAATTTCAGGCGTGTCCAGATCAGGAAATCAAACACACAAAGCACCACACCATCCAGCTGATCTTTGCATACATGCGTTAAAGTTTTTCATCATTTCCAGGCCTGTCCTGTGAAGGGTTTCGAAATAGAACTACGCCATCCAGCTGCTCCCTAAATACACATGTGTATATGTTTATGCTCCAAAGTTAACATGTTGGTGTGATCTTTGCCGGTAAAATGATGTATGAGGTGTATGCTACTCTATTGCTGTTTAATCATTCTTTCAAAAATAAAGAAACAGAGAAGAGGAAGAAAACATCTACTGAGTAAGTGCAGTTACTTCAACACTGAGTGAAATTGGAGGCATGGATGAGAGCACAAGAAATGAATAACTACTCCCATATTTTCTATGTTTGATTGCAAGTTGTGGTAGAAGCTTTTTTCGTAACCTGATACACTGTTTGATTTGAGAGAGAAAGAGAAAGAGAGAAAGAGCAATGGCGGGCAGAAGGAGTAGGGTGGGGGTAGAGGATGGTTGGGGGCAGGTATGGGGTCACAAGAGTGTCTTTTTCATGTTGCAGATTAGAAGCAGATGTCGGTGGGATTACACTGCCAGTGTCATCACTCACACTGCAGCCCCACCTCCGTCCATACACAATCATACACAATCACACACACACACACACACACACACACACACACACAGGAAGGGAGTCAGAAAAGTTTCAACGGCCTCTCAACGTTTCACACAGCAACAGAGCGAGCGAGGAGCATCACCGTCTGATGTGATGCACTGCGTCATAGCTAAGTCAGCCAATTTCAAGCTGAACCAGAGCGAACTCAACTGCACGAAATATATTAAGCATGGAAGTCCGATTCTTGAACCGTGAGTCCAGAACAAATCTCCTAATTGAACATGTCCTTTGAATTCAAAGTTAAAAAACATGGACAAACCAGAGAGATGAAACACAAACACACCACTTCCTTGAGCGAATGCTGAAATGCATTTATTGTAAAGCAGCTGCTGGAATGTGATGTACATGGAAGTGTTTAGTCACCAAATACTGACTTATTGCTTTTTGAAAGTTAATCTTAATCAAGATTTATACATTTTTGGTTGTTTTTTCAGTAGTGATTCACTTTGAAATACTGCCAGGGAGGGAATGGATTTAATTCCAGCTTTGACAAAGCATTAAAAAGTTTTAGCTTATTTTTTTTTTTCTTCTGAGAGTCTGGCATGAGAGAGCAAAATCAAGTTAATTTTTTTTAAAAAAAGATTCCAGTCCAATTTTAAATAAAAGGATCCAAATGAATAAAACACTCGCTCTCTGAATGTCAAGTGGCATTGATTTCATTTCTGCATTGAGGATTCAAGTCATTCATTCAAACACACTAAAGGTGAAAACAAACAGCAAAACTGCAACAAAAGGTGTGATTAATTAAAGTGATTAGTTCTCATAAACACCATGGTCCTACCTCATAAGCATGTCCTACTGGTGACAGGAAAATCTTTCATGTGTCCAGCAGGCAAATAATCTAACGCATCTTACAAAATAAAAGTTTCTCATCTTGCTATATTAATCAAAAATATTATTAAATGTGACTTTTGGTGACCTCTGATGATATCACGCTAATGATAACAGTAATGCTATACCCCTCTCTAATGTCTC
>JAUZTA010000014.1:12196156-12208523 GCA_034780835.1 Ctenochaetus striatus | reverse complement strand
GTGTGTGTGTGTGTGTGTGTGTGTGTGTGTGTGTGTGTGTGTGTGTGTGCGTGCGTGAGAGAAGGAGAGAGAGAGAGAAAGAGAGAGAGAGAGAGAGAGAGAGTGAGGAGGGGCGAGGAAGTTTCCTTATTACAAACAGCAAAATTCCAAACATTGGAAAATTTTGTGTGGACTGATTTAAGTGAATGGCTTCGTTTTCCTTCAGTTACTTCAGGGCATTTCTAACAAGAGACAAATGTTCAATGTTTGCCGTAAACAAAAGTTTGACTCTGGATAAAAATGACCACATTTCAGAAAACTTGAGCTGTATTTACTGTTTTTAGTGTTGAAGATTATTCGTTTCCGGACAAATGTTGGTGAATATAACTAACCTCATATTTAGAGTTTACAACCTCAAAACGTTTAAGGTGCTCAGATATTAAGTTCGACATTTTTGAATGACGATTCTGCTACAAAAATCAAAGTCATTTTAAATGTTGTATTGTTACGTTTAAATTCAATCACAAAAATACTGTGAAGTAACGTATATTCAATAAAGGTAAATAATGTCAGCCTGCAAATAGACAGACTTCTAACTCCTGCTGTATCACGCTGAATGAGGAGGAAATTAAGTCTGTAGGCGCCTGCGTAATAAGATAACCGCCTAAAATGTAAATGAGACATTTTCGTGCGCAGACTGCAAAAAATGCCAACTTCAGCCAGTGGCATGTTGTCATGGGGTTCATGCCTTTCTCTAAAATTAAAGATTCTGCCTCAAGGCTGTGTTAATTATATCGTTTTACATGTTTTGCTTGTTTTAGAAAGAACAAGACAGGCCTGGCGGAGCCAAGCTCCATCCACTGAAATTATAGTTCAAGAAAAACACTGATAAAATGTATATATATGGATGGTCAAATATAAAACAACCGCAAGGCTGATTTCCGGTTCACTTTTTGAACACGTTGCCGATGCCTATGTAAAAATGTGAAGTGGACTAATATTTTTTTTCTGTTTAGTATCTCTTTGTCAATAAGTTAAGGTCACCTTTAACGCAAACAGGGCCCCTTACATATTTTTATCCACATTTTAAACGAATCTTGCTGCTTATTGTGATCTTTATGCGTTCAGTGTCTTTTGAAACAGTCAGCGGTGAGCAACCAGAGCTGTGCAAAGCCGCAAGAGTAAATATAACCTGCCAACAGGTTTGTCATTTGTTGTTTTACTTTGTTTTTTTTTCTGTAGAGACAATATATCCTTTTCGATCTATTTGCGTGTTTTTGTCAACCAACTCCCAGTCGTGAAAGCTTCTCCGTACCTCAGTCTGTCAGGAAAATAACGGAACATAGTGCGAGATTCATTCATAACATGTAGAAACAAAATGCTTGAAGCAAACGGTCCATTAATTGGCGTCGTTAATTGCCCAGACACTGATGGAACTACAGGCAAAAAACGCATGGTTGATTAATCAATAACCATTCCTTTGGCCAAAAGCAGAGAATGCATGTTGGCCGATAATATCTGATTATGATGCACCCGCTAAATGTAGATTATGTTTAATAAGCTTGATCTCTACTTTGTCTCGAGGCTATGACTCTGAAGAAGAGGAGTTTTGCGCGTAATGGCGCACGAAGCAGCAAATATCAAATGGATTCCGTCCACCAGACTGGGATTATGGAGAGGTTTAGGGCAGAAACTGGGGTGGGGGGCCTTGAGGAATTATCATCTGGGGCATAAACCAATGTTATTCCTGCACAGTCTGCTCCCCTATCACCCCACCCCACCCCCCGATCTACGTCGCGGACTCAGCTTCCGCTTCGCACGGTTGGTCATTGATGCGCAGTGGAGGGCTGGGGAGGGAGCGCGCGCGAGAGAGAAGGAGAGAGAGAGGGAGAGGGGGAGAGAGAGAGGGAGACGTAGAATTGTCAAAGCTAAAGACTTGGAGAGAGAGAGGAGGGAAGAAGGAGGTGACGGACCTGCTCCTTTGGGACTCGGCTACAGCCTACTGCTAGGTGCTATCTGCAGAGTCGGCTCACAAAACGGTCTTCGGTTGTAAAATGCGCAATAAGGCACCGAGGAGCGCCTTCTAGCTGTCGCCGAGCTCCGCGAGGGTCTCGACGGTCGCGGCTTTGCCTGTAGACAGTCCGGACTAACTGTGAGAGGAGGGGGGAAAAGAAGGATTCATGGAGATTCCGCGCAGCTTCATCGAGCTAAACGCCTGGATTATCTGATTCGGGACGGGGCACTGAGCGTTTTAAAGACCAGGCGGTGTTTCTCTATAGCAACTCTAGCTGCCACACATTTTTTTTTTGGTTGTTAGGTAAGCTGATCCTGCTCTGATCCGGCTACGTTCATAAGCCTTGTTGTTGCAATTCATAGCTGTTTACATCGCAGAGCAGGCTGAGGACGGGCTGCTCTGAGTTGCGGGAATTGCTTCTCTCCGCAGCGGTGACACCGTCAAAGTGTAGAGGAGTGTTTCCAGGATCATCATTGTATACTATAGTGATTTTTTTGTGCTCTGGACATCAGCACGTCCTGATGTATTAATGAAGCTTATGTCTTTTGTTTGGTGAACATGGACGGAAAATAATGTTTCCTAAAAGCGAGGCAGTCCTCCTTCAGCATGCAGCCTCATTCATATTATAAGTCAGTCGTTAAACTTCTAATGCTGGAAAAACTGAGACCGTGCAGTTCCCTCCTATTTAAATATACCAAGCATCGTTGTCATAGCCTAAAAATATCCATGACAGGCAATTTAACACGAGCCACCAAACTTTGAACTAATTGAAAAATTGTTTCAAATTTGTTTCAATTTCATCATGTTACAATGAAAGCCTCAATTTTAAATCCAGTTAATGTAAATATGTTATGTTTGATCTTAAAGTTATTTTTGATTCTAATGCTTATTTCACTAAGCTTTAGCTATTAACCTCACTAGCGCACAAAACTTTCAAAAATTACAGGTAACTTTTTTTGTAACACATTGATTTAAAAAATGAAATGAAGAAAAAAAGCTAAGGTCTGTTTATCTTGTTCAAATCTCACAAGGAAGTTCAGTCACACACTGACAGCTCTGTTTGGGTCTTACAGCTGGGACAGTAGTTTTCGGAGTTCCGGTCATGGCGGACCAGGAGGAGACTTTTGGCCTTCAAAACTCTCCCGGTGGCTCGGATTCAAGGGAATTACAGAGCGATAATAAATCAGAAAAACAGAACGGGACCTCAAGCAAATCCCCATCGTCGCAGACAACTTACATTCAACAGGTCAGTATCGGTCAGTGTGTGTAGGCCTCACTCTCTCACTGCTGCAGGCTGCGAGCCGAGGCTGCTCCAAGCGCGAGCTCATGGGGTCACATTCACTGTGGAGGAAAAAAAAAAAAAGGATTTATAGGCCGAAGGAGCACGTTGTCATTATGTTTGTTAAAATGCACACAAATCTTACATAAAATGTGTTCCAATAAGGGAGAGGTTCTGCTATTTTTTATTATTTTGTGTTGTCATTGATGATCTAACTCTTTTGGTTTTACGCTGTGAGTTTTGTCACACACGCGTCGCGCGGACTAAATGACTTTAGAAAATTCATTTGAGCAGTGAAACAATTAAAAAAAAGTTTTAGAGCGATTTTACATGTTTTTACACTCCGTTTTATATAATGAATATGAAAAATCTCTGTAGTATATTTTTTTTCAGAAGGATATGTTTGATCTCTGCCCTTTTTATGCTGCGTACTATTTGAAATTTAAATGTATATGCTAAAGTCTAGCAGGTTAAAGACCACAGAAAAGTAATTTAAGTTAAATACAAGGGTCACATTACGCTTACCTTTATTTACTATTTTCTTTCAAATGTCCAAAAACTAAGATTCAATTTCTTTGTAATTATTTCTTGAACATTTTAATTAATATTTTACTCCAAACCCCTTGCATTTTCCGACTTTGTAAAAGTTTTGCCTACATGCTATTTAACCCAAAAGGTTCTAGAACAATCCTAAACCATGCTTGACATCTTTGTGTTTAAAATATTGTGAAGTTTTTACAGCAATGCTGTGCGTATTTTGGGAACTTAGATGTTTTATTTTTAAGGGAATGGAGGGAATAAAAGTCTACCTGCACGAGAGGGAACTCTGGACAAAGTTTCACGAGGTGGGGACGGAGATGATCATCACCAAAGCTGGAAGGTAAGAAGACAAACTACAAAATTATTTATCATTTCCATCCGCCAAATCACTAGTAAGAACAAGGGAGGTTATTGACTGCATGGATGATGGCTGATAAGGCCCCCACGCAATAACGTTAGGCCTGTGCGACAGGAAGGCCCAGAATTAAAATGGTGAGAATAGGCCCAGCTGGATTTTTTTTTTCTAACGAGGGGATTTGGAAATATACACCGTGAGGAACCACAGAGAAAACACAGAGCATCTGGTAGACGTTTTAAGGCTCTGTAACACCACCAGAGAATAGCCTACATTTTAGTCTGGGTGGCCCTGTTGGGAAATACAATACAATCGATCAATCAGTCTGAGCAAATGAGAAAACGCACAGCACTGTCCTCCATTGTAAAATACTGCAGAGTATAAGTGCGTTTTACTCTACATCTCTCTTGAAATCCAGCTAAATAAACTCATTTCTAGGAGCAATTGTTTTGCCTTTTGCAATATTTGTTCTGTATCAGCTTTGCGTGAGTGTGCATGTGTGCGCGAACGTGCACGTGTACGCGTGTGTAGGCAGACACGTCTTGCGTGCAACACTTGTGCAACATGTTTGTACATGTGTCTCGCTGTCAGCTCGACAGTCGCCATCAGACTGCATCCAGTCAAAGTCGGCTGAGTGTGAACTTGTATAATTACATGCAGGATGATGGCTGGTGTCTGCTCACCGTGGCTCAGATGTGGGTATTATAAATGATGAATATTTATAGTTCAGCTCAGCTACACTTCCTTGTGCGCTCTGCCGTGCGGGCAGGAGGTAGTTGTTTTCACACAGCTGCACACAGTCTCCGTTATGTATTCCCGTCAGTCATTTCACTCCTGTTTTTGGTGTGAAATGATAATACCCAGCATCCCCTTGTCCTTCTCAGCCATTCCCCTTGACTCGCGAGACTGTTTAACCTTCCTCACATTGTGTGTGTGTGTGTGTGTGTGTGTGTGTGTGTGTTTCTACAATATGACAGCTACCAAATATCTGAATGATTTACTCAGAGGATTGCAAAAAAATCTGGCCTACAGTGAAAAACGTCTTGTAATGCGCAGGTCCCCCTCAGACCCAACACACTGCCTGAAAATAATGATACCTCTCCAAACCAAACAAAAGACAGTTATTTGACATTTAAAACCACCCCGCGTGATCTGACTTATGCATAAGAATTTAGTTTGGAAACTGAAATCGAAAAAACATGGGAAGTGCCCCAGTTTTTTTTTTCTTCATTCTCTGTTTTGTGAAAGTTTTTTGATGGATGTTTGTACCCGTTTGAAAATGACTAAAATTGGATGTAAATTTTAGTGATTTTTTTTTCCACAGAGCAGAAATCCAAGAAAACACACCACAGTCTATTTTTACCTGTTTGTGGGCCTAGCAGCCTCGTTTTTCCATAGTGACAGACTTACTATATAGCGCTATAAACAGTGTTTTGTTCTTTCCAGGCGAATGTTTCCCAGTTTCAAAGTGAAGGTCACGGGATTAAACCCTAAAACTAAATATATTCTCCTGATGGATGTTGTTCCTGCGGACGACCATCGATACAAATTCGCCGACAACAAATGGTATGTAAAACGTATCACAGACAAAACGAGCTCTGAATTACTTTGCAGAGACAGACTTTTCTTTAACTTTACGCACGACATTTCACAATAATGGGGGTCATTGTTTTTTAGGGTCGCGGCTTAGCTACGCTCTCCGGAGTTTACTCCAACAGGAAATTTTATGTTGTTGTCCTGATGGACGAGAATCGGAAGTGCACATATTAATTCCCCGAGAATTATGAACTGCGTATTTTCGAATGCTTGCCAAGAAATGCAGTCAGCAGGGAGAAATGTTTCTCCCCGAGCTGACTTTTCGGTGTTGCATGAATGTTGATGATTTTTTTTCTATACCAGCCTATATGTGCATTGCAACAAGGCTGTCTTTCACGGGAGGGAACAAACATGGCTATTTGTTTAGTGTCATGTCGATCTCTCTAACCTTGGTCAGGAATGTCTTGTTTGGGTCAGCGCCTTTCAGTGAGGAGATAGTCAAAGAGGATAATCACATGCCAATACTGCCGATAATGACCTGTCCAAAGCATGCCCTGGAACTAATTCTCCTCTTGATCTAACGATGCTGGGAAACAATGTCTCTAGCAGCTTTAATCTGACCTCTTCAATCCAAAACCAGCCTCTTTAAGTATTACGCGGAATAGACGATGGCACTGGTGGCCACTTTTTTGATCTGTTTGACTTAAAGAAGCCCCAGTGCAAAGTTTAGACAAGGAGGCGTTCAGGTGACATACAAGTTTAAGGCGAGTTCGTAAATTTGATGATCGACCGAGGTTCTTTAAAGCAAATCTGAACTTTTTTTTTTGATTTTGCTTTTTTATTTTAATGTATTTAAGATTTTCCTTAAATAAGGTGCTTTAATTTAGCTACCCCCGTGCGTAATTTCTAAATTTCGATAATGGAATAATGGCCTACAGATGTTTAGTAAATGTTTAATTAACATTTTACCCCAAGTACACATTCACTTACATTTACGCCTGCATTGTTGACAGCTAACATATGAGTGCCAGTCCAAAGTGTTACAGTGTGACTGTGTTGCTGTAATTCAGGTCTGTGACCGGGAAGGCAGAGCCCGCCATGCCCGGCAGGCTCTACGTCCACCCGGACTCTCCTGCCACGGGGGCGCACTGGATGAGGCAGCTGGTCTCCTTCCAGAAACTGAAACTGACCAACAACCACCTGGACCCGTTCGGACACGTAGGTGCCTAGGCCTATCATTTATACTCTGTGACCCCATGTCTGTGTGTCTGCCTTGTGCTATAACAACGCGGTGCTGCTCAAGGATGTTTATCTTTCTTTTTTTGTGTTACTCGGTGGCACTTCAGCAACGCGGATTTCTAGTCTAGTCTAGTTCACAACACTGGTTTTCACAGATGATACTGAGTGTCGTTTTCTTATAAATTTCTAAACGTAGTTCTGAAAATCTCACAGACAAATTATACAAAGTACAAAGTAAGAGTATATCTGTAACAGAACAATACGTTAAAAGTCACAACGATATTATTATTATTATTATTATTATTATTATTATTATTATTATTATTATTATTATTATTATTATTACAGTGTTTTTGTTTGTTTACTTATTCAAACTGCACCACATATTTACAAACTATTATGCCTTAAAATGTCAAAGAAATAATTGCTACTTGCTTGTAAAAAAAAAAAAAAAGGCTATTTGTAAGGTTGGGCACCATCAGATTTAATGTTTTCTGTTAAATGTACCTAAAATAAACATTAAAATTTAACAGGGTAAAACTTCATTCAATCTTTTGCTTCTCCAGTATCAGGCCCCATAAAGTCACTGAAACTGTGTTGTTTTGGTTGTGCTATTAAGTGTAATAAATTCATTTGAGGCTCTTTAAATATAAATAGTGGTGTGTTAAAATATATAAGAAAATATTTTGCTTTTAATTGTAAGTAATATCACTTGCTCCTTTCCTGTTTTCATATTTTACTCTTTCAAATGTTAATCTTTCAAACCTCCTTATTTTTTAATTTTTTAAATAAAAAAGCCACTAAATATACTGTCTTGCCTATGCAAATGGTAGAAGAAAAGGGGTTATTTTTTTCTCAGAGTATTTAAGCACAGATTGATGCAATTTACTTGAGAAGCCTCCCCTAATTTCCTCTTACAGTCACAGCAGTTTCAAAATAAAAGGTGTAAATCAAATAACAGTTTAAATTGTAAAAATTCAGTTAAAATATCAACATTTTTTTAATGAAAAAGTTTTTTAAAATCAAAGAAATGTTACTGAGTGACAGTCTTTATTAATGTAGAGTTGCACTTAACTGTTCATTGAAAACACAATTAAACCCAAGACAAATGAGTTAATAGTGGATGCTGTTTTTTTAAATGAAAAAAGAATTCAATAATTAATGGTGTCCTTTTAAAGAACAAGAAACAGGGAGGGGACTCTGCAAACACATGTAGAAATGCACTGAAAAATAAAAACATATACCTGCATTTTCCCCTTTATAGTACAACTCATTGCTCCTTGCAATGATAACAGTGTCAAGTGATGTTTTAATTAGAGTTTGTGCAACTTTACGAGAAAGGCCTCATGTCCGATTCTGAGACTGAATGTCTGAATCAACTAGTTTTCGACACGCTTCACCCTGCCATGGTCAATAGTAAAGTGGAATAACATGTTTATCATGCGTCCTGGAGCCTCTTTGGTGCTTCTCGTTGCCCAGGTTTATTATAGCACCCCCTAGATACATTAAAGTTGCAGACCTCCTGGAAGTCTGCTTTACTAAGTACAGGGGAACAGTTGGGCACTCTTTAGCAAAACGGAAAGTGGCAATTGCACCCCCACCCACTACCCCTGCCTCCCCCCCCCCTTCCACACACCAATGAGGGACTGTATGGTACCCATTTCCTAACTTTAACTCCTCATTATTCCTCACTCACTATCTGGCCCAAGGCTTTCGTGATCATTGTCTTACAAAAACAGAGAACACAAACACCACTTACTTCATCAACAAATAGCCCTGTTGGCGGCAGGTTTTCATAAGATTTGAGTTAATTTAGGCCAAATTAGATGTCTTGTTGTTGACATGGGATAGTCACACAATTGCCTTTCTTACTAATTCGGTCCAGTCGTTAGAGAGAAAAACAATTTAGATAAGTTGGCAAAAGTGCATCAAAGCTGTTTGTTTTTAAGGAGGTGGATGAAATACTGAGAAAAAAACTTATGTTGAAATGATAAAAGTGTTCAGCTAATGTTGATTAGAGGTGCTAAACTAAATAAGGCTTTATTCTGTATGATAAAGAGTTGTGTTCAGGGTTATTTTCCATACATTAATATCATTAAGAGGCAGTGCAATATATATTCTTGTCATTATATTTGATTTATTCCAATTAAAATGACTGTTGACAATTGAAAATTGAATCCAAATCCAAAATGAAATTATTTTGAATCAGTCACATTTTCCAAAGCAAGAAAAGGAAAAATATAAATATGTATTTCTATGAACACAAGCCACTATCTGTCCACATGGCACCTATGGTGATTGTTGCCCTGCCAAGGCCCAGCTGGTGAAATGAAACTGGAGCTCAGTCGGAATGTGAGCAGTGTTGTAAATTTTGGGTTGAAGTACATTTTTGATTGGTTGCAGTGGTTCTTGGCTCGGCCTCTTTCGTGCTGGGAGACAGCACCCTGGGATCCATAAATGAAACGCTGGTGGCTGGCCAGAAACATATTCCATCAGCTTGTTGGTCCAGCTGGTTGAAATAACTTGTGGATGATTTATAATTACTAGCAGTGGGACATGAAACCAACATTGCTGATATAGATTGGTCCAATTTAAGATGGGCCTGAAGCAGTGATTTTTCTCGAGAAATGTCTGGTAATTAGACATACGTCAGCGGACTGAGCAGGGCCAAGCTCACCAGCTCACAACTGTTGTGAAGGAGGCTGATAGGAAACATGAGGAGCAAAGCCTCATGGGGCCTGAGTGTTGTATATCGTTAAACGTGCGACTCTGTTTTTTGTCCAAATGAAAAATATTTCAGTACGTTTCCAACTAACAACTTTGAATTTGCAAATAATTTTTGTAAGGCATGTTTATGCTGCTGAGATGAAGTTTTGAATAGTTTTGAATTTTGCAACTTTATTTTTACATGGTCATTTCAGGCATGTGAATGAGGTGACATGGACATCACTGGGTATTTTATGGGCGTATCTATGCAAAACACAATAGGGTGTTTCTATAATATATGTCATGGGTTACATCATGCACTCAGTTTTTCTCCAGTACTTTATGTACTGTATTGTTTAAATTTTAGTTTTCAGGTTTAGATCAATTTCCTCATACAGTTGATTTCACTGACAACTGCAGTCTAATCAAGAATAATGTCTTTTGAATATGATTTAATAGTATTCACTTTTGTAAACACATATTCATAAAAACTACAGCAGTTTAGTTAAGTAACTAAACTACAGGAGTCTACTATTAGCCTACATTTCAAACATTGATATTTAATGCCCCTCTACACTTTGAATCTATTACATCTCTCAAAGAAAAGGGCTTCGTAATCCACTTTGGACAGTTATAGTTAGTAGTTACCTCACAGATTAAGATTTTACTTAAAAAGTACCTGTTTGAAATTAGCTTCATCTTGACCACCTGCAGCATTAAAATGCTGCCTGCTTAATACACCAGTGATATTATTTTATATGCAGTCTTGTATAATAATACAACACACTAGAAGGGGAAATTCTTTTATTTTTTTAAGGGCTTCTTTTGCTATTGTATTAATATTGATGTATTAAGTAGGCAGCATTAAAATGCTGCCTACTTAATACATCAGTGATATTATTTTATATGCGGTCTTGTATAATAATACAACACACTAGAAGGGGAAATTCTTTTATTTTTTTAAGGGCTTCTTTTGCTATTAATAGTTTGGTTTTCTTGTAAAACTTTTGATGCAAAACTTTTACTTGTAATTTAGTATCTCTCTGCTAAAGTATTGTAGTAGAGAGTGTAAATGCCTCTCAAACCACTGCACTAGAATGCTGCTTTGGTCTCATTGTTATAGATTCAAGCAACCAAACTGGCGTGTTTGAATTCCTCCAAAAAAATCATTTGTTTTGCGTCTCAGGTTTCATACCAAGCTGCAGTTTCTGCTTTGATCTCCTCCTCAACTCCCGGAATATTTCTCAGTGTTATTCATCTCCCCCCCTCAATTTGCTCCTGCGCTCCTCTCCCTGTCTTCCCACACATGTTTTGGCCAGGAGGGTGGAGTGTGAGGATCGCACTGTTTATATTTGAATGGCAGTGTGCGATGAGCAATAGATGATGGTGTACAAAGCCTGCTAATCCCGAGGCTCGGCGAAACTCTCTGATGTGGCGGGACTTGAAAGCAAAGGGCAGCGGCTCGAGACCCAAAGTGATCCCTCACTATCATTAAATACTATCATCCAGAGGGAGGGGAGGCAGAGATACAGGGACCCAGGCAGGGCAGCGGCTGGGCCAAGGAGACGAGGCGTGTGCTGGGGCCCCAGTGGGTGGTCTACAGCTACACCCCTGCCCCCACTAACACACATACTGGACTTTGGGAACCCACAGTCAGTGGACCATGCTATTTTCCAGAGTGAAATGTGTGCTTAGACTTTTCCATGCAACTTCTAATGTATCTCACTGGCAGACATTTTTAGCTTCCAAACCCCTGTAGTGTGGTGAGTGACGTCTATGCATCCATGGCTTGTTGTCGTGGTTTGTCTGATTCTTAGACATATCTCATATGTAGACCTCAAATAAGCTTTTAATGAATGCATGCATGGGAAAATGTTTTGTTTAGCCTACTTTTTTCTCAGCACTGGGTTCAAATAGTTCTGAAAAGCTCTTTCATACAGCGTTAAAGCCTCATTTATGAATCCCAACAGAGTGGTAGTGCTGCTTGATAGTTGGGACATGTTGGACATTTCCAATATTTGTTTTCATTTGTATTATGACTTTACAAAGTAAGATTCAGTTAAGTCTCATGCTTTCAAAACCTGTTGCCTAACAAGTGTTGATAGTGACAATAAAGATCTATTCTATTCTATTAAATATGGTTACCAAGGTATACAGAAGCAGGATTAGATTTTTGTAAACCTGAGACTTTTTGTAAAACTATTCTCAGCTAAGATCCAAGTATGCAGCCCCAAAACCCCTTCCTGCAAATACCTTAAATTGTGGTAGATTGTAAAATATGCAAAAGCTGAGTTTCCATCTGTAAGGCATTCACTCTTTAACATCCTGCCGATCGAACCAGAGTATTGCAGTGAAAAGATATTTTCTGCACAGGGGTCAATTACTCCATTAAATCATATTGCATCTTCAGTCTGAGTGGGCAGGTGGTTGAAATGCATAATGTCCAGTTTGTGCCCATTTTAAAAACAAATGAGAGTAGGTTCAACTGGAAATCGACGAATATTACATCATCTGTGTATGCATTAACAGTCAATTATCTGAGAAAGAACTTGGGTTACGTCTGTGTAACGCCACAGGTTACTCCACAGGTACTAGAGGTTCAGGGCGATCCCCTGTCTCTCCTCATGCTGGCAGTGAAAGGCAGGTACAAAAACAACCTTTAAGATAACAGATAGGGGGAATGCCGGTAGGACAGAAAGGTGGGGGTATGTGGGTGTAC
>JAUZTA010000014.1:12099460-12113344 GCA_034780835.1 Ctenochaetus striatus | reverse complement strand
CCTCACCAACCCCAATACTGTAAGCACATGGATTACTTCCTTCATTTAATTTGCTGTAATTATTTTATATATGTCTTTTTCATATCTTAAACTATGTATATTTTCTTTAAGTGTGCAGTTTTCTTTCCTCCTGTATCATCTCTCTTATTTTCTTCAAGTGTACATTTCCTCAGCTTGTCCCTGTGTCATTTTCTCTTTCTGAGCCTGTTAGAAGTCACAGAGCCCATCTATTGCTTCAATTGGATTTCTTGGAAAACATGATTAGCTCTAAAACATACTGCTGTTTTGTTTTTGTTTTTTTTTCTGATTTGTGTCCCTTCCATATGCCACTTCCATTCCAGGTTTCAAACATTAAGTAAAAAAATTATTTCTTGTGTATAAATAACAAAAATTTAATGCACATGCACAGGCTTCTTTTGAACTTTCCTTTGCATATTTTTACAGATAAACATTACAGCCACATAAACCTTACAATGTTATTTTAAATATTATTTTAGTGTTGAGTTTTTGTGGTGTTCTTTCTGTTACCTCACTGAAGAAGTATTTCTAGTAAAAATTTAAATAAACCCATTAGCCAAAGTATTTTACACTGAAAAACTCATATAGGCCAGGCGGTGGCACTGTTGTTGTCCAGTTATGTTTTTTTTTTCCATCAGTCAACATTTTTGGCTGCTGTTGTTACTCAAAAAGAACATATAAAAATCAGCTCTCACTTTTCCCAATGACAGACAAAAATTGAGAAATTTAAGATTTAATTTGAAGTGACTTCATTTTTAAAATCAGATCAGCAGTACTTAAATTTGTGCCTTTGAGCTTTTATTTAGTAGAAACAGAAAATGATGATCATTTTGTGAAATTCTGAAATTTAACAGACAGTGTTGGTGAAAAATCATTAATGTTTTACGTCAAAGATGCAGTTCAAGACCAGCCTTTCAAAAGTCAGTCACTGCTGCAGAGAGGAAGTTCATTACGTTACACCAGGTCTAATTACATCACAGTTGCTAGGGGCACTTGCTAGTGTGCTCAGGTGGGGGTGTCAGTTCCTCAGTGTCTCATTATCGATAAATTAACAGATAGATCCACAACTGCTATCAGAGCAGTCTGTCTGTGCTGCCTTTGGCATTCTTAGCTCTTGCTGGCTTGGAAAGCACATTTCCTCCTGAGAGACAACACTGTTTGGAGGATTGTCTCATTCTTCCTGTTTTGTCTCTATTCTCAGGTGATTATTCTTATAGGAAACAAAGCAGACCTGGAGGCCCAGAGGGATGTCACATATGAGGAAGCAAAGCAGTTTGCTGAGGAGAACGGTGAGCCAGACACATAACATAGCGTGTTGGGGAGACAGGAAAAGAGGGTTTGGGGTGGAAAAAAATTGTCTCTCTTGACATTTCGCCATAATGTTTGACTGTCTCTCTAGAACTCTCAATGGTATCAGCAAATCGTAAGCACTAAAACTTGTCTTGCTAAAGCATCTTCCAAAACTGCTCCCCATAAAATGTCCAAATACTTAGAATTAAAATATAACATTGCCTCTGTATTCTTCTCAGAATTTTGAGAATGGAATATGGTCTGTTTCAAATAAGAGAGTAAAGATTAATATCCTTTCCTGTTTATATGAGACAGAAACTAGAGGAAGATGACTTGTGAAAAGATGAAGTGAGCTGGGCTGATGAGGCCCTGGTGTTTGATGTAGGTGAGCTTGTTACAGTGTTTGACTGACTCTGTCATTGTGTCTGTTTCATGTTCTACAGGTCTGTTGTTTCTGGAAGCCAGTGCAAAAACGTAAGTCTGCACAACTTCAGCCATTTCAGTGACTGCAGAATATGAAGTATCTCTTTGCTTACATTCTTAAACTCCCTATCACCTCGTTTCTCACATTGTTGTTTATGCACTGTGTTCAGGGGTGAAAACGTTGAGGACGCCTTCCTGGAAGCTGCAAAGAAGATCTACCAGAACATCCAAGATGGAAGCCTGGACCTGAACGCCGCCGAGTCGGGGGTCCAGCACAAGCCCTCTGCCCCTCAGGGTGGCCGGCTAACCAGCGAACCACAGCCCCAGAGGGAAGGCTGTGGCTGCTAATGACCAAGCAAATCCCCTTCATTCTCCCTCTCTCTTTCTCTCTTTCTCTCTCTCTCTCTCTCTCTCTCCATCTGTCCTGCCTGCCCTCCCTCAACCATCCCCCCCTCCATCCATTCCTCCACCTCCATACGACCATCCACCCTCCTCCCTCACTGCAACAGGAGCTGCATGAGAGCAGGGCTGTGGAGGGAAGGAACCGGGGACGGATATCGACTTGGGCCAGACGAGCTGGGCTGTGTGGACTACATCTCTCCACTCCTCTTCTTCCTCTCTGCCTGTCAGTCTCCCTCTATGGCCGTCTCACTCACCCTCTTTAAACTCTGTCAGTGTGTTGTCGTTCCATAACTCTCCTCTTTCACTCCCCTCCACCTTACGTGCACCATTCAGTGTAGTTTCCCCCCATCATAGAATCGTAGACGCTACCACGCATTACACGGGTTACTGACACTTTAGATAGACGTAATGTTCATACGATAATGATAAGCCGAGACTGTTTTTTTTTTATGTTTGGTTTTTTAGCTACACATGACATGTAAACACCACATTAACTTTCATCCACCACTGATCGGTTCTGAAAAAATCAAATCTTAATTATGTTTTCAAATCCTGACACCTCTCCTGCATGATTTACCAATCCAGCATTTTATCAAGACATGCGGGTGTCATGTCTCACTCGCAGTTAGTTTTTGTGGGATTGGAAAGTGAAGGCAATGAAGTAGTGCATCCTGCAGCCACACAGGTAGAGGCTCTTAAGTGTGGTGTCAAAGAATGTGTAGCCAAGTGAGCTTTTTCAGCCTGCTTGTGGCTTTTAATCCTGTTTCTGCTGCTCAGCACAAAGCAAGTTCCTTTGCCTGATATGGCAGCACTGATGGGAAAGAGAGGAGACAAACATTTTGAAAATTAGGAATTACCCTCAAATTCCATGCGGGTAATTCCTCTGTCTCTCTCCTGTGATATCACAGGAAGTAATTTTGGGTGTTTTCCAGCTTGTGTGCGCGTTCGTGAGTGTCTGTGTGTCAAGAAGTTGGACGGGAGTTTCTTTTGACTAAGTTAAAACGACATTTTAACAAAAAAAAAAAAAAAACCCTGGCAGTCGCGTTTTTGGAAAGACTCATTCACGTCTGTTTCTTTGCACCAGCTCTCCTTCTCCTCACCCATCTGACCCCAAAACTCTCCCCCAGGTCATATCAACAGATTCTGTCTTTACCAGCATTTTCTTTGTTATTGTTTGTTGCCTTATTATAATTAATGTTATTACTCTTTAATCGTATTTGTTCGCTGCACTCGCTCTTCACACTATTGTTGAACTCACCCAAATTCAGTAAATCAACTCTTGTAGAATTATTGCATTTTACAACAGAAACTCACAAGTGGTGGCTCACATGGTATAAATATCTATCAGCAGCATGGACTTAAGCCCACATCTTGACTATTCAGATGTAAAAAACAAACAGTCAACACTCCTTAATCTCAAGTGCTGCACTGAAGAGCTGATCTGTTATTCATTAGGGCGGTTGTTCCTCTGCCTTGTATAATACAACACCAAGCAGCATGTCCCCTCCTCCAACACAGTGAAAATGTCAAAAATCCAATTATGCTTTTTTTTTTTTCCAAGTACAATTTTTCTGTACCATAGAGTAATTCCCTGATTGGACAGCTGTATATATTGCTTCTTAACTATCGGTGATGACCTCGCTACTTGGAATTTAGAACTTTATTTGCTGGCTCTGCCAAGATCTGTACAGTTGACGTGCTAGTGGGTTGCCTGTAATTCATGCTTGGGAAATTCTGTAACATAGTTTCTATTAATAAATGTATGTAAAGGACAGACACCTAGAGACCCCCGCCCCCCCCTCCAACCACCTCGTCTGCACACTACTGAACCTGTTGATTGGTTGAGGGGAGAGGAAGTGGATTGAGATGATGTGCAAACTAGTATTTATGTCTGCAAACTTTGATTCCTCTCATTTTCTGTATGGAGTGGAGAATGAGGCACTTTTATGTTTATATCTTGTTTTCATTTTCCACCCCATCATCGCTCCTCCAGATGGGAGGGGCCTGCATCGCTGTCTTAACTTTTTGGGGAGTGGGGATTGGTTTGTTATTGTGGGAAGTCAGTGGGCTGGGTCTTTTTTTTTTCCCTGTGTCCCACCTCTTTGCAGTCTGAGTGACCACTTCCTGCTTTTGTCTGTCCACAAGTAAAAAAAAAAAAAAACGTACATATGTATAAATTTTTAAGGAGCTGTGCTAACATTTAAATGCGTTCTTGAGTGTATATGATTTTAAAATGTTGACATTTTGATTTTAATGACAAAATACTCTAGAGAGAAAAAATAAATTATACATAACCTGTTGTTGTGT
This sequence comes from Ctenochaetus striatus, assembly GCA_034780835.1. Classification (NCBI taxonomy): domain Eukaryota; kingdom Metazoa; phylum Chordata; class Actinopteri; order Acanthuriformes; family Acanthuridae; genus Ctenochaetus; species Ctenochaetus striatus. The sequence continues at coordinate 12,108,904 of JAUZTA010000014.1, read as the reverse complement.
GTCTGTTTTTTAATCTTAATATTGATTACTCAGATTTTTTTTTTCTCTTACTGGGGAAAAAGGTCGCACATGGAAAAATCACTAGAGTCGGTTCTGTATTTCAAGTAGCACAACTGCTTTGTATTTTATTGCATCAAAAATTGCACCAAGGCTAGAGGGAGAAATGGGAAAAAGAACATATTTACAAAGGAAAGCAAACTTTGTCTACAAAATTGGTGAGGAGGCTTAGACACAAAAGTAGAGTAGTGGTATGGTTGATAAAGGGGAGGAAAAATTAAACAAAGAGCCAACATTTGACAGTACCATGTTGAAGTCAAGGCAGCATGCGGCTGACTTGTGTCCTCGGGCATCGCAGTCAGACAGGGCACATGGGGTGAGACAACTACAGCACAAATACTGAAAATGTCAAAGAGTTGCAGACGTGTTAGAGTGGAATTTAATTGGTTCTTTTAGTCTAAAATGCTCAGCTTTTCACTTATTTCGTAAGACAGCAAGTGACAAATCAATAAAAAATTCAGTCCAGTGTTTCCCCCAGGATATATATGTGTATATATATATTTATATATATATAATTTTTTTTGCTGGGGTGGAAAGGCCTCTGACACATTTGGACCAAATGATGTAAACCCTCTTTTAAAGCTAATCCTTTCAGGCAGAGGCACTTTAAGAAACACTTCAGTCCGTGATCCCTCTTTACAGATAAAACAGCATGCTGCTGCAAGGCTGAGCTGCTACTCTTGGCTTTTGTGACTGGCATATAGCATAAAGAGAAAATGGAATCAAACATATATTAAAAAAAAAAAGGTCCAGTCAAAGGACAACATAAAACAACAGACAGATCCACTGAGCTGCAGATCATGCACCCTGGTCCCTCTCCAGCACAGACTGGAGACAAAGGTTTTTGGTATGGCAATCAAACATTTGAATGTGATAAACAAATCAACACAGCCATTTCTAACCACATTTCCGCACCTGTGAAGTGGCAAGCCTTCAACAGCTCCGCCAGTAGTGTTTAAGGCACAATTTGTTACCACAGTGTACTGTGAAGCAAAAAGATGTAAGGCCAGAGGCTCATTCTGCCTGTTTTACTTGCTTCCATTGAGTATGTTATGGCACATGGTTGCAAATACTGCAGAAAAAGTCATTCATACAGAACAAACACTGACATATTATCATCACTCAGCACACAACCAATCACTGATGACGTGGTAACAAGTTATGGTAAATGCTGTAGTGTGTTGGACAGAGGCATCAGTTTACAAACAGTGTGTTATGCCAAAAAGTTCCCTAATTCTTACAAGTGAACATGAACACTGAACATGAAAATCAGTCATTTAAGTGTTAGAAGGCAAGCTAGAACAAAATGAGGTTAGGTGTTTTGTTTTTGCTCATTGTCATTGGCATTGATGAAAAATTAAACACTAAAAAAGATGGAAACAAATATCACAGGCCTTTTTTTTCTACTGGTGTAGTGTCACTGATAAAGACAAGAACAACACAGAATGTGTAAGACATGATCATTTCAAAAAGTGATTGGTGAAAAGTCATGCTGATAGAGAGTTGGCCCCTCGCCTCTTATTAAGGCCCAAAGATACTATTCATTCATGGTTAAGGCTTTTCAATATTGCAAACTCTTTCTGATGACGCCCACAGAAAGATTCCTTTAAATCCATCCACAGTAACCACAGGCTTAAGTGTTGCAGAGTGTACTGTAGTGTGAAACCGACACTCTGCAGCTCCTCTACTGCAGGCTTTACCCAAAGTTCTCCAACATGAGCTCAGGATGAACCACAGTTCATGAATGCTTAGGAAAAAGGGTAGTGTAAGAAACATTTTAAATCAGTTTTTTTTATCTTGATAGTTTAAGATTTCATGCCGCTACCTCTGAACAATGTCACTGATCTCTTTGACAGAGGACAGCAGCTTGCTGAAGTCCTGCTGGGCGTTGGCACCCCCTGTGGCTGTGGGGCAAATTTGCAGCTCGCGTAGGCTGCTCTCAAGCTTGTTGATGGCCTCGCGAAAAGCAAACTTGTTCCTCATCTGCTGTATGGAGTCGACGTAACTCATGCAGTACTTCGACAGGTTCTTGCCAGCCTCCAGAACGGCGCTGTGGCTGCCCGTCTGCTCCGAGTTGCGGCAAATGGCTGCACGGAGCAGCTCTGTGCCTTCCAGCACCATCTCGCGCGTCACGGCTGAGTTGGGGGTGCGCTCAGAGGCCTGGCGGGGTGCAGTCTTACGGAGGGAGCGCCTGGTGTTTACTAAGGGGATGAAAGCGGTGGGTGAGCTCTGATCGCTGGGGGAAGTAAGGGAGGAAGAGAAACCTCCTAGGCTCTGACTGGAAAGAGAGGTGGTCACCGAAGTGGAGGAGGCGGAGGTCTTTAACGGTTGAGGTTTGGAGGTGGAGCCCAGGGGCAGCTTCTTGGAGCCCTCACTAATGGTTGAGCGGGCTTGGTCACTGGCAGTGGTTGTGGAGTTGTGGGGCTCTGAGACAGAGGGGAGGCCCTTAGCTTTGAAGTCTGAGGTGGTGGATGAAGGAGAGGGGAGTTCTTGAGTGGGGCTCCGGGAAACCTTGCCCGTTTTGGCATTGGTGGGTGGTGGAGGTGGGGCTGGCTTGGGTTTCTGTAATTTTCCTCTTTCCCTGACGGATGAAGAGTCCACAGTGTGCTTCTGTCTGCGGGCCCTGCACTCTTCTCCAGCTGCCCCCAAAGCTGGAAACACATTGGGCTTGAGAAGCTCAGCGTGGAGAGCACTGGTCTTGGAGTTCTCCAGCCCCGGCAGCCCTGGTCTCCTGACCACCTTGGGTGTTAATGCCTGGGGGCTGGAACCAGGACTGAGATCAGTGTCTTTGCTTAAGAAGGCAGAGGAAACATCTGATGAGGTGTTCAGGCGTGGTGGGGGAGTTAGTGTGCCCATTCGAGGAGCATTCTCCCCTTTCTGCTCATTGGCTCTCTTCCGTGGGAGAGCTGGCTTGCCCCCGAAGGTGCCTGAGTCAAAATGGCGCTGGCCGAGGTCTCGAGGCAGTGTGAAAGATCTACATTCATTTCCATCTGAGCCAGTCATCATGCTAGAGAGGAAACGCTTTGAGTTGGACATAGATTCCTCCTCGCTGGGCGGAGTTGTGGCGGCTTTTCCTCCAGGTCCAGGCACTGCTGGAGCTCCCTTTTTCCTTGGAAACAAAGGTCCTGGGTACGTAGGAGCCCCGTTTGCAATGCCTGCAGCCCCATTATTGCTAGTACTCAGGAACTTTGATGATTCTGGGCCATGTGTCGTGTCATTAATGGCCAAAGAAGCACCATTTCTGAAGCTGTCGCTGTCACGCAGATCTGGAGTCATGCCCCTCCTCTCATGATGGACATCCATCTCTCTGAAAGAGGAGCTGCGCTTGGGTGGAGCTGGTGCGTTCTTTTTCTTTTTCTTGATAAGACTGAGAAAGCCACTGCCTCTGGTTTTGTCCTTGTCTTTAGGTAGCAAGCGGTCATCCTCATTTAGGTTACCATCCAGAAGGGGACGCTCTTTCCTGGGGAGCATAGGTGACGACACAGCTGCTTCGGGCTCTGCTGGGTCTGAACAAGAGACCAGAAGGACAAAACCAGGGGCAGGAATCATCAGTGATAATGGAAATGGAAATGCACACGCTCTTACTGGTTCACCTGATGATGTACTAATTAACAACAAGGGCAGAAAGAGTGCTGGGTGTGAGTGAGACTCACCTGGACTGTCTCCATCCCGGTTGTCCATGTTTTTGCGGAGAGTTCTGGTTTTGGTGGGCAGCTCTGGAGCCTGCTGGATGGAGCCTAACGTCACTTTCTTCTCCTTCTTGCCCAGCTCCTTTTCCACCTCTATAAAGACAAATCCACTCAAAATTTAACAAGAATCCAATCGAGACTTTAAACATTTTAACACCCACATTTAAAGCTGCACTGACCATCAGATATGCTGGACTCCTGGAACATGGTCTCAAATGCTTGGTGTGTTTCAGCAAAAGATGGACGTTCTGAAGGGTTCCACCTCCAACCTGACAAGAAGACAAAGAATTAAGAATGAAAAAGTCTTCTCAATAGGACAGAGTGCATCTACTCATGGTCTGAATGGATGCATTTTGCTACTCACAGGCTGTCATGAGCTCATAGACCTTCTCGGGGCAGCCCTCTGGTCGGTCCATACGGTAGTCTTTCTCCAGCAGCTCGTACACTTGGGACAGGTCAATGCCAGGGTAGGGGGACATGCCGTAGGTGGCGATCTCCCACAGCAGCACACCAAATGCTGGAGAGGAGGTCACAACACAGTTAGTTCTATGACTTGTACGACAATCAGAAACAAGTAGTGCAAAAGTATGAATACATTTGTTTTCTCTTACTGAAACTTAAGAAGAAATTAGCTTCACATACAGGTCATGAATTTTAGCATGATCTAAATTAAATCAAACATACCCCAGACATCAGACTTAATAGAGAACTTGTTGTAGGCCAGACTCTCTGGAGCGGTCCACTTTATGGGGAACTTGGCCCCTGCGTGAGCTGTGTAGGTGTCTCCTGTCATTAGCCTGCTTAAGCCAAAGTCTGCAACCTTTACTAGGTGGTTCTCCCCAACCAGACAGTTACGGGCAGCAAGGTCTCTGCAGGAGACAATACAGACAAGCGAATGTAATGAGAAGGAGGCTATAGTGGAATCTTGACCTTCTACGATCAGAAGCAGACAAGAAACTACTTTGAAGAATGTACAAGCTGATTTAAAAACAGTCATTCATAAGAAAAAGTAATAAAATAAAAAAAAAAGAGAAGGAAAGAAAAAAAGATCAACAGTGTGTCTTACAACATCCACTGCAAAGGATTTCTACAGATGTTTTGTGTGGAACAAACTCACAAGCCGCATCTTGTCAGGTTTAAAAATTAAAATGCACTTTGGCAAATCCGAAAGGCATAAATCATCTCCTCTCCTCTAAAGGACCTCGTTAAACGTGCCAGAACAAACTAACTATGTTACAACATCGACTTGTCTGAGATACAAGTCAGTCATCCTGCGAGAACAGATGGAAGAGTGAGAGGAGGGCTGCACAGGAATGAGAAGGAAAGGAAAAATAAGATTTAAAAGACTTTTTCTTCTCTAGTATTCCCGCAGCACAGCTTGAGATCATCATACTGAAGACAGATAACTAGGCTGTCTGGTGAACCTTTGACAGCGAAAACTAAAATCATTTCGCTCAAACTCAATACTGTTTGATCTTTACAGTTCAATTTAGACTCCAAAAAGGAAGTGTCTGATCTTTACACCCACCTGTGTATAAAGTTTTTTTTCTCCAGGTACTCCATGGCTGAGGAGATCTGTGTGGCCATGTGGAGCAGCACCACTGCGTTGACCTCCTCTCTGTTGCACTCCCTCAGGTAGTCTAATAGGTTACCATGGGTCATGAACTCTGTGATAATGTAGAATGGTGGCTCCCGTGTGCACACACCTGTGAATAAAACGAGTTCACAAAACGAAAAATGCATCAATATTCACTGCATGGTTTGTGTTTGTGTGTTACTTTCAGTAGCTTTTATGCAGAAATTCTGAATCTAAAATTCTTGAAAACATATTACTGCACTGGACTAAAAATTATTTTACTTATAAATAGGAGTGCATCTGCAAAAGACTGGTTAATATTTCATCTTAACCAATAGATATCATCAATTTAAATGAAGAGGTGATGAGTGATGAGTAGTTTTTGCTTATGAGAGATGAATTTCAAAGTAAGGGTGTTGATAAAACAAGAACTCCTAACATACCTAGCAGCTGTACCAGGTTGGGGTGTTTGATTTCTTTCATGACAGCTGCCTCTTTGAGAAACTCCTCCACCTCCATGGTATCCTCCTGAACAGAGTTTTTGCAGGAAAAGTAAGCAAAACGATTAACTGGTTGCAGTTGCATCCATAGAACACCAGATGGTAGCATTACTCAGCCAAATTTATATATTCATGGCTGAAACAGTGTTTATAAATAATGACAGTAGGTGTCAGAATGTTTCCATTTGACCAGATGAAAACTGACATTTGTCCTTGCCTCATAAAATCAAATGTGTGAGCTTAGGAGCAGTAGGCATAGAGAAACACTGTAAATCCAATTTTTTGCTCAGGCACACTACTCTTTTTTAACCTGTTCTCCTACCTTTAGTGTCTTGACAGCCACAGTGAGGTTGTATTTTTTCCAGACTCCCTCATACACCTCCCCATACTGGCCTCCTCCCAGTTTGTGCTTCATAGTAATGTCAGTGCGCTCCATCTCCCACTTGTCGTAGTTGGGAGAAACTCCATAGATGGTGGGCTTGTTGCGCTTCGGCGCCGGGTAGTGCAACGTGGTGATAAGGCCGTCGGCCACCGTAGAATGGTGGTGCACCAGTTCTGCCAGTGTGTTGAAACGGCTTTCCGATGAGACGTACAGCTGGAGGAAGAAGAGATTCTTAATTTGAGCCAATGCTGGGTTTCAAATTCTATCACACAACATTAAAAACATGTCACAATCTCACCAGGAAGAGTTATACATGGTGAGATGTCAGCAGGCAGAGGAGGCTACCAGGTTATTGAGTAGGTTTGTCGCTTATGAACCTCACTAATTCCAATGCTTAAGTTAGCTTTTGATGACAAATAGCTGCATTGCACTTTGCCTGGAAGATTCTGTGCTGTGCATCATTTCTTGGGGGGAGCAATGAGTAAATTTCTTATCATCTTAAGGCAGCTTTAGGCAGGTCCAAGGACTGTCCAAACAGTGCAACACAGCTGTTAAGCTTTTAATAAACAAAGATGCCGAAATGTTACCAAATGTTTTCATTACATGATGACGACTCGTGTTAAAAATGGTGCTTACACATCCTGTCTGGAAACAATAAGTGATATTAGGGTAAGGGAATTGTGTAACAAAGTGTCAGTAACACAGAATGAAATAATCTACTCGGTCTTGACCAAACAATACTAAAATATTTGTTTCATAAACAACGGTCTTAGCCCATTCAACACTCACACGGCATTTGTCAGGAAAGCTGGTGGAGGGAAGGACATCGGTCAGGGCTCAGTGGACACAGTCGTTTCCATTGTCCAAGTCTTACATAACCCAAAAAATGATTTGCTCTACAATCTGCACTGTGCAATGCTTTACTTGTGAACAGGCTCTTTGAGCAAGCTGAAGGCATGCGGAGGGAAAAGGGGAAAAAGAACAACCTTGACTGCAGTAAAAAGACCTTTGAAATCTAAAGAGGATTTAATAGTAAGTTGGCTGCCCTTCTGGCTTAAACCATGACAATTTACTAAAACAAAGAGGGAGAAAAAAATTTTTTTTTTTTACAAACATAAAAAGCCTTAGTTATTCAGAGCACTGTTAATCACAGAGTCAGTGTTTAACAAAGCTGTAGCTCTGGGAGTGCTGAGGTAATCTCAATTTATGGGAGAAGTCTATCATACCAGACTCTTGAGTTGTAGCTCAGTGGGAGGATGGAAAACAATATGAGATGGGGAACCGTGTGTGTGTGTGTATGTGTGTTTGTCCATTTGTTTTGTGTGTGTGTGCATACTTGGCTGCATCTGTCTGTGCTAATGCAAGTCTTAGCATGGGCGTCAGGGTCTGGCCGGCCTCACGTCTGCTGGCCATTATGAGCAGCACAGTGGTGGTTAGAGGCATTCTTGTCATGGCTAACGTTCCTCAAGCTAACTCACCTCGCTGCATCACAGACAGGAGTGTGGCGCAGCCTACATGGCAGCGCCTTCCCGACCGACATAGCATGCTGGGAAAATCCCAGAGACGAAATTGAGCCATGCACACCGTGAAATATGGCTTATCTATCATGACCATCAGGATGGGGTACCCTGAACCAAATCTAAAAGCTCCTTCATTGCCCTTTATGTATTCTCAAGATATCCTTCCTCCTTTACCTAATCTCAAGTTCTTCATATTTATGATATCAAGTGATAGATACGCAGATCTTTATTATTTTTTTAAGCATTTAGGGGAAGTTAGTTACATTCTCTTAATAATGGAGACCTGTGCTCTGGGCCAGCTTTGAGAGAGAACAGAACAATGCACTGATCTGTTCTGCAGATATCACTGACATTCGGTGTGTGTTTGTGTATGTGTGTGTGTGTGCATGCAGTCTCCTTAGTTACTACCCCTTGCTAATACCTTTACTTTCAATCAGTAATTACATTCAAACTACATCAAATATAAAACAATGTGGCAGATGCTGCTGTGTGTTTTAAGTAACTTTCTGTGTCATGAAATAAATAACAAACCACAAAACCACATCATACTTAGCAGTTATATTAACTTCAACATCAATATACAGAATGTTAAAGCAGGATAAACTTTAATGTTAGTTATTAAGTGGTTAAAAAAATTAATAAAAGTCATCTATATTGTTCCAGTGGTCAATATACAACAACCATTAAGTGGATAGGAGACATTCTGTATTATTACATATTATTACATACTGTATTGTTACATATAGACATTCTGTGTATATACAGTATGTGTTTGTGTTTCCTGATGCCCACCTTGCCGTCAGACGCAGTGTTAATCCTGTAATGGTAGACTCTCCCCTCGTACCGCAGAGAAATGGACCTCTGGCCTGGGCTGCTCTCACTCTCGCGGACCAAAAAGCTACCGTTGATGCCCGAGCTGAGCAGGTACTCTGCCGCGTTGCGTGACACAGGTCCGTGGTACCAGCTGTGCTTCTCCAGGCTGTTGACAGGGGTGATGTAGTTGGACGGCACCCAACCTTGGCCATTCTTGGTCTGAGCCTCGCACCACTCGCCGTTGTGGTTGTAACCCAGCACACGCAGCTTCTCTCCTAGTCAACATGAGAGATTCAAATCTCAAGTTTTATACAGGAAAGTATTGGCTGCATACTTCTATTTTAATGTTATTTTTAACGGTTACAGCTCACTCCTGTTATTCTAAAAAATCTTCCACATTTTTTGCATTGAAAATGGGCTTCCATGGCACGGACACTATACTAGAACGGACCTGCCTTTTAAGTCAGATATGCATGAATTCACTGTATCTAAAGTCATGTTTCTTCAGATCAGGAAGCATGGTATTTTCTTTTTACAGCAGTCATTTTGTGACCTAGACTCTCTCCTTTAGTTTGGCTGGATGCAACAACAAAAAAACCAAAACAAGACTGAGTTTAAAATTACACAAGTCAGTCCTAAAAGTGGCTTAAATTGTTGGTCAATCATCTAATTCAGTTAGTGTTATTTGGCAAAAACAAAAATAAACATAACTGAGGTCAATATGTCTTTTAGTCATTTAAATTGGAGGCAGATATTATGAGTTTGAGCTACATTTTTTAACATTTCAGTCCCAGGTTTTGTTTTTTGTCAATTTTAGTGACACTGAAAATGCCAGTAAGTAAGAGTCAAGTATAGTAAGTATTTTAATACTTCAAACTTGAATTGAAAATAAAAGTGGAAAAGGAAG
>JAUZTA010000014.1:12057165-12085353 GCA_034780835.1 Ctenochaetus striatus | reverse complement strand
TGGGGAAAGAGGCTCTTTGACTAAGAGAGCTCATAAATGGACAAATTTTGACAAAAAGACAGAGCTGGTATCCTAGGTAGCAGGTTGTCTGCTGAGAAAACAACAGCTGCATCTGGAGCTGGGGCTGCCTGCTCGGGCATGGAGCAGAGGACGGGGGTGGATTTTTTTCTGAATGTGAGTGTTAGAGAGTGTGTGTGTGTGTGTGTGTGTGTGTGGACCCGGGTGGCAAGGAGCTCCCACGCTGCATTCCTAACCCAACTTTGAGGTTCATGGTATGCATGTTGTACGCACTGTATGTACATATGTGTGTACATTGAGGGATAACCAAAAAAAAAGAAAAGGAAATACTTGTGTTCTAGTGGCCTCTGTCTGTTCTGACTGAAACCTAAGATTGGAGGCTGTATGTAAGATTACAATTTCTGCCCCTGTGACTCAAAAGACATATACAAGATTGCCTACATGAAAGGATGATTCTTTTGTCCTTGATCCAATGACAATGAAATCAACCTTGCCAAAAGCTGCCTCTTGCATAAACCACCTATCACTACGTAATTAACATTTAAACAAGCCAGCAAAGAAAGTCTGAACAATGCATCTGCGTAGAAAATCTTAATTTGTAATTTATACATAAGTTTCAACAAACAAAAAGATACTTCAGTAAATAATTACTTTCTTGTCAGAAACTGTGCAATCACAAGAGCAGATTTCATAACATATACTGTTGCAGATGCTGAAGTGAATCCAAATGGCAGAAACCAGGGTGAGATTCAGTGACTCAACAGGATTGTTTGTCTTAAACTGACATGCTTACACTTCAATTGTTCTGTGAAAAACACTGTGTGCCTTATGTAAATGGAAAAAGCTCTGGTTTAAGCTTTGGTTTTTGCCTTTGTGATTTTTCCTTCCTTTGTTTGCGTTCAGGACTTCTTTCCCCTTCTAATTAACTCCATTACAAGTAGCTTATCATTTCTCAGTTATAGCAGTGACGTTTTTTTACTCAGTGGAAGTTAAAGTCTTTTCTAAATTAAAACTGTGATATATCATCAAACCTGATAAAACTATGTGAGGTATGGTGCATTTTTTTGATTTACCAAGGACAGTTATCTAATTACACAGGATAAAGCAGCTTGAGAGCAAACCATGCTTATCTAAATATCAATTACCCATAAACAAATATCAACCATCCATAATGTAACATAGACAGCAGCATGGCCTTTTCTCAAACAAACTCATATAGGGACCTACAGTTATTAACAAATAGGGAATGTTAAACAAACACCCATATAAACATATCACTTAAACAATACATGTGCTCACATGCACAGACATTCAACTTTTGCAATCTGAATGCTAATTTACAGTTACTAATGTTCACCGCTTATATTGTTTACTGTGATTTTTTTATGTGCTTCTTAACGTCTCCTGATTTTTATTCATTTAGTCTCTTGCTTGTTTTTGCTATTGTTCTCCATGTCTATAAAATAGCTCCACGAGAAGTAAAATCCACTCAATAAAAACTAAACAGAAAAAGAGAGACAGACAATGACAAAAAGAGGTGAAAAACAAAAAGAGGAAGAGAGAGAAAGAAAAGAAAGGGGGGGCTTGAACCAGTTATTTGAGAGAAGAATGCACAAGAGGTCACATTCTTTACTCTACTGCTGTGGCCTGCCCTATGTTCAACTCTCTCTCTCTATTTCACTGTGTAAAATAGGCAAAATTACTCAACACACTCCTGGTGCAATAGATCACATATAAACATGTGACTCACTAAGAAAAAGATCAGACTGGCTCAAGAGGTTGAGGACGAAGAGGCCACAGGCCTGAAATCTATTGATGATATAGCCATACTGATCAAATAATAAGTTACACCACATGCCTTTTGAAATGTTACCCAGGCGAAAGTGATAATTTTATTATGATACAGCTGCTGTCAACATCTTCTTTACACAGCAAGAATGAGGGATCATCTCCTATTACTGTAAATAAACTACACGTATACAGAACATCTGTCAATTCCAGTCAAATGTTTTTATACATAGATGGTAATAAAATCTTATCATAATATAACAATAAACAGGACAACTAATCATTTTTAATCTCTTTAATTACTTGAAATCGCATAGCCAGTTCTCCAGCCACAATAAATGAGGTTACTAGGACTATAGTGTTTTACAAACACTAATTTCTTTAAAAATAAATTACCTTGCGGTTCATTTCTGTGGAAAATGCATGATCAGTGCATGGTAGTGAACTATGTGACTTTACCATGCAGACTTGTGACATATCACATCTAAACATTGTAAAATACTGAATACTTGTCATGCTTTTCAGACTTTATTACACCAGCACATGACTGCAATCGGTGTATTAAAGTCCTCTTAAAATCTTCATGGACCTTAAATTCATGTATTAAAAAAGAAGGAACTTTTTGGGCACAGAATACCTGGACTATCCTGATTTAGACTATATACACAGCTGTTATGACTAGTCGTTGGCTAGGGTGGTAATAAAGTGAACTCCTTTCCAGGTGGTCAAGACGTGATGAGAGGGGAAAACACGTACTAATCAGCAATGTGTCATCCGGTATAGGACAAATGTCTCTGTCTGTCTGTCTGTCTGTCTGTCTGTCTGTCTGTCTGTCTGTCTGTCTGTCTGTCTGTCTGTCTCTCTCTCACACTCACACTCACACCCACACCCACACCCACACTCACACACATACACTCACACACACTCACACACACACTTCCATTATGGTCGAGCCATGGCCTGCAAGGGCAAGAGACAAGCCACCAGGAGCCCAACAGCTGGCCTGAATGAGTGTTACTATGAGGTGCCTGCTGCTTGGGTACGTGCGTGGGTGTGCATGCACGTACGTACGAATGAGAAAACACACACACACATACACACACACACACTCAAAGTCCCCCTCCTCCAGTCTTTAGGGCCCACTGGGATCATGGAGGGAGATTTGGTGTGTAGACTGTAAAGATTCCTTGAGTTCCAGCCAATTACAGGCTAAAAGAGAAATGGATTCACTTACTGCATAAATGCTGAACGCAGCTGTTGCAGAAAAAATGCGCACACACACACAGAAATCAAATGATGTCACTGAAAGGCTACACTAAAGGAGAGAGTGGGGGGTTGGTGTGGGGGGTGGGGGGCAGACAGTCCCAAAATAGACCTTTTAAAAATACATTAACCACCATCACTTGAAAAATTACAGCCCATCCATATGAACCGAAGATTATGAACTTTGTAGTGGATCAAGAATCAGGATTACGTCTGGATGAAACTTCAAAAATTGATTTTTTTAATGCTGCTGAAACATGTTTCTCTAAGTAGTCATATCAGCTGAGGATGGAGGACTACCATGCCAATTTAATGTCTGACAAATTAAACTCAGTCATGACTTAGCCTACGCTGAAGACAATTTTACAAATGAGATAGGGCGTTTTTTTTAATTTGCTCCAGACATTTTAAGTTTTCATGTTTTTTTTTCATTAAACTGAAAACATAGAGCAATGACAGAAAATGAAAGGAGAGAGACTAGGATAATGTGCAGAAATTATCCCTGTCTGGGCTTTAACAATGAACTTTTCAGGTCACGGTGCCCTCTTTACTTGTGGGCCACCACAGCATCCCCATGCTAACACATTTTTTAGTTATATTTGTTTGTCCTCCACAGACATTCTAGTCAAATAATTTGTTGTTTATTTGTCATTAGCGTTAACCAGTATGCTGTTTTTCGCTGCTCTGCCCTGAACATGCCGCTCCAGCAACCCATGACCCTAAATAGAAATAAGGAAATAGAGACAACAAACAAGTATGGGTGTCATCTTCTTTCACCCACACACCACAATGTGCCTAAAACATACTTGAAGTTTCACCACACTAGCCTACAGGCGTCAAACAGGATACAATGCTGGGGTGATGCTTTCAAGGAGCAAGATAAGCCCTGTTGTGTTCATACTGAAACCTATCCAAGCTAGAAGCAATTCTCCAAGGATTCCTACATTTTTTGAGACCTAACTCATCTAAACTCGCCTAAATTTCTTGTTGGCAGTAGAATTTGTGGGAAATCAGTGGCCAATCACATGCCAAAACTGCTATCTGATAAACTTTCACCCTGTCTCCAGCTGTTGGTTTTTGTCTTCATTAGTCCGGTAATTCGAAAGTGATTTAGACCTAACAGCTTAAACTTCAAACAAAAGCATTTTCATGAACAAAGTGACACAATAAACAGATCAGGGTTGGAATGAAAATGACATTTAGATAACATTGCAATGTACCCAAATAAAATGCACTGATAGCTTAAAATAAATGTAGCCACTAGGGGGCAAAATTCTATTAATTGTGAAATGTGTGTCCAGAAATTACTAAGCTACCTCGAAAATAGAAAGTACAACCCTTAACCCCAACTCCAGGGACACCAGGCAGAGGGACAGAAAAATCAAAAAAGCATGATAATGATCACGATCATGAAATAATTTTCATGACACTTCATATAAAGGAATAAATGTGCTGCACAAATTTAATTAACATCTTGTTTTTGTTTGGGTCAAATGTGTCTTGATGTACTTGCTTTTCCTCATTTTCCTTTACAGCTCAGATGTGGATTATGAAACTAAAAGGAAACTCAGAAACAATTAAACCTTTACAGATGTATTGAAATGTATTACACTAACTTCATGTTTTCGCTAATATTCACTCCTTTCCAGAAAACTCAAATAAATCTTTATCTCTTTCATTATCCTACATCATTATTCGTCATTATTCTTTCAATACATACATTGATACACAACACATATTTTTTAGTACTTATCCTTTAGTAAATACAGAAAAAACACTTTAAGCTGTACATGTTGCATGCTATGCATTTACTTTCCACCTTGTATAAACTATAATACTAACTAATTAATTGACTCTAGCATTACTGTTACTGAGTGTCATATGATTTATTGTAGGTCATTTGTATATTAGAGATTTGGATATAGATGAAAAGCATTGTTCTTGAAAATGTATTAAAATCGTTTTGGCTCCATCATAGCTTAAACATGTCTGATATTCAAGTTCAGTTTACTTTACTAAGTGTTACTAAGAGCACTACAGATAACTGCACATGAACATTTAATTTACAGAAATATGTATTACAGACTCTACAACTGGTGTAACAATCGAGGCACAGCTAGCACACTGAGTATTTATTGTCCTGCAGATTACTAGGTTTCCAACTAGTCCTGTTGTATCTACAGGTAAGCATGATACAGAAGAGGGCATTAGACTAGAAAGAAGTGATCAAGTACGCTCTTGTGTTGTGCTCAGACCTGTTTTTTTTTAAACAGGCCTGGTAACCTACATCAGCTTTTAACAGAGAATATGATCCATCAAGGTCCGAAGTCAACTTAAGGGATACTTGGCTTATCTAACCCACACAGGGAACAAACTGCTGGAAATACAGTCTGTAAGTTGGTCCCGAAAAATCCACTAACCTGCTCAATCCTTAAAATCTGTGCTAGCAAGCCAGTGAGATCATACCTCCCTTCTGTACACTACACAGAGGTGCCAAGAGCAGAGGCAGGTCTTTGCCTGCCCTTCACTGCCTCTGTCTCTCTCCCAGGCAGCTGCATGCAGAGGTCTAAACCTGCCTGCTGAGAAGCAGCATGGCGCTGGCTAGCTCAATGTTAGCCAGCTGGGGCTTACCAGGAAGAAAAAAAACATAGATGTAAAATCATGTGTTGATATTGCCCTCCTCTTGTACTATGACTCACAAACCCCTCTCAGAGTCTAACCTGCTCATCACGGGAGGAAAGAGACAGAGAGAGAAAACAAGCGAGCCCCATGTCACTGACCCTTTGCCAAATTCGATCCATTTACCGGCAAAGGCTTTCATTCTGTTTTTCTGACCTTCCCTGTCCTGTCCCCCTCTGTGTTATGCAAGACTTAGAGTCAGTGGAAAGTATTCCTGCCAAGGCAATCACAGACCTACAGACACATTTGGTAAACTTATCAGCTAGCTGGATGCATGGCATGCATCTGGTTCAATGGCAAGTGATCATTTTAAAAAAGTTAAAGACAGTTTAGTCCCATCTCTAGAACGAAGAATTCATTTTTCTTAACTGGTGGAAACTGTATCTGACATTTTGTTCTGCATCGATAAATATGTCTTTTGTTCACCTCAGCAATACTTTCCACTAATATCTCTAGACAGAAATGTTATGATCCACCTCTTCTTTATGTTTTATTCAATTTTTTTGTATTCAAAGCTGAAACAGTTAGATGACTAAGTTTATATGCATGAATGCATAAAAAGCTCTTCATATTTTTACTATGATTTATGGTAGAGAACAAACTGAACTTCGATTATATTGTGTGTTATTCTGGGCACTATGTTAAGTCATAGCCCACCAGGAAGGCATTTTCATAACCAAAAACTAGTAAATAACCCACTGACTATAAAAACAGGAGATGAAGTAACTGATGATGTCACCACTACCTTCTCTGCCACTGCCATGCTTTAAAAAAAACATCACGTGTGGGGGCATTTGAAGGAGTAAAACCTAATCCACTAACCAGGAAAATAAACCAGGAAACAGACACATGCTTTAGGTTGTTATGGGCTAAATGACACACAAGCCAAGGAAGAAACAGCACCTGGTGGGGCATCTATCTACAGTGTGATAGAGCGGATATTGGTTCATTGCTTTGCAAAGCAGGGTAAGGCTCTGTGCCAGCAGCAGGCTAGCCTTCCTCAGAGGCAAAAGAGGAGAGAGGGCCATGTTTCAGAAATATCACTGTATGTAATCGTTTACTCGTCCACTAACAATTTCAGGTATCCCTTTAACTGGCAGCCATGTAAACTTGCCTTATTCCTGTTGCAGTATTGTATGATAGTAGTTACCTCTTAGTTAGCTCCTTGACAATCTACTGTATGGTACTTTTTAGGAGGCATTATGGAATTATTAAAATTCAATATGCAGTGTAATAATTCTAACTAGATATTAAAAAAATACATTTCAAAATGACAAAAAAAAACCATCTCTATACAGTTAACTACATGGGGATTGATTTAAGAAGGAGATAAAAACATTTAAAGATGAATAGGTTTGTTAAATTACAGAATCTGCAAATATTTCAATAGTTGATTAATTATTTGAGCCAATTTTCAAGTAAAAGTGACAAACATTTATATTAAATTATGATTATTTGCTGCTTTTTAGTGTCTCAAATGATGTCCAAAGGATTTCCACTTTGGATCTGGGAACGTTTCATTATTCTCTGGCATAATGACAATACAATTGATCATATTGTGGAGAAAAGGATCCGCAGATCAATAATGCAAACAGTAGTTAGTTATAGCCGTAATTTCACAGTTGGTATGTTCTCTACCATATTCATATGTCATTGCTCTTTGCAGATGCACTGCACACCATCCTGTACAAACACAGGAGGAGGCACTTTTGGGCTCTGCCCCACTACAAAAGTTCTTTTATATCATAAATGTGGAGGTATTCATGCCTGTTTCTGACTTCTTCTCCATCTGTTCCTCAGTTAAGAAGGGCTTAGTAAAGCAGAGGAACTGGCCTGTCTTTTGCTGTGTGCCCCAAGTTTAAAGCTGTCTGGAGTATCCTATATCCACATCATCAGGCCACATGATGCACAGCCTTACTGCAACTTTCACTCTGTGTGATGGAATTAGCTAAAAGTTAGAATCAATAACCTAACCTGATATACAAGCATGAATCTCTATAGCAGTGAGTAACTAAAATGATCCTATGCCCAAACAAAACTTTCTTTTTACACCCCTAAAAAACATCTCAAAGCTCCACAATATGGCTGGTATGCCATGATGCTTCAGAAATGTATTTTAATGGAATACTGTTTTTGTTTTTTCTTTATTTTCTTAGCTCTCACTTAATGAAGGCACTGCCAAAATTCCTGTTTATCTATAGAACACTGCACAATGGTTCTATCTGTGGAAATCTAAAAAATGAGAAAAAACTATGTGAGTAAAGTAAAATCCTACTCACAATGTAAATGTTATTAGACTAGAGAAGTACTAAATGTGCAAACCAAAAGCTTTTTTAACTTAAACCATATGAGGCATTACTGTCAGCAGCATAGCTGTAAACAAATTTCCAGATGAACAGGAAGTGTAATCAAAAGTCAACAGGGGAAATCCAAAACAAAAGTTATGTCTGTTTAAATTTAATATAATGTCAGCAAATGTCATTCAAGTGCAGATAGCATTTTTAACTGAAAACTTTTTTTCAGAATAACAGGCTTTACAGAGGTACAGATTTAGTGATATTTTTAGGGAGTACAAGAAACAAATGAGTCTGTGTCAATGAGTCCAAACATTTCAGTGACGACATGTTGGATCAACACTGCTGCAGACTCTGTGTGACTCTCACTTCTCCATCACAGACGGTCTAGAGGGACTCATTCCTTAACCACTTAAATACCCTAGAGACACCAAGTGAGCCAAGATGACACCATATTGGTTGCAGTTTACTGCACATTATATTCTAGATTAAAGGCAGCTGTGTGAGTTGTTGTGTAGCATAACAAAAAAAATTGCTATTGCATTATGTGACAGACAACCGATTACAGCAAAGACCAAAAAAATGATCAATCAAATGTGCAGATTTGGTCTCTCTCAGGTCAGTCTGTGTAAAACTGACATCATAGAGTGGCTTTGCGAGCTGCTTGTATTGAAGTGAACACCATTTTCTCTCCTTAAGAACAGATTGTGCAAGCAAGACTGTCAGCTGAAAAGCTTCATCCTTAATGATGCAACTACAGTCGTGTTGATCTAAATGCTCCTGTGACTTCTATTTATGCATAGCAAAGCCTTCTGCATCTTCAGTTCTCGTTTTTTCATAACTTGGAATACTATTCATTAGTTTTCCTATATTTAAAGTGGTCAGTCCAGTCTATTCTTTTCATCTATGCAACTAAGCTATAACACAGCAGACAGACAAGGACAAGCGTAAGTTAGAAAAGTGTTCTGGAATTTAATCCTTGGCCAGTGGAGGCCCAGGTGTATATGATGCTCAAAAAATGTACAGCAAATCCCAAACATCCTAGTTTGACAAACCTATATTCCTGAGCAAACCAACAGCAGTTGGACAAACAAATCTGTTGTGGTAACCAACCCTACAAGGATCTTATCAGAAACATTTGTTCTTACCGTGCACAGCAAAAACATTACATGGCTGGGTCCCATGGCGTGACGACTCTCTCTTCCCACCCTTGATGAAGGCTGGCAGACTGGGTCTCCTCTGGTCCCCTACAAACTTTCCCGGCTGCTGCCCCATAAGGGCAGGATGCCAGGCCGCGGCCGAGACTCTCCAAGCTGGACTCAGATGCTCACTGTCCGACAGTGAGCCACCAGGCAGGGAGTTGATGGGGAAAAGACAAGAACTCCTTTTCCTGACTGGGCTGTCCTCTCTTAGAGCACTGGTGATTTGGGTCACCTATGTAGATCTGTACTACTCCAGTATGTCTCGGTTTATTTGTCATTAATGTAGCCTGTGTGTCTCAAATGTCAGAGAAATGCATTTCGTGGTAACCTAGAGCAAAAAAAAAGAAAAATTAAAAATAGTTAGGAATAATCTAGGAATAGTCTTTCAAACAAAAATACTTCCTAAAAGCACCTTACAAAGAGTAGATGTGATCCTGGTGTACATTTAGCTGCAATGCAGTCAGAATGATGTAAACAAATATAAACATGACATCTATATTAAGAAAATTAAACTCAGAAGGTTCTTTGAAATCTAACTTCACAAAGTATTTATGTGAATATGATGCTGTCTGATTTAAAATGGTACTTTTTCTGTTTTCTGTTCAGTACACTTAAATTAACGTTGCCTGTATTTTCATCTGTATACAACCCTTGCTTATCTAGATCTTTACCTTTGAAAACCTCAGTATAATACAACTAATGTTGGACAAATAACTACAATTAAATTTAGTGTTGATTGTAAACAATGACAAAGGGATGCATACAAAGCAGTTCACTTAGAGGACAGACAAAAATAGTAGCTGCAGCAGATTATTCATTATTATAATCCATCTAAACCTATTGTCCCTTGGCAACTTTTTTTTCTACAAAGGCACTGTCAACAACATTAAATCTCCAGCAGCAAGCACATACGTAAAAATGGCAGACTCTGACAAAAAATATTCCAAAGCTGCACCATAGTTAAGAACTTTTGGAGTAAAGACAAGTTTACATTTAAACTTACACATCCATAGAGAGATTTATTTTGTTGGTTAGCTGGCGACCTCGAGCTACTGTTGGAAGTAGCCATGGAGGCTAACTATCGTTAGCTGGTGGTATGCAGCGCCAGACCCTTAACTGCACATCGAGCACTCAACAGTTGGATCTTGCTAGGTCGCTGTTAACACGCTGGTAACAAACGTCGGACAAGTGCACTTAAATGTCTGATATAACTGCTATAAACACAATAATTTATTGCTTTGCAAGCAGTCCTTTCAAAGCCAAAGTATTCAGTTTGTTTCAAACTTCCGTGTCCACTCTTCCCGTCTTGCGGAGTTTCTTCCACTGTGGTACCCGGACTAAAGGCACTTCAATCAAGGAGGTGAAGAGAAATCGAGGAAACTCAGCCGGCCAGAGACCGACGTCTCTTTTTGCAAGCCCTTTCCTCTGTTTACAGCCGCCGAGCTCTTCGTTACCGACACCTCGGTTCGCGTACTTATTCATCGCTTTCACGTGAAAATCTGGGCAATAAACTTTGGCCAAGTAGTAGTAGTGTCGCTGGTGCCGCCATACTTCCATACGCAAGGTGGTTTACAGAAATATGTGGGTGGGGCGACGTGTGACGTCACGTGCGTGCGTGGGCTAGTACAGGGCACCAGAGCAAAGGTTTTATTATGCTCAAAATGCAGAGAAACTTCCACTGAGGGCAACTCCAGTGAGGGCATGCTTAGAGAAAAGTTCAAGTCAAATCAAATCTACCCTAACTATCCTTTCAACCATTAATAACTCAATGTAAGTTACCTGTCTCTGCATTCTGGTGGGTTTTTATCAAAGGCATGAAATTTAAGAGACAATAGGGTTTTTAAGAAAAACCAGCTGACTTTGGAGCTCTGTTCCTCCAACTTACATGTCTGTCATCCTAACCACGCTCACCTGATGAGTTAGGCTAGTATTCAATGATGAGACTGACTGTCTTAAGTTTTTCAGAAAAACTATTTTTGAAGATGAACTTTACCAAGGCTACATAAACATATAAACTAAAACCCCTTAAGACTTGCACTTACAGATGTTTTTCCATTTACCAACAAGACACATCACACTGAGAAGTAATGAAAATAATAGAAAATTTATTGCAAACATTTTTTGTATAACAACAGACATTATCAAAAATGTTTCACTTATACCTTTGAAAAGTGTAAGAACAGCTGCTCTAGTGATTCTTGAACGCTGCAAAATTTAAAAGGTTACCCATTTTTCTTTAAGCAGTCAAACAATAATCAGTCACTATGCCAGATAAAATACACTTACAGCTATTCAGCTGCTTAACATACTGTCACAATAGGAAGGGTGCTTTGAAAATAGGCCATTTCTGCTTCTTGATTCAGTTGGTCAGTCCCAAAAAAATAGCTGCTCGGTTCGATCTGGGTTTTGTGACAAGATCACAGTTAGGATTTATGCTCTTTAACCTTCCTGTTCCAACAGCTTTTGTTGCGTCAACATAACAATCTCCTCCATCACTTCTGGTTTCAAGATGTCCTTGACCTACAGAGACAGCATAAAGCAAAGAAATATAGATTACGTACACTCGAAACAAACTCGAAACAAACACTATTTTAAACACCACTTACATCAGAGACACCAGTGAACACTTGTGGTTTTATTAATATATATATATTTTTAAAAAAGCTACAAACAAGCCTAAAGAATAATGTATAATGCACATTTATTCTATTTTTTGTAAAAACAGAGATTCCTTCAATTACCTTAGCATAAATAGTAAACTTAATTTTGTTTATTTGTTGCTGAGACAAACCATGGACACAGTATGCAAAAACAACAAAAATGTCTATTTCAATGAACAGTGAGTTGCAGCTTAAGAGGAGCCTGTTCAGTATCACATAAAACAATTGGGGTAGGCTTGGTTACCTGAGTGGCGGGAGATAAAACTTTGTGTCCAATAATTAAGTATGCCGAGCTAACATGCTGATATTAAACAACCAGTACTATACAATACAATACACTACAGTGAGTCAGTCATCCATTCCCTGTACCAAACTGTTATGGAACAAGAGAGTCAAAGTTAAGAACTTCGATCATTATTGTTGTAGGTTTTCAATATGGCCACCAGATGGCACACTACATCACAAAAAGTCAATTTTTATTACTGCAGTATCTTTCTACTGCCATTGTCTGAGAGGCAGTGGATGTATTTTAATAATAATCACACAGTGTTGAAAACTGAAATAAGTGCCTATTGCTACAGATGCACTTTTAATACCTAATTGATTCCTACCTGGTGTTGAACAGAGGATTCATAGCAATAAAGCACACTGGTATCGTACAAAAGGACCTTGTGTGCAGCCAAAGCCAGCAGGCAGTTTCTCAACCGTGAAATCACTTCTCGATCTGCCAGACTAACAGGCTAAAAGGGTAGAAATGAGAGATGCACAATAAACAAGTTTAGTATACATACAGACATACAGTTTGAATGCAGACAATTACAGCTCCACCTTCAAACATCATTGCTAACTTTTTCATTTAAAATTAGTGTGTATACAGTAATATAACAACCAGTGACACTACAAAACAATGTTCTTTGTAGGCTCTTTACCCACCTCCAAGCTGGTGTAGAAGCCCCCTGCCTCCTCCTCTCTCTCTTCTGGTGTTGGATACAACCACACAAATCCATTATTCCCGAGTATGATGGATGCACCACATGGCAGGTTGTGAAAATGTGTTTTCTGCCTCTTGATCAGAGAAGGAGAGAGCTGCACCAGCACTCCTTGTCCCAACTGATGGTTGGAGAGAGTAGAAACATGATATATGATATTTATTATAGCAAATTAGGAAAAGACAAGAAAGCACCACTAGTTCATTATTTTAGTAAAGCAAATGGAGCAACAAATTATAATAAGAAAGTGTAATGGTATTTATCAACAAGCAAAATCACTACATATTTTTTCTGAACATTCTCATCCTTACTGGTGTAACTTACTTTTCCATACTTTAAACTTCGAGTGTGAAGTGATAGGGCTCCATCTGAGAAGACAGACTGAACCTCCGCCTGAAGGCACAGGAAAAGAACATTCATGACATTACAGAGGGAAATATTAGGATGGAACAGCCAAAAAACAATAAAACTGTGACTTACACTGATAAGATCGCCTTCCTGAAGGTATTCTCTCATTGTAAGCTCATCTTCTGCTGATCGCCTCCTCTAAAAGAGAAAATTGAATGAAACAATAAATAAAACTTGGCCTTTAACAAACTTTTCCAATCAAACCTATATCCCCACAGGAAAGAGCTTGTTCAGCTGTCAGCTGGATACAAAAAACAAGCTTCTCACCAGCTCTCCTCCAGGCAGATTGACAGAAGACAATAAGAGGACAGAGTCCAGCCGGGAGTTGGTCTCAACCTTCCACCGTTTCTGTTGTACCTTTACACATCACAAAAAACACACATACTGAAAAAATTTGTACCAACAAAATAAACAACAGCTTGGTGTTACCATATATTTAAAGAATATATTTAAACATTACATATGAGAAGAAATTTGTTGGTTGTGCCTTACTTCTGTAATTCTGCCAACCACCACATCTCCAACCTCACCATTGAACCTGCAATCCAAAAATATACAATACAATATTACAACATAGATTCTGTGAAGACAGCAGAACATAAACCAGATAAAACTTGTGTACATAAAAATTCAGTACACCCGACTTTTTTATATGTCAAGGTCTAAGAGCCCTTATTA
Source organism: Ctenochaetus striatus (assembly GCA_034780835.1). Classification (NCBI taxonomy): domain Eukaryota; kingdom Metazoa; phylum Chordata; class Actinopteri; order Acanthuriformes; family Acanthuridae; genus Ctenochaetus; species Ctenochaetus striatus. Next base: position 12,071,374 of record JAUZTA010000014.1, on the reverse strand, counting down.
AGTAACTTACCTAGTCTTGAGTGGTCTGACACAGATCAGCTTGTCTACTCTCTGCACCTCTCCAGCAACTGAAGCTGTTAGTTTGTCATCATCAACATAGGTACCATGACCCCTGGGGATATGATGGATAGTGATGACAATGAGAAATACAACCAGACAGCAGAATGACCACAATGCCACAATCATTGAAAGCCATTATGATTTTGTACCCATCACACTTTGACTGCTGTTGATGGCAGAGCAGTCAGACAGCATAAGGTCGAGATCTTCATAAACTGATTAACAACCGAATCAACAATATAACGGTCACAATACAACCAGAAGTGCAAGATATCCATACGATGACCGGGACCAGAGGCCCCTTTAGTTGATTCCCTGAAAACATGGTGTGGCTACCATTAACAGCAGCCGATTACACCACCAGTAAACCAACGGGTACCTACATCATAAAACCAGTATCTGACGTGATTACATCGCCGGGGACAACTAGATCTTTTCTGTCCGGAGCAGAAACTGACAGCGACACTGGTTTCCGAACAATTGGTAATCTCATGTCAGCAGCCATGCTTCTTCTTTTGGTTCTTCTTCTTCCTTCGTCGAGTTAGCAAACATCCATAGGTGTTACCGCCACCTTCTGAAGGATGACTATAGGTGTTTTATTTTCCTAAATAACGTTACTGATAGTTCTAAAAAAGCTTAATAAGTTCAGCGATAAATGAAGGGCACGGTATAAATTTGGCAGCAACACCAATGGTCCCGGTATCCAACTTTGTCAATCTATGCGCCTGACAAAATTCTTCTTCTGTGTTTTTCTTCGACGTTTTCTTCCTCTTGTCCTCTAACGCCTTACCGCCACCTGCTGCTCCGAAATGTGAACCACAGACTCTATTCTATGGCTATTCAATCTGTCATTATGTAAGTAAGAAAAGTGCGATAATTCCTAATATACATTGCTCTACAGAAAATTTTATTTCGACTTTTAACCCAGTTTAGTTCATAAAAAGGATTTTGGCACAGCTGAACATCTTCAGATTGATTGCGCTCACAGAAGCCTGATGCATGTTTTATCATTTCATTTCAACAATGACCTTATCTTTCCTTAAGGGGGAAGAAGGAACAATACAGTAATTCAAAACCAAGTTTATTTATCTGCTCCAAGTCCAAATTTTCTACAACTTGACTTGCAATTTCAGATGTTATTTTTTCAAACAGGTTTTATCTCACAGTTTCAAACATGTTTTGTTTGGCATGATTAGAAAATGTTTACAAATTGCAACATGCAGAGCAGTTTTTAACCACTAGATGTCAGCGTCGAGCCACGTTGCCTTTAACGCGAGCGCGTTCCAACCGTAGTTCTACATAACGGGTAGCTGACGTCAGATGTCAACACCACGCAAACTTCTTCGTCGTCGCCAATCAGCTTTGAGTCGGACAGACTCTTGCAAAGATGGCGACGGTAAAGCATAGAGGAGCAAAAACTGAACGCTTTACCGCTGTTAAACACCGTTGGTCCAGACACCGTAAGAATTGACACTGCGGTGGGAGCGAAGCTAAATCGACCCATTAGTCATCCAGAGTACGTTGTCTGGTGCTGTATGGTGTCTGCGCGGGTCTGGTCGCTTTGTTTTCGATTAGCCGCTGCCTTGGACAGCTCATTAGCTTTAAGTTGGAAAGCCAGTGCTAGCACGGGGCTAGCTGTGTAGCTCCATCGGCTCCTGGGATCTTTCGTTACGGCATTCTTGGATTGATAGCCTGGCCAGTGTAAACGCCGGAGTGCACGTAACGTTACATAGTTACATTTTTCATTACAAGGAGACAGCACCCATGACTTGGTCGGATTAAAATACTTTCTCAGAAGAAAACTGGGCAGCGATCTGGCATTGCGACACTGGAGTGTCGAAGCGGAGTGAGTTTGCCGTCATGTATTTTCTAACCGGCTGGCCCCGGCGGCTGCTTTGTCCCTTGAAGAGTGAAGAGGAGCCCTACCACATCCAGCCAAGCTCCCAGAGGTTTTACTTCGCCGTGCTGTCGGAGACGCAGCTCAGCATCTGGTTCAGTCGGGTAAGTTGAAGCAAACAGTTGCAGCTTTTGGTTCAGTCATGCTCATGAACCCAGCTGTCTGGATAAAAACAATGCGTGCAAGTGCTACTGTCATTTTAGCTAATATGAGTATGTTGCACACATATCACCCCCCCTTACCCCCGCTTAAACCACTATAACAACTATTATTTATTTTCAAATATAATCTGAACTATTGTTCTGCAATTTGGCTGTCCCTCCCTAGTTTTATTGGAAGGGTAATAATCATAAAACTTGGAAAGCACCTATAGTGTCCTTATCAAAAACCGACCCAAAGATATTCGGCTTGATTTATTTATAAACGGCGCCTGAAACCGGCATCTCTTGCACAGAAGACAGGTGATGTTGTTTGTCATCTTAACAGAGTATATCCGCATACGTGTGACGCGTACGAAGTCAGAGCCGTTCAATTGTACACTGTAACTAAACGGCGTTTCACGTGCGTCACTCCTCTCATATACTCCCTCATTAATAAGAGAAGCTTGTAGGCTTTTCATCCTCCCAGCCACGAGACCTGCAGCTCACCTGATGAATTCTTAATGTCAGGCAGAGGGCAGTGAACTGGTTGACTTTCTCGGGTACATTTAGTACTTTTTTATTTTTTTTTTTCTGGTGAACTTTTCTACGTACATCACCTTCCCTTAGAGGATTCCAGGTCAAAGTTTAAGATATTATCAGCTCGAGATTTCCAATAGTGTGCAAAACAAATACTCACTGACCACGCGTTTAGGTGTGTTCTTTCTGGCAGCATTTCGACATTAAATACACATCTTTTTTATGCTGCCAAATGCCAGATTTACTGAAAGCATGTAATTTCCTTAATTTTCTTATTTTCCCTCCTGGTAACATAATACCGAAGTAGCACTTCATAGTGGCTAGAAAATCAAGTTGCTCTTCAATGACTTGTGGTGTACTGATTCGTTCTGTATGGGCTCTTTGTTGTTGAAGGCCAATGTGGGCTTCTTCTCTTTTTGCATTGATCATGACAGCCCTTTCAAGAAGGTTTTTAAAGATAATTGTGAGCCAAGGCCTTTATCTGTAAAATGTTAGAATGAATTTATCTGATATTGACATTTAAAAAAAATGCCACACTGAAACCAGTTTCTTAATACATCTTGAAAACTTTGAAGCATTGTCAACTGAGACAGGCTTTGGGATATCATGTAAGACACTAACAGCTACCTCAGATTAGAGCCTGTTTTCACTTTTGTGTGTATCTTTTATTCTGCTCACGAGGCATTTTAATTTCCAGACTACATTTGTCCCAGAGTTAACTGTGATGCCAATATTACATAATAATACTGCCACACCAGCGCACACTCTATTCCTAGACATCCTGAGCAGTGCCGTACAGCTGTGGCAGTAACTACAAGGATAAGCTACTCTGCTACATGGATTAAGTAACAGTGCTTTTAAATAAACTAGTGTAGCTCAGGCTACATTGACCATGGTCTAGTATAGATGGGATTAAAGAGAATAGACTTAGTGGCTAAAAAATGAGACCAATTTCTTTGCAGAAGTGGACACGGCAGATTTCCTGTTACCTGGAATCATCAAAAGTCCACAGCAACAAGCTTAGGTGCAATAAAACATGCAGCAGAACGTAGTAACTATGTTAATACAGTGAGTCATGCTATTATATGGTTTCTCTGCTTTCAAGAAGCATTTTCATGTGTCACAAAAGATAAAGGACTTTGTAATTTTTTTTTTCCACCATTAGGCCTGACTACCACTGTCAGACTAAGAAATGAGCATCACAATAACTGTAACAGAGTTAAGATCAGTTCAGGACAATATTAATGGTATGTAACAATATTGAAATAACCACTTGCACACACTACATCTACTCTGACATCACAATCCTAATGCTACATTGGTAAATTTTCAGAAGAGATGATTTTAAATTTATTTAGAAAATGCAGTTCTTGAGACAATTGTAAATGAAAAAAACCTCCACTCCATCCCTGTGTGTAGAGTTTGACTGGATAGCGAACTCAAGTGACATAATGGATATAACAGATGTGAACGGTGCATGTCAAAAAGAAGAAGTTGCTCCAGTTGACATTCCTGACACGATCCTTTTTCTGGACGCCTCATTGATACTCCCAGGCAGGTTAACTTTTTAAAAGAGCGGAAGGAAAAGCATGGTCACATCCTGTGTGGGCCCTCAGGAAATCAGCAGTGACCCATATCCATTGTTGCTGCTACTCAATAATATACAAGCCGTGCGGAACGCAGACTGATGTAAACAATGTCCTCAACTGCTGTTGATCAAATCAGACACTTTCTCTCCATATCAGCACAGCTAAGTCTAATGCATTCAAACAAATGAGGACAGGAGTATATAGTTCACAGTGCTACCAGCGCAGGGTAATGCCAGGGCTACATCATCTGCTGATGCTGAGACTGAAAACAGTGCTGAATGGGGAATCACCAAACACTTAATGAGTCATTCTGCATTTCCACAAAGTTGAAAAGTTGATTCTTTTTACTTGACTAGTTACAGAGGTTCCCTTTTAAAACATAGCATGAAATGGTGCCTGCGAAAATTAGCAGCGCTTTGTATGCGCACATATGGTTTCACATATTTGTGTGCGTATGTAATCCTTTGCGTTCCCCTGGGATTTCTTCAGTTACACCAGCTGACTGCATGTTATTGTGGTGGAGCATGGGAAATGGAAATGCAGGGAAAATAATGAGCTTGAGTCATTTCTATCATAAAAAAGTATTGCAGCTTTATTTTACCTCAGATGCTGTGTGTTTGGGATGTTGGGTTAGGATTACAGCTCGTGCAAACTTAGTTCCCTCAGGGGCTTTTTTTTTTTAATCTTTTTGAAGGTCTGCCTGTGTGTTAGTGGGCAGTAAACCTGCCTGCAGGGCTAGGCAATTCAGTGGGTGACTTTTGCAAAGTTGAACGGCATCTTTAAGAGTATAAGTTACTGATAGATGATTTTGACAGAATTTAGACAACAAGAAGAGAGTGTTTTTCTGATTATTTCTGTAGCTCAAGGCAATATAAGTGTTTGGAAGAGGTGAGCTGAAGAAGCTTAAGGAAAAAGAGTTGAATAGTTTAGTAATATCTGATACATAAACAAACACAGTATCTAAACCCCTATGTGTTTCAGGAGACTATTGTGTGCACCTAATTAAACATTTTCATTTGCTTGTTCAATGCCAATTAATAAAGGAAACCTATAACTTCAGCAAATCATTTCCCTAGAGTGTGACTATGTTCATTTCTCAAACGTATCACCCAGTGAATTATTCCACCCTGCTTTCTGATATCCCACTTTTTCATCCTTTCGAATTTAAGATCAGATCAGTGCAGGTATCACTGGCTTTATTAATATTTCATGCAATGAAAGGGACACTGTAGGTTGGTAATACTTAAAACCTGCTCTCTCATTACCATAACAGTGTATGAGGTCTAATGTTGCATAGCTGGAATTACTTAAGATATTTCCATACTTTTGATACCTGAGCATCACCTTTTAGTATAGAGTGTCCTCCTATTTTTGTGCAAGGATTGTTAAATATCTTAATGAATAGATGTCTGGAAGCCTTTCTTTACAAGGTACAATGCTACCATATACTTCTGATGCACCGGTTTCTAGTTTATTACTTCCTATTTCTGTGTCTATTTCTGTAAAGAGATTGCAAACCAACTCAATCGAAGGAGTGACCAGAATGGTAGCAGCACAAGCTAAAAAAAAAACATGTTTACCAGTTTCACTCGCAGTGCTCCTTGCTGAAAAATAAATGAGGGGTCATACAACTCCTTTAGTTACATTGACAGTGTGACTCACTACTGATTCAGCTTTAGTAATAATCAGTGCAAATTAAGAGCAACAGCCATAGGCAAAGTCTGTCTCTCTAGCCTGTTCATCTGTCTGTTTTGCATTTTAAAAACAGAAGCCTGAATATGCTTTTGTTTTTGCTTTGAAAGAAAACCTCAGATTTAATGAGCCTCACAAGCTAAAAAGTAGCTGTTAGGTGACAGTCAGGTGCCTTAGAAATTTCATTCTCTCAGAACACAGTTGTATTTGTTTTTCTTTTTCACCAATGAACCAACATTTGAGGCAATGGGAGGAATGAGAAGAAATCACGTTAAATGTTATTGTACTTTCTACATGATAAAAATCGGCTAAATAGGTTTACGTATTGTTGTGTCTGGATTTTCTTTTTTGTTGTTGCTCTTAGATATTCTAATGAGAAATTCAGAAACATTCTGAAAGGAATTTATGTCAGTCCAATAACACTGGATTTTCAGTTAAAGTAACTGTCAAAAGTAAACTGAAAAAATCCATACTTCTTTCAACACATTTTGTTCTTTCTGATCAATAGTCCAAAAGCCAAAGAAATTCAATCTAATATAATGTTAACACAAAGAAAAGCAGCAATGTATAGGAATTGTGAAGCCATTGTTTGGTATTTTACCATAAAAATGACTTAAATGCATAACAAATTAAAAAAAATAGCTGTCTTTTGATCAACCAATTGTTAACTCTAGAAGAAAACAAGAAGTGATCAATTTTCTTTAAGCTGTGAGACAAAAACACTGAGGTTGTCTGATTAAAAATCTGCATCTTAGCCTTGCATTTTTTTCTCTCAACTAAACTGTAATATTAAACTGTTCTTTATATGTAATTTGATGTCTGTCATACCAATCTTAGGACATTTTTTTTCTGCAATTGCCTATTTTCTTGTTTTTTGGTCACTATATGTGGCAGTCAGATGTCTGTGACATGCAGAATGTTTTAAGTGCTCATTTTCTGTCCCATATCCCTGTTCCACCCACAGCCCAGTGTTTTGATAGTCAGCTATATCGAGTCTGCAAAGGCGGCGGCCCAGTTTGGCTTCTACCAGAAGGCAGAATGGAAACCAGACGACTCCATGATAGCTGTAGCTGTAAGTACACCACTCCACCATCTCATCTCGTATTTGCAGTTTGATTGATGGCCTATGTACTGTTAGCACAAACCACTTAAGTACATAAGTTACTTGCATACTTAATATAAGAATGATTCTCATCTTGCAAGAGATTTGACTGCCATTGTCTGCAATTCAAAAATAGCGTGACTTTGTTGTTCACTCCACATAAAGAGAGCCTGTTTTCATGAATCTGAAATTGTCTGGTGTTTTTGTCAGATACCACATTTGTTAATGTAATTAGCAAATACACTCACTAACAGTAGAACGCTACTGATTTTTGTCATTGAAAATCTAATAGTTTAAATCATTTCTTTCAATATTGCATCCTTGCTTGCATCCTTGAGTAGTGGTAATTGTGGGAAATTCCAAGCATGAACCGTGGTGTCAGTCAGAACTGTTAAAATTGATGATGATTGCTGTTGTCCTTTGCAATCCGCATGACATTGTTTTTGGAAAAACTTTACATGGCTTGCCCACATCTATACAGTCTTCAAACCAGCCGCAGCCCTTGGTGGAGTTGAAATGTAAGCAGCTGCATAACAAGCTTCCTGTTAGAGGTTGGCCGTGGTGGTGTTGGGCCATGTGTGGTTTGACTGTCACCTCCAATAGCCTCCTACTCTCTTCCGCTCCCATACTCTCCTCTTTCTTACCTGTTATGGGTTTTCTTTCTGTTTTCTGTTCTGTTCTGTAGTCAGTGTCACACTTATCACACTGCCACCACTTTGATTTTCTCGCATGTAGAGTTTCAGTCAGTGGGTAGAGAAGGCTTCAGTAATTAGTTACCAAAAAATGGATTTTTATCACGATTCATCCCTCTTTGAAAAATCCACAGAAGCAGTTTCCTCGTGACTGTAGTGCATCAGTGTAGAATAAGCATGGCAGATGCTAGAAAGAGAGAAATAACAGTGTGGTTTCTCTCTTGCTCTTTCGTAAACAACCTACTTTGTCCTATTTTTTGCTGTTATGTTGAGCTCAAGATATAAGAAAGGTATTCCCCTGGCAATGAGAGCAGTAATAAAAAGCACATCCAGAGCTCACTCATCATCTTGTAATTTCACTTTCAGTCTCACACACACACACATCACACAGTGAGCAACAGTATGGCATTAGGGTAATGTAAGGATTTTTAGGTGCTTCAAAATGACTAACAGTAATAGATATTAAATAAAAATAGAAAAGATGGGATTGATTTGTGACTGTTTCAGCATTTATGATCTTTTCGGTTCCTGCACTCACTGTCACTTGAAAGGAACATGGGCAACCACAAATGAATTTTTGGCAGTATGATCGATTCAGATTTCCTTGTTCCATGATCCTGGTTCAGGAACAAAGAAATATGTGATTTTACAGGTATGTCCTGAGACTCGCAACTTGACTTGGCATGTGTATCTCACAGAAGGCAATCAGCTCTATGCTTAATGCTGCTAGAATTTACAAGCAAACTTAAAAAAAATCAACTTTACATGACGTGCTTCAGGCGAATACTGTGTAATTTTAAACTGGCTGTTAAAGTCACTACTAGTTTAAGCTCAACAATTGACTTCTCCAGGCATAAGAAAATGATCCGGTTCTGCAGAAGAAGAAGCTGCCAAGTGAAGGGAATAATGGAGGGAGTTCAGTGTATACTTATGTTCCACAAGGAGACATAGCGGATATAAGTAATAGGGTTCAACAATAATATCCTGAAATTGCCTTATAGCACTAAAGAAGATAAAGGCCATGAACAAAGTGGCCTCTAATTTTTTCTATAACATTCAGCTGCACTTTGCTTCCTACCTGAAGTGTTACTATACTTTGCCCTGTGCTGATTACTGTACTATCTGTCTTATTGAGTCAATCAACTCAAAGTGAAACAATAATTCTCAATCAAAGTGAAACAGAAGCTCCTTATCACACCGGTTCTTCTTGTGTGATTCATTGAACACGAATGTTTACTCCTCAGCTTTGTTACTATCACAGTAGCCAAGGAACTTCTTTCAGTGGTCAGGCTGGCAAGTGAGCTCTACACTAGGACGGGATTACAGCCTCTAAAAGGATCTACCCACCTCATCTCTTTTGGAGGATGAATGTGGCTTAATTTTTATGTAAAATGTGAGTCGATAAAGATTTACCTTAGTGCAAGCAGGGGGAGGACAGACCGCCTGTGTTAGTCTGTGTTTTTTTTTCCTCTGCTGATATAATCATTAAATGTCTCCCCCTGGATCTAGTCCTACCTTAGTTCAACTCCTGAGAGGAACCTACAACCAAAACAACATGCAAATTATCAGCCCACAAAGCTTTAAAGCAATTTTAAAAAATTCATATCCATTTCCATGGAGATGAAATGACTATGCTTTCTGCAGCATGTTTCTGTGCTGTATGTAAGCCCACACAAGCTCTCAGATGTTCATTTAACCAGACCTTTCCTCTGCTGTCACGCCTCCAGTCAGTAATCAAATCTTTTGCGGTTTGGTTCCTTTACCATATCTGTCCCCTGTAAAACATAGACATTATTGTTCATGATTAGGTTCATGATAGGCATTATTATCATTTTCCATTTGCTGTTCATTTTTATGACTTTTTTAATCACAGTGCCCACAGAAAATTAACGTACCTACATTGTTTTAAAACAAAAATACATCCATGGTACGCAGAGACAGCGATTATGTAATAAAGCAATTATCTAATAAAGATTTTGCCAAGGTTAAAAGCAAAAATAAGTAGAATTTGCAAATGATATGGCACAAACAGTTCCAAGGAAAGACAGCAGGTTGTGATACTCTCAGGGAGCAGAGTGTCCCTTCAGGCAGCAGGGTACATCATGGCCAGATTTATTGAGTTGCTATTTCTTGTCAGGATGTCATTTATTTCCTGGGTGGAATTTAAGTACCTCTTGTCAAGTATAATCCTCCCTAAGAAGCCCTGTCCGTGTTGAACTAATGTTTTTGATACAGGGAGCAGAAAGAGGGAGCAGACGGATGCTGCATCTGCTGTGTCAAACATGTTGCAGCAGACAGAGAAATCTATGCAGTGTTAGTGGAGTCAAACTGTTTATCTGAGGATGTTCATGTAAGTAAACAGGAAGCCTATAAGGAAAAGAGCGTTGAAGATAGGTGAAAGCACAAATTCATCTGGTTCGTTGCTTGAGGTCTCATGCCTTTGTTTTCTTGCAGAAAACATTTCTCGTAATGATTGTCATCTAGTTTCAGTAAGAAATAAACCAGCAGAGTTACACACTAATGCATGCTGCCTTGATAAGGAATGTTATGACACCAAGAGGCACTGATAATAAATTAACAACTCCATTTCAATTCGGACATGCAATTGTCAGATACAGAAACATTTTCTTGTGACCAGTGCTTGTGATTCTTAGCTAAGGGCTCTGCAGCTAAGGTGCAGTAACTTTGTGAAGTGTCTTGTTGAGTTACCTCACAACAGGAAGTACTCGAGTCAGCAGATGACTCAATCGGCTTCCAAAGGCCATGTGATCAGAAACACAGAGGGACATCAGCCAAGACCCAGAACAGAAACAGCATCAAAGCAAACCGCACACATAGAATTGATTCATTAGAATCATTAGCGCCCACTGTGGAAAAATAATGTGCTGCTTTGTGTTTGTGTGTGTGTGCTTGCATGTGTGTGTGTGTGTGTGGCCTCTGTGAGGTGCATGGGATATAAAAGTGTTTGCAGTTAAACATTGGAGTTTAGCATTAACTTTTCCTTTTTATGAAACTGTAATTCTGACCAAAGTGCAACCCTAAAACTTCAACAATGATCGTGGTGCCCTTAGCATTGATATTTCTGTAGGTTATGTATCTAAAAAATAGACATGTGGCTACGAATAATAACATGAACAATGCTGAAAATTTTTTCAGAAAAATAACAGTATCTTTCCAAACAGTCGGATAATTTGTCTCATGTAAAGCTCAGTATTGCTTTGCAGTCATCCAAACCAATTTTGGTTTATTTTTATTTTGTGGAGATATAACAATATCATTTTGAGATTTACCATATAACGGCATTATATAAGAACAAAACAACAAATTGATTTAAATATATTGTTTCCAAGTGTATCCAAGAATTCAGTGTTTTCCTTTTTCATTGTATTTTTCATCAAATAACTCAGCTAATCCTACGCCCCTCTGTAAACACTGCCACCCAGGGCTGTCATGGCCAATGGAGGCTGTTATGAAGTCAGTGTGGCAGAGGTCAGTGCATGTTTCTCCCAAAACACCATCATGAGTCCTTGAAGCCACTCTGTTGAACATGCTATGTAAGTGATAAAGGGGCTACACAAACACTCACAATGATATATTGTCAAATTGATTGTTACAGAGTGTGTAAAGAAGACAATTCAGTGAGAAATAGTTGGTAAAAACAGGCTACAGCTTGAAGAGTTCTCCAATAGTGGCATTTAGAAGCTATAAAAGACCAGTATGTATGATTTTAGGGGAATCTATCAGCAGAAGCTCTCACTTTTTTATTTTAATTAATTTCCATCTGAAAAGCTGCATTTTTCCATTACCTTGCGGCCACTGTAGATTCTCCTACACACTTGGAAAGTGGTTTGAGGGAGGCAGTGTTTAGTTGGTTTCATTCTGCAACCTCATTGCTAAATGCAAATAAATTCTACACACTGGTCCTTCAAGTCCCATGCCTCAGAGTAATGCCAGATTGATTAAGCATAGCAAAGACATGATGTAGATTATCAGCAAATATTAGCAGGATGACCTCTTGGCCTCTTGATGTCGGTCTCTGCCCCCCCTCCCTCTCAGTATTTCCTTCATCCCCGTCTCTTTAAGTGAAGCCAAACTACACATGAATGAATGCCGCGAATGTGTCTGGGAAAGCATTAAGTCAGGCCTGGTCCCAGGCTCACCCAGCCAAACACAACAGGGTGCAGGTGGAGGAGTTAAAAATACCAGGGCGCACTTGTTCAATCACTTCCTGGGCTCCACAGATACAGAATTTGATTCTTAGGACTGTTGAAGAGAATTAAAATGGTAATGTGTGTAGGACTATATTTATTGATGTGAACTGTTTATTTATGTGACAAAAAGTGCTTTGACTGGAACAACCACAGTCACAACCACGCAACCACAAAGTATACATAATTTGCAACTAAAATCCCTCATTAATGCCAAAAGTGTTGCACCCTGATAACTAAAATTATATAATGAAGCTTTAGCTGTCATACTCATACATATCCTAAAGCCCATGACGATTAAATAACTCAAATTATCCTATTTAGTTCAGTTTAATGTGCCCTTTTGAGATGATGGGTTTTGTTTATTGTGCTGTTTTTACTTTTTTCCTGTCTTCGAATTTAATCTCTTGGCTACTCAGTGTCAAACAGGAAATATTTAGTAGAAGAGTTTGTTAACATTAAAGCAGCAGTTTAGATGTGAGAACATTTGGTTCAGTCTCACAACACTCAGAGGAACTCGAGTCATAGTGAGATCTACTGGCTAGAAACCTTCGAACTTCCTGAAAAAGCAGCGGAGTTCAACATCTGGGCGAAACAAAGTTATCTGAACAATCTGAGTCTGAACACTGTATTTTTCCAGAATAAAATCAAAACAACATTCGATGGCTTTGCTTGAAATAGTGAATCTGTGTTGTCTTTAATATGTTTTTTTTTTGTTTCCAAGCACACAGAAGGTTTTAATGGAATACATGTCTTACGTTTAAAGTCACAAACTAGTATCCAGAGGCCGTGTGGTGTCTTGACTAGCTTTCATCTCAAGAGGTCGTAGCTTATCTCACCCTCATTAGCATTGTAGTTTAATTATAGGGTGAGAAGTCAGGGACTGCAGACCAATAAAGGACAGCATTGCCCAGTCAGTAGTCCTTAATTCAACTACCAGCTGTTTCCCAGATGCTTGGAGGCTCTCACACCCTGCAGACCTTGAGGCTAGCATAATCACCCTCCTAAACCATGGCTAGGACTATCTTTAGCTGAGTGTGTGTGTGTCTATGTATGTGTGCATGCACGAGGCAGAGAATGCGAGAGAAACAGCAAACGCAATTGACAGAGCTAGAGGAATGGACTTTTTTTTGTGTGGCAGGAGTCAAAAAAGGATGAAGTTCTTTAAACAGGGGAAATACTTTTTGCTCTTCTCATGTGTGTTTTGGGACCCGTCCGAGGCCAAAATGTTCCCTCTCTCTTTTTAGACTTTCACTCAGCAGCACTCAGGAAAGTGTTTCCACCACAGATTTTTTTTGGTACATTTTCTATGGCAAGGACATAGTTCCATACATACCAGTATATAGCATTAGCTTACAAAAACATGAGCACTTTAAGTGAAGAAGGAATATGTTTTGGGTAAGAAGAATAATCCACTTAAGTATACAGATACTGGCACCTTTGCTTGTACTGTTCTACTGTTTAGCAGCCAAAAAGGTGAAAAAAATATTTGAGATTATGGAGCAGACACTCGAAATTGCACAATCAAATTGCACAACCATCATTTTCTGCAGCATTTCATGTTTTTGTAAACAAATGCGCCCTTGACTTCTGACATTACATGGATGGAAGAGTCCATTTACAGCTGCGGGGAGAGGCAACAGCGGCCGGTACCACTCAGTGCACCCACCTTACTGTGCAGAGAGCCTGTTGACAGTGAAGGAAAATTTTTCCCTTCATTTTTTCCAGACGTTGAAGACCTTAAGGCTCACAAGGTGGACTGGCCCACCTGGCATTTGGCAGAACTGTCAGATTGCCAGTCCGCGCCTGGGGACAGTAATGTTTTATCTGACAGGTTGATTTGGTTTTGGAATATTTAGATTTCTGTGATTATTACTTGTAGAGGAAGTCATTAGTTTTAATCAATCTTTAGATCTGACCTCCATTGTATTTATTACTGCTAGTACCAGATGACAGACCAGTTTACCCAACAAAAATGAACAAGTTACAGCTTCTCCTTCCCTGTTGGAAAAGATAGAGCATACCTCTGTGGTACTGGTGAGTGATTCAGCTGTTGCTTCCCTCCTCTATTACTCAACTCTAAAGAGGAATAAACTGATAAACTGGTAGATAAATGGATCAGATGTCTTAAAGACATTGCAAGACAACTTGACAGTTTTGTGTTTTCTCTTTTGGCAAGGCCGCTGTCACATATGCACACCTGCATGCACAATTGCATGCTTGTGCACCATTTTTGAAGGCACTGCTTTTATCAGCAAAACACATCTGACTCATTTTCAGGAACTCTGAATG
>JAUZTA010000014.1:12009204-12020603 GCA_034780835.1 Ctenochaetus striatus | reverse complement strand
CTGTGCAACTGTATTTTAGAAAGAGGGGACATCTTCTAAAGGGATGCACATTGTAGTTTGTGGCAATGAATCAAACTAGGTTTGTAAAATTGTCTCTAATTTGGTCTTGCGGTTTAAGGTAATCTTAAAAAACACACTACTATGAAACCAAAGTGTAAAAACTATGTTTAGATAATAATTTCTGTGAGATTAAATAAATGCATTTTATCGTGCAAAATGACAAAAACCCCCTGAAGACAATACAGACGCACCTGTTAAGGCAGTGAAACAGGCCAGCAACAAAGTGAAAAAATGTTGTTTTCCAAAATGTCAAGCTAAACATTTAAAAGGAAGCCCAGTGATAAAAACTCAACTTACTCCAAAGTACAAGTTCTTGGCCAGTGTGTGAATGAGGATCATCTTGCCTGTAGCAGCGGCCCCATACAAGCAGACAGAAGCATAGAAATGGTTGTACCAAAACATGGAGCGACCCAGCAGAGTGACGAGCAGAGCTACGATCAGCACTGAGAGCAGAGTGATGAACCAGCTCAGGAGGGCGACACCTGTGGCACAGGCCAGATCCCGAACATAACGACCACCTGAGGAGGGGGGAGAAGAATGTTTAACGGCTCATTCAACTCTTCTACAGATAAAATGAGTTTATGATATGTATTGCCCCCCACAAATTCAACTTTCATCTTACATTCTGAAAACTCTTGAATAAGTCACAAAAGAGGAAATCACAAGACACACACCCAATGCAGGAAACGACATAAGACGTATCCTCCAAAGGAAACGGTGACCTACCTCCATTGCCTGGCAGCGAGGCTTTCTTGGCCAGATAGAAGAAGGTGGCTGTGGCTACTATGTAGTTGAGGATGGTGCCAACTCGGGCTGGGTAGGCCACCACGATAACTCCTAACAGGTCAAAAAATACCATGTTGCCATGACGATACTCTGAGGAATCCGCCAACTTCTCAGACATCATCAGGTGCCTGAGGACCGCCAGGATGTTGTCTCCTGAAAACAGAAACTGAGTTTTAAGGTGAACGGGAGAATTCAAGGACAAACCAGGATCACGGCCTTACACAAACTCATGTATTCTACTGTAAACGATGACTACTTTGAAGGAATTTAAAATGGCAAAGTGAAAATCATCACATATATATTAGGTTATCAATACACTGGCATGTATGATTCCACTGTATGATTTCCAGTGAAGCTTGCTGTCTTCACTTTGCCAAGGAGCACAGACAGTTTCCACTGTTTGTAATTCTACTCCCAGAAAATGGAGGAAGGAAACGCCTGATATGATTAAATATGAAAGTGATAGTCCTGTGATGACATGACAAAAGAGGATCATCCTTTGCAGAACTGACACATCACATGCGACAGACACAGTTTATTGTTGACTCAGTGGAACCGTCCAACCAACAGCAAGAGAGCATTACACTGAGGTCAACCCGGCACAGCAGTCCAGATAGTATTTACTGCAGCAATAAAGCAGTGTTCCTGTAAACACCACAAAAATCATTAAGCAAATGAGATACTAATCTGTGGCTGTGCACCGTGCAGCACAATCTGCTTTAATCACTGGTTACATTTGAAAACTGTTTTTGGAAATTTGAAGACAAATCAGGCTGTAAATTATACTAAAAAAAATTGACATAAATGACCTTGTACATCTCTCTTAAATACACATCATACTCTCTTATATACACCTATATTATCTCAAACACACAACTAAACTCCTACACTCACATTCTAGTTTTTCCTATAACTTGATATGTAAAATAAGATGCACAATCTCACCCACACACACGTGGTTATTCTGTCTTACATTCACTTCTTTGTGTTACGGTATTTGCTGATGTAAGTGTGTGAATGCAAGTCTGATTTATGACCCGATGGCCTCTCGAGGTTACACAACAGATAGCACCAGCGTATTGGACACGTAGAGGACTTTCCATGAAATTGACTACAACCGTGATGTTGAACGGAGATGATAAATCTGACTGTGTGAAGGATCAGTAGGAGGTCGCTGCGTTGGTTACTGCTGCCTGAGGCAAAGTTTCTTTTATCTGCCCTGCTCTGTGTTGCTGCTGCTGCCTGTATGTCTGCACAGTCAACAGCTAACACACACATATGCACACAAACACACACTCAAACACACAGATGAGACAAAGCTCCATTGTTCTTCCGCCTGGTAGCCTCACTGTGGCCTAAAAGTGTAAACAAGCGAGTGTACAACATCTACTTGTTCATGTTGGATTCACTGTTTAACCAAACGATTCTGTGTTGTGCGAGTAACTCACAACTTTCCTGTCTGAATTTTACTATGAAGAAACAAAGATGATTCTACATTTAAAACTCCAAGCTATATTTGATGTTTAACAAAAGTAAATCTCCATTTGGGAAATGTTAGCCTTGCATTTTTCTCCCACTCTGTCCAAAGGGAGAGCTGTTGAGGAAGAGATTTGAAATAGGCCAAAAACCTGCTGCTCATCACAGGCATCAACAGAGCAGAGCCACTGGTGTATATGCATGTGCTGTATCTACTCTCCACCTTACAAAGCTGTTCTTTTCAACAGACTAAAAATACTCTCTACATCCCTCTGAAATCTTACTTTCTCTCTCTAATAATTCATGGCTTTCACTGTGAGTTAATGTACATAGAAGAGGAGGAGAAGAAGGAGAGAGATGTCCAGTAGCTGCTGAGGGAGAAAGAAAAGATGCCAACTGTCTCAGGTTTTTAGTGCTGACTGACTGGATTCTCTGCTAGGCAAAGCAAAATAATTCGGCAACAGAGACGCACAGAGTAAATGAGGGCAAGTGCAACAGTAAATGTCTGTGGCCCGCTGTGTATGTGTGCATTTCTTAGTTCTCAGGGACGTAATGAGATCAGCAGAGTGCTGACCAGTCAAACTGGGGAATAAAGCACAAACGGACAGCATGCGTTTGTGTCTGTGACAAGAAAAAAAAAAAAAAAAAAAAGGTGCTGGCAGCTGCTTTTACCACACCAGTCTGCTGCTGCAGTGACCGTTTTCTCCTTGAGATACACACACACACACACACACACACACACACACACACACACAGGCTGCCATGTGATGAAGCAGTGTGCAATCAGTGTTAAATACATGTAATTATTAAATAACTTTTTATGTAAAACATTGCACCATTCCATTTCACGCAGATATACGTAGATGCATGTGTGCTTATTTGCAAACCTGCTCTCTGTATAGAGTCTGTCAGGATCCTGTCTGCAGTGTCGTACTTGGTATGGTAGATGTAACCGTTTTCGATGAAAGCCAGATCAATGCCTGTAAAAAAAAAAAAAAAAAGAAATACACATACACAGAGAGATGTTTAAAAAAATAAACACTTCTTTGCTTTGTAAATCTATTAGCCACTGGATTACTATTGTTTAACTCCAAACTTTAGGCTCCTAACTTGAGCAATTACTTTCAATATTGTAGTCCAAAGGTTGATTTGGAGTTACCTGGGATGTTTCCAAAGTCCCTGTAGATGCGGAAGTCGGTGTCAGAAGGGATGATGCCGCTTTGAAACACCTCCTGGCCGACGACAGAGGCGAAGGGATGTTTGGCTGCATGAACGTAGGCCTGGACCAGCCACGGGTTCTCTGGACCTTTTGGGGAGGAACAGAAAGGAAACGTTTCTGGGAAATTTTGATAGATTATCGCACTTCAGTAAGTTTTACACAAAAAATACATAGAAAAGGAGTTTCATCAGGGTTCTTTAGCCCCTGATTTTTACAGCTTTACTACCAGCGGTAAAAGTAGGCATGTATGCTTGTGTAATATATAATGTACACAAGCTGAGCTGTGTACATTATATATCCTCAGGCATCTTAGAAACCATTATCAAGTTAGCATTTCATATAGATACTGAATAGAGGAAGCATGCCAGAGGGCAAATGGATGGAACAAGTGCGTATATCATACAAGGTATATAATACAACACTCGACTAACTCTCTACACCTCTGTGATGGTAAATGTTGCATCCATTAGGAGATTTTCAGATTACAGGATAAAGTAATATTGACAGTGGGCTGTGCAAACAGACATATGCAAGCAAAGCACATATGGATATTATGCTAACGAAGAAACCGGAACAGTTTTTCCAACATGAGTGGTGCAGTACCTGTCTGAAAAACAACCTCCTTGCCCCCAACACCTGCAGCCTCCAAGTTAATGAAGGCTCGCACCTGCTTGGCCCACGGATGCTGAGTAATGAAACCATGGCTGGCCTGCAGGAGAGAGATGGGTAACAAAAAGGAGAGATAAAAAGTTACTCAGGAAAGAGGAATGCAACAGAGAAAAAAATACGAAAAATGTACAGAGAGGTGGCATTTTTATTAAATGACAATCCCAAGTGGTGCAGACAGGCCAATATTAACAACCAAAGTATAAAATTGAGTGTCTTTTTCATTTCATTTTACCTGCAGGATATTTTCCTCTGCACCATTAAAGAGAAAGATAACTCCATGACGAAGAGGAGTAGACTGGTTGGCCAGAGAATGGAGGACTTCCAGCATCACTGCACAGCTCACTGCATCATCACTGGCACCTAAGACAAGGAAACCAGTGTATGTGTGTCAAAAATACTAAAAAGCTGCACGGTTTGGGTAATGTGAGCCCCTTTTTTTGCCATTCACATTTGCATCAGGCAGCAGGAGCTTGGTCTGGCATTTAAAAAGAGTCATGTACTTGTTCACCCGGCTCACCCGATTGTTCTGAGACAGTGTCTCAGTTTGACATTAGGACACATGCGGGTGATTTTTTACTCTGAAGTACAATAAAATAACACAATTTTCAAAAACACACGAGAAAGGAAGGGAGTGGGCTTTGTGTGCAAACATGTGAAGAATGCAGCGAGCTGGTAAAAACCCAGCTCGCACTGCGTGTATAATGGAGAGAGCACAAAGGAAAAAGGGGCAATAGGGAAAAGGACAGACCACGTGAAAAGGGCATGTGACGCAGAAAGATTAGACATGTTAGTGGCGAGGAACACGATTCTCTGAGACTAAATGAAAAGAAAAGGAGGGGAAAAAAATGCCCAAAGTTCAGAGAGGTAAAATGAGACATCATGTGCTAAGGCTTTCTGGATTGAATGTGTTCATGTGTTCATGAGGCTGGAGCCTGCTCACTCTTTGGGTAACATTCATGCTCCTTTCACTGCCACTTGTGCCAGCTACATATTAATCCTTGTGCCCAAAAAGCTCTGTGAGAGCTCAGGAGACAACAAGAACAAAGCAAAGTCTGAATATATCATCTGTGCACGCAACAGCTTTCAAGTGGATCAAAGTATAGTGTATATAAAGTTAGTATTTTGACTTAATTTATAGGTTGCATGACTGCTTGCATGTGCAAACAATTAACGTGGGCATAAACGTGCAAGACAATGCACCACCTCTTTATTCTCTCTTTTTTATTTTCTTTCCTTTTTTTTTTGCATGAGCAAATGTTTAGAATTCCAAAATATCAAAGGCTTGGCAGGCAGCAGTGGAAATAAAAATGTATGTGTATCTTCCTGGTCCACACCTCTTGGATCAATTTCCCTTTTGCCAGTGAAGCTGTGTGTGTAGAGGTGGGAAAACATGTCTCTCCAACAGGCTGAAGGGTGTGGAAGGAAACAGGGTAAATACAAGACAAAAAATAAATGGCTACATACCACAAAGGACTATCAAACGTCAACAAACACTTAATACTGTGCCGTTCCGATATAAACTCTTGATTGTTTCAAGCTGTTTCCTGTTAAGAGCATATTATGGCCGTTTGCAGCAATGTGCAAGCAAGAAGTGTCGTGGATCATATTTTTTTGGAACAGCTTGCTATTGCTGTCAAATTTTACACTCTGATTCAATGATCCACTTAACTATGGTGCACAACATGGGACAAAATGAAGCTATTGTTATTATAAAACATTCAAGGACTTGCAAGCTAGAAATCTATGTTTTTTACAAACTGCGAGGACAAAAGAGGGAAAAACTGATGTTGAGTCCATCGCCATGCTAACAGGTCTCTGTAATTTTACTGCAGCACAGAGATGCTTCAAGCTAAATGCTCATGTCAACATGCTATCGTGCTAACACTTATAATGCTAACATGTTGCAAAAATGTTTACCATTATCACCAGCTAAGTTAGCGATGTTAGAGCGCTAACATTTACTTATGAAATCACTCGCTGGGCATTTCATCGACCGAAAATAATAACCTCATATCCAACTAGAAAAGTCAGGGAATCACCAAATCCAGTAGGATTCCACCTCAGCGGACCACGGATCTCTGTTCAATATTTAATGGCAATCCTTTCAATAATTGTTGGTATATTTCAGTCTAGACCAAAGTGGAGGATCGACTATAAGACATATTGATCTTTTCATCAAACTATAGCACTGACATGGTTAAAAATGAAATACAAAAAAAAAAAAAAAAGCTTTAAACTAAATCATAACACCTCCCACTGTTCCAGCTCTTGCCTTACAGCATGCTGAAGGGACAGGACACATCAATCAAACCCAAAGGA
Source organism: Ctenochaetus striatus (assembly GCA_034780835.1). Lineage (NCBI taxonomy): Eukaryota > Metazoa > Chordata > Actinopteri > Acanthuriformes > Acanthuridae > Ctenochaetus > Ctenochaetus striatus. The sequence goes on along the minus strand of JAUZTA010000014.1, from coordinate 12,014,074 downwards.
GAAACCCAAGATTCACCATTTTTGATGAATAAGATGACATTTGACTTTTTGCAACAGATTTAAGAAGTTGCAATCAGTTAAAAGAAAAAAGATTTGATAACATATACAGAATTATACAGAGCTAAATGTGTTCAATATTCTGTTTGCCTCAATAAAAGGTTGATATTTGAAAGTTTTTTCTTTTCTGGTTATTCTAGTCTGTCTCACAGGTGTGCGACTGTTTCCTGCATGTATCTACATGCAAACTGTGAGCTACACCTGCTCAACTAAAGCTCAGTCACCTTCAGTGCCTTCAGCAAGTGCTTGCAGTAGGAAGAGTTCTTCAAGGAGGGATTTCATACCTGGACTGTTGGCCACAGTGTCAAAATGACAGTTCGCTAGCATGAGATGCTGCGTTCCACCTTTAGGCTCCAGCCTGACAGCAATGTTGGTGACACGATCATAGAAGCTGGTGAAGCCCCCAAGAAAGTCAATGGAGAAAGAGCCGGTGGGACGCTGCACGTCCACCGTGAGCTTATGGGGGCCCTCTGCGGTCTCAGCCCGGATGTTCTCGATCTGTGCCAGCAGGTAGTCCACTGTCAGGACTTCGTTCTCCTGGCTGCCCACTGGCCGAGGGCCCACGCTGGTGATCTGCTCCAAGTGCCGTCTAGATTGTGAAAAGAGGGGAGAAAAGATTGTGATGCTGTTAAACCATGACGGGGCAATAAACAGAGCATGTTTATTCCTTCACAACATCACAGCATATATTATTAATCTTCTGTTCACAGACACACACACAGTTTGTACATGTTTGTTTGTGAGAGAAACTCCTCTTTTAAATTTACACAGATGGACCATGCATAAGAGTGAAATCATAATGTCACAGTCATTACTGCTCACTGACGCTTAAATGATGAGCTTAAGAGAAGCCAAGTTCAAATTCAGATATCTCTCTCTACAGATGAGAATGTATTGACATCTTATGATGGATTCAATAAAATATATTATGTGTATTTTTTTTCTGAAATAGAAATTTGCCACTTTCATAAAATGCATAATTTCAGTGAATCATTTCCAGTAAAAAACATGCTGTCTTTACATAGAGACTTTGTTTGTAGAGGAGTACAGAGGACTGACAGAGAGCTTAATCATATGGTGCAACAATATTCACCTAAAGCTTAATATCAGCAAAACCAAAGAGCTTGTGGTGCATTGTAATGCTTTATTGAGAGAAAAGAAAAAAACAGTTCAATTCCTTGTAGCCTATGTGTTCATGCATTTTAGTAGTCTTCAGTAGCACAGAAGACAGTCACCATAGTTTTAAGTTGGAGACTGAAGATGAGTTTCAACAGTGCTGAGAATCAGTGTCGATTCAGCATCACACCAAATGTGAAATATGGTCACAGTCTTTCCTTCTGCTGAACATACAGACAACTTGAAAACATGTGGCCTCCAGGCATGGCTGTCGCCTGCGCAAGGGCATAGGATCATAATCAGCAGATTAAAGAAAAAAAAGTTGTTATCTGTAGTCCTACAAAGTTCAAGGTTTTGAAAAGAGAGTGGAGCAACTTAATATAAACAATGGCTGAAGGTCTTAAAAATATTATGTACAAGTTAGAAAAAGACGTCTCCGATCACATAATGAACAGTTTGAGGAAATCATTCCAAGGAGGCAGACAGAAAAGAACCCAAACTATAAATTGATTCATACATCATTCATTTCAAAGAAACACATTTTGTAAACAAACAGGGTGTAACCCATCTTTGTTAAGCAGCTCAGTCCTAAATTTGGACCACATCCTTGACTCAGTCAGGTAACAATAAGCCATGCTTGTATATTGCTTCTGTAGCTGATCTTATGTATCACTGCAAAGACTCCCTAAGGAGATCAAAACAGGAAATTAAGCCAAGTTGCCCATGTAGCACAGAAAACAAAGAAAAAAAACAGATGCATTTCCTCAGCTTTTCCTTTTAGAAAGCTGCTGCTGCTGGTGTTTGCTACAGATGTTCAATAAAGGGCAATCTTAACTTTACTGTCCACACCAGCAGAAGTGCTGCTGCTGCTGCTGCTGCTGCTGCTGCTGCTGCTGGCTGATGCTCACAGCCACAAAAAATAATATCCATTATCTCACCATGGTGAGGGAAGCCATGTGTTGTGTCCAGCTGTTGCACACATGGATCAAATACAACAAATATTTGTTTGTTTTGTTTTTGCAGCATGTAGTTTTTCCGTGTATTGACAAAGAGATGCCATACGACATAACAGATGTCGAAACTCCTACTTCCAGTCCATTTTAGGGGCAGCATCTGAGGTGCCTTTATGCAAGGGCTCATAATTCTGATCTGGATTGGCAGGACATGGACCAGTGAGAGCCATGATTGTGACCAAAGAAGCTCAAAGCCCTAATCAGTACAAATGCAGCATGCCTGACTCATTTATAGAGCAACCAGCCAAATGATGGCAAATCCCGTCGCCAAGCACTTTCAAGAGCTAAACCGCAGCCCTGCGGACCTCAGATTCAAGACCATAATCCCTGTCTCTACTTCTCAAAGGGACTGAAAATCTGATAAAAGCTGCAAAGTGCTGTAGAGCCCCAGAGTTTGCTTTATCTGAAAATGAGCAGGATGTGTTGTGGTTTTTGTTATAGTCAGATAGGCGGCATCTTAGAATTAAATAGTCTATTGTTGTTGTGTTTTTTGTTCAAATTTATGTTCGATAAATCTTAGATATGTTAATACTGTACGTCATTGTTGCTTGTGTGATACTTAAAATTGTTTTTTTTTTGTTAGAAATGCAGAAGGAATTCAAGTGACAAATATCCAAATTGAGAAAACAAGCCTTAAGTCACCATTTCTGAAGCTGTGCATTAACTAATAATTGACTTTTTAAAAAGTGTCACATTAAAAGATTACTGCTGCTAAAATGAATCACCCAATCGTTGATATTTGGAGAAGGGCTGCATCTTTTGGTATCTTAATTATTTAGCACTGCAAATTTGTTCACTAACTAATCATTAAGTCAACAAAATGTCATAAAAATATCAAAGAAATTGCCATTCTAGTTTCAAGAGCCCAAATCTTTTTTTTTTCCACTTTAAGGTCCACAACCTAAAGAAATTAAAATTAAAATTAAACAAAAAAGAAAATATTTCTACGTTTTTGTTTGATATTAACTTTAAAATTTGACAAACATGTAGATGAAACACTGATGTTTACATTAAATGTTTATTATGCTACTGTTTAATTGTTTCCTTTAAAATATCTGTCTGTTCACTGCTGCTATCTAATCTCGACTCCTGACAGTTTAATCTGTGTTTGCATGCTTGATGCTGCATTTCCTGTTTAAAATCTTACTAATAGCTCTAAGGACGTTGAACTGCCTTTAAGTATGTCAATTTGGTTGGTTAAATTAACATTTCATGTGTTACTTTGCCTGCTAAAACTTCTGTCTTCTAAGCGTTTCACAAACTGGGATTTATGCTGGAATAATCATCTTGTGTTTTTTTTAATCTATGGGTCATTTGAGCAGGTTTTGTGCAGGAGCTTTCGACTTGTCTGAGGCTAAAAATCATGTAAAAGATCTTGCCCTCAGGCTGTTGTACCTGTTCCAGTCGTCACGCACCGTTATAACACCTGTTTACCTTGCAGGTAACGTTAAAGGTGGAGGTGGAGAGGGGACACCCGGTAGTGGTTTCTAGGCGGGTCTGTTGCCAAACTAGAGGAAAGGTTAGCCAAGGCTCTGTTGCTTCGAGACCGTTAGCCAACATTTCAACACGAAGACGTGAGTGTTGTGTTAAACAGGTTAGGAAAAAAAAACCACTCACCTTGCTCTCACTGCGTTGAAGTCGCCGGTCGGCTTTCCAACGACGAGCTGCTGTAACGACAAATGAACGAGTCCCCACAGCACCAAAATAAACACAGAGACCAGGGAAGCTGCCAGCCCTTCCCGCAGCAAGTACAGGCTCACTTCGGGCTTCCTCTTCGGGTCGCCGCTGTAGCCGTTATTCCCGCACCGGTCCCGCGGACCGTCGTTAACTTGCGCTACATAATTCTGCGTCCCGACGGATTTTATTCTCCTGACAGTGGTGTCGCTCTCCATTTTTGAGCCAGCGGCACATCAGCTGCAAGCGTCGCTCTCAGGCGTCGCTTTTTTTTTTTTCTCTGCTCGGCCGACGGATCGCGCTGAGGGACAAACTTGAATGAGAGGGCGGGCGGTGAGGCGGCAGCGAATCAGAAGCAGAGGAGGAGAGAGCTGTGACTGCAACGCACTGAAATAGTGAACTCCTGCAAGAAAAAATAACCAGCCAGTTATTCAGCAGTTGTTTTATTTTAATATATTTAGTTGACTCTTTCAAGGAATGCTTAAACAGAAAATATAATAGTTAATGATGTTCTAATATTATGACAGGGAACACATAAAACTTTACAAAATGTACAGACTACTCCTTTAACATGAACTCAGTGAACCATAGAACAAGTAGGCCTACTGCAATCCAACAGAAAAGCCCTGCAGTAAATCCTACATTTATGAGACTTATAACCTGTATTCAGATTGCTCTAAAATAGGCTAAAGTATCAACAACATAAAGAGGAAAAGTACCTCACAGCAAGTAAAGAGTATAAACCGTAAAAAAAATGATATATTATATATTAAAATAATATCAAAAGCCATCTTATACCAAGCCAAAATTGCTCTATAGTAACTTTAAACAACAAAAATATTTGTATGGCCAAAATTGCACCCTTTTAGAGCACAGTATATTACAAATTAACACAGAACCTCCTGTAGCAACTAAGCTGTTGCTCTAATATGAAATATCCACCTCTAAAAAGCATAAGAGTAGAGTTGAGGTGGTATAAAACGTAAAGTTTTTTTCTTATAGTAATCTGT
>JAUZTA010000014.1:11995780-12006723 GCA_034780835.1 Ctenochaetus striatus | reverse complement strand
TATATGTATGTATAGCTCACCATGTATTAACTATTTCAAGGCCAACAAAAAAGGAATGTAGTATTTTCTAACCAGTATTACTGGTGTTCAGGAGATGTCTTTAAAGACAGCAGTTAGATCTTCATGTTGGGAAATGGGCATAATTGAACATAAATGATTATAAAACAACTTATTCATTAAATAAACTTTAATACCTCCCTATACCTGCGTTTTGTGTTTTTTCTTCTTGATTTATTTTTGCTTGTTTTTTCCAATTTAATGTCCTATATAATACACAGTTTTGTTTTGTTTTTTTTATCAAAATAAACTTAACAATAGCTTATTATTTTATTCATTATACTAAAAAACACGGTAAGGCTGCTTGAATTTCTCTTAGCCTTTTTGATGGTGTTGTTATTGATGCTATTTGTCACTTATAATGTGTCACTTCCAACATCTTTTATTATATCTGCTGTTTACAATCTTCTAACAATATCAATCATATAGCAGGTGTTTCATTCTAAGTGTAAGTTTTCACTTCTTACCAAGACTGACTAAATACAAACGTTCTGCTTATCTAGCCTTTATTTTGAAATGAAGGAAATAAATACAACGGAAATGTCGTGTGTGCAATCACAGTAACTTGACCCAGGAGTTTTCTACCAGCTGTCGACTCTCCGATCGTCCACTATCTAGCAAAGCATAGCAGAGAGCAGTCAGCCCGTCGTGTCTCTACCCGAGGCCGGATGGTAAAATCCAACCTCCAGCGGATCCTGAACAGTCATTGCTTTGCTCGCGAGAAAGAAGGAAAACAGCAGTTTTTTACTACCATGGCGGACTTGAGTAGTGGTATCTGTGACATGATTGGGAAGTAAGTAAACGCTGATAATTTCCCCATCTATCTAAGCTAGCTAACTGCTAACCGTGATGTGGGGGAGGGGTGGCTATGCTAACCTAGCAGCCGAAGAAAGCGGAAGTCGAATGCGTTGAACTTTAAATATCCAGTTTTTATGTTACAAATGACTCGGCGTTACATTTATTGTCAGACATAGATTTAACTTTACCTAAATGAAAAGGTCACGTATTAATTGGTTAACGTTATGTTGTCGACTCGAGACACAACTTAAGCAGTAGTAACGTAAGCTAACGTTAGCTTTGAATGCTGTCGAACTTAAAGTACGTCACTAACGCAAGCTAGCTAACGAATTAGCATCATCATTTCAATCCAATTCATTTTAATTAACTCGTTAAGACTAATGATAATACACACCTTATTTAATTTGTTGTGATAGACATTGGAGAACGTAAACTGACAACAGACAGGGGGTTTAATAAAATTGGTTCACATCTTGTCACGTTAGCCTAACTAAGGACCAGACTGATACAGATGTGTCCGAATAATGCCTTTAGTTTGCGGTCAACGGCTTGGACTTAATGTCACGCCAAATAATTGACACCGTGAACGTTATTGATATAAAAGTACCCGTTAAACAATGAACGTTTTCGCCGTGTATTAGGTAGTCCAGAAGCAGGCAACTTAGTTTTAGCCCGAGCTCATGATATTACTCAACGCTCCAACATTTTAAGTTGTTTCGGGGAAGGCACGATAATTATGACTCAAGGCTAATCCGCCACAAAACTTGCCAGGTGAGCGTGCTGCAGGCCACGTTGATCTCGTGAGCTGACAATGGAGTCAGGCTGATTTTTAACGTTACGCAACTGACGATTTACCGCAGCAGCCTCGTTAGTGTACATGGCGATGCGGTGGTTTATTGTCGTTTATTTAGCGTAGTGGTAGAGTATAATCGGTGAGTGCCCTCAGCCTTAAACAGAAAAGAGGAAAGAGAGTCGATGGACCTCGGATCAAATTTACGAAAAGTCTAATTATTTGAGAGGTTAACCAGGCCAAGACATAGTTTATTAAAACTTTGATTTTAAACGTCATGATATGTCATCTAAAAGTTACTCTGGTTGTAGTCTGAAGGCAGAAAAGAACACCTGATTTTAACGTGACAGCTGTTAAATTGTAATGTTTATTTATTGTGTATGAATTAGGACAAAAGTGCGTAGCCCAGTTTAAAAAAAAAAAGATGAGCTATTCTTTGAAAAATATTTTTGTTTTGTGATGCGTTGAAATATTTCCTGGTTTCTTTGAAACCTGATGATTTGACGATTTTCTTTGTAAGTTGTAATAGATTGATTGTCTACTTGTTGTAGAGTGTTACTTATTTAAAAACAATACATGTATTTTTATAAATATAATCTTGGACAAGGAAAAATTGTATTTTCAGATATTTTAAAATTCAACATATGTCTGAAATAACTAATTTCACAATGCTGGCATAAAACACTAAATATAAACAATGCAGGATACAGCATGTTTGCTTTTGTTAACTGAAACACAACAAAGTTTTTGTTTAACTGTCCATTCTGAAACGAACGTTTAAGAAAGGGCCTGTAGGTATTTGCCTATAGCAGCATTTATTTGGTTTGTTGGTTGCCTCAAACCACTTCCAGCTGTGTTTGTGCAACACTCATAAAAAAAAAAAAAAAGGTTTGAATAACAGCTCTATACACAGTGCCATTGTTTTGGGCCATACATTCTGGATGTGATTTAAAAGAACATCCAGGTCTGTTTGTGTAACACATGTTCTGAATTGGGCACATTTAGAATGCATTATTTGCTTACGCTTAAAACTTTGGAAAAATATGCTTGGTTATCAGTATTGGATACTGTTAACTTCATTGCTGACAAAGCTTAACTGAAAACATTTAACATTTTTCTTCATGGAGCACAGCTGTTTTTTTTGTTTTTTTCAAAGTCAATATTGCTTCACATTAAATTGGCAGGCACGTTTGTCCAAAGTAACACTAGAAGTGCTTACCTCGCAGACAAATGATTCAAAGTGTGTTCAGTTCTACAGAGCACAAGAGCACACGTTTTTGCTCTTTCAGAAAGATGTAAAAGTCTGAAAATGTGCAGACCTAGGTAACAGTAGGGACACTCAATATATAATGTTGATAATTTGCTAGGAAATTATTGGCAAATTTATCTTACTTACAGCTTTATTGAAATTATTGTTTTCTTTAAATTATAATTTTAATATATTATTGATCTTTAAGTGTCCATCTTTATTCACCACATCTTGGCCTTTGTTACCCTCAGTTATGCATAAACTAAAAGTAATAAACTTATTAAAATACCGAAATGTGACATTGTCACTTATCTTAATGGTATGGCCCATGAGAAGCAAGTAATTAGTGGTTACTGGTATCGACTGAAAAAGTGGTATCATACAACCTCAATTTCACAACTCAAAATTCTGAAAGATCACAGTGAGCTTAATGTTAGTAGTTATTCTTTTGTGATGCGTTAACATCCTCAATAATTTAATTGTTAGAATGAAAGCCTGCAGTTACTTATGAGGTAACAGTATATCTTAGATTCATTTACTTAAATTGTTGGCATGGCAAAGTGGATCAAAGCCCTTATTTGTTTTAGTGGTGTAATTATGTCCTCTCTCTGTGCTCCCCTCCAGTCTGTCCCTGCACTGTAGTAGTACCCGCGGCCCGTGGCCTCTGTGGTGCTCCTGATGCCCCTCTCCCACCCCTGAAGATCCCAGGTGGGCGAGGGAATGGTACACGGGATCACACTCCTTCAGCTCGGCCACTCTACTCAGTGAGTCTGCGCACACGCGCACTCCATCTTTAAGCTGTATGCAGTCTGAAGCGGCTGCTTTCAGAGGAAGAAATGTGTCAAGAATAGAAGCTCTCTCACAGAAACCATTTCCTGTGACACGACGAAGCGCCACAGTCTGTTTACACAGCAGAGGAAGGCACACCAGGGGTTTATTTGATTCAGTCCTATACTCAATGCAGTGACACATCGTTCAGTTTCTTTTTCCATCAGACTTAGTTTATTTATAGACATAGTTTGTCTGATTGTCTAGTCCATGTATGCGCGCAATTGTTTTGAACAAGATTTTACACTAGTTCAGTTGTAATTGGACATATCAGAGAAACAAACTGACATGTTTAATGCCATTGGCCGATGTTTTCAGATGAGTTACTAGTATTTGTGCGTTTAGGACCGAAAGTTGACTGTCACGGAGGAGCCAGCAGGGAATGGTCGCCCTAGGATACTCCACTTCCAAAGTCGTCCTACTGTTACCAAGACAATACAGTGGGATGCTGTCCTCAGCAGCAGCGCTCTATACGTGGAGATACCTCTTGACCCTCTTCCCGAAGGCAGCAAGGAGAGGTGAGGCTAGACTTCCAAGAACGATGAAGTGTTATGTCTTTACGATTGCCCCCTGTGCATTTATGTAAGAGTTGGTTAATGTTTTTAGAAGATTATTGGAAGGTGATTGAACAATCTGCAGAACTTCAAGCCTTTTTAGCCTGTTAAACATAGCTTTTCAAGTAATCAGTAAACATGAGGCTGTTTTTTTAGAATATGCAAGAGATTCTGGTTTGTGTGTTTTTTTTTGTGTGTACATGCAAGACATTGTTTTCTGACTTGAGCTGCCCTCTGTTCTTCCCCCAGTTTCGCAGCTCTCTTGGAGTATGCTGAAGAACATCTGAAAGTTGTTAGCGTGTTTGTCTGCTTTTACAAGAACAGAGATGATCGTGGTATGTGCTAACGGCCTGATTTTCCCTCGCACACCTTTTTCTTTCTGAACCTCCAGACAACTTAAACTGCATAATTATCTTGATTTCTGCGTCATTACTTACGTTGCACAGTAATAACTGTTTTCTCTATTTTATTCTTCCAGCTAAATTGGTGCGTACATTCAGTTTCCTGGGCTTTGAGATTGTGAAACCGGGCCATGCCCTCGTCCCACCTCGACCCGACGTTTTCTTCATGGCCTACAGTTTTGACAGGGACTCCTCGGATGAGGAGTAGCCCTCTGGACAGCTCCCTCCGCCCTCTGCTCACTTACCCTTTTCTTCCCATTATATGTTTGTCCATCCCGTATCACGCAAATACATCACCGTCTGTGTTGAACCCTCAGCAGTAGCTCTCTGTGTGTATTCTTTTCCCCATGCTCTTTGTGTTCAAGGGAATATGTAAGATGTGCATCTCCTCTACACCATCTTTTCTTTGTGTGATTGATTGTTTTGTTTATTTTGTTGAAGATAAGTCAGTGTTGTCACCTAAAAAAGGAGGGAACCTTTGTTTTTTTTTGGACTTACTATTGCAGTTGTCATGGCTATATTTTAAGTTCTGGTGTACTTCCCATTTCTTATCAAGTCTTTTGTTCTTATTGATATATCTTTTGATGATAGATAAAGGTGGAGGATTCTTCTTTTCTTGAATGTACAATAAAAAGGTTATCAGGTTTACACTCGGGTACTCCAGCTTTCTTTTGATTGGCTAAATCACTTAAAATTTCTCCTTTATTTTGTTCTGTCAGAATTGAATTAGAGAATACATGTCAGTGGGACCACTTTTATTTTTTGTAGCACTAATATCCTCTTAAAAATATAAAGACTTTTGAAGCGTTACTTTTGAATAATGGCCCCCAAAATTGGTACCTTATAGCTGAATAGTGAATCAATTTAGACTAGAGTGGGACTGAGAAGATGAATGCATGTTGGACATTAGTGCTTCAGTTACAAGTTAAAGATCCTACAGTGGGTGAATTGGTACAAAGTGAAAGGAAAGAAAGAGAACAATCCAAAGTGCTTTTGCTTCTTTATGCCATGTATATTGGACTATATTGCAGTAAAAATACTGCAGTGTTATGGTTGGATTTTTTTTTTTTCTGGATTAGCATTCCTTTAACTTTCTTTTCATGGTAGTATTAAGTTTGTTGTTCACCTGCATAGTGGTACCTGTTGTGCTTCTGTGATAATAAAACAAAGAAAAAGCAACTCTTTGCATACTGAATGCATTTGTTTTTACCAACACTTTCAAGCCAGACTGCAATGTCTTTTTACTTTGAGTTAGAAGAAAAATTGATCTACTTAATACATTTTATTAAATTTATCAAAGTCCAACATAAATCTGGACCGACTTAAATGCAAACTGCAGTTTTAATGGTTTATGGAGAAATACAACTGGAGGTAACTCTAGTTTTATATTAAAATTAAACATACACACAGTGAATGAATTCAATGTTCCTGCATTAAATCAGGTACTGATATTTTTTTGTGTGATATGACTGCTCAAGTTGCACAAATATGCTGCTTGGATTTAAAAAGCTAACATGAACTCTTATTTAGACTCAGATTTTTCTAAGTTGAAGTTTTGTTTTATTGCACCCTTATTACCTATCACCACATACTATAAGGCTCAATGAATGGTCCTGGGTCATGCTTTTACTAGCATCTTACATACTTAATCTGTGTCGCTCAGTCTGAACAAAATCAGGTCAGTTACAAAAGAGCAGTAGGGCAGACATCCAGGGCAGACAAGTATCAATGCTCCAGGGTCCTATGCTCCACAGTTTAATATTATGTTAACACACATTAACCATCCCATTGTCACTGTTTCAAGTAACTCTCACCTTTGACCCTGTGTCAAGGACATTGTTCACTTTGTCATGCTACTATTGTGTGCCATATAAATCCAGGGAAGATAGGACCCTGAGAACATAATAATGACTCCATCCAGAGTGTCCTGTGCCTTCAGACCACCAGGAGGCTCCACAGGACTCTGAAATACACTGAACTGACTGCTCAGCCACTGATTTCAAAGTTGCATCTGCAGTATGCATAACCATAACATGCATTTATACAAATGTGTTGCTCAACCCACGGCTCAAAGGGAAGCCTGAGTCCTTATGACTAGTACAGGACCACATGATTTTTCCAGCTTGGCCCACCTTCACTCTTACTACTGATCCACTCATGGAGAATAACTTGCAACATCTGTGGGGGTTTGCAGAAGCAACACCTTGTTCTCTTTACAAAAATAAATTGTTCTGTTTGCAGGCCTTCTTTTTCCCTACTGCAGCCTTTGACAAGTCATAATAAGAAAAACACAGGTGTTGCTAATAACAGCAGCGATAACTCTGGTCTAATCAAGTGTCCCAGTAAACCTGTGACAGTGAGCCAACGTGCACCATGCCAGGACCTTGACACTGAAATGCTAAACAGAATTACGCCGTCACCAATTTTGCTTTCCTGCTGTGACCTAAGAATATCTTCTCTAATAAAAGGGCTATTGCTGTTTAATTAAAATCGACTGAAATTAATGTGATTTGTCAATGCTAATTATGATATAATTGTGGTTTATTTTCAGTAGCAAAAAACATCTCACAGCATTCTTGCTCAACAGCTCATTTTAGTCTGCTGTAAACCTGCTTGATTTGAAATGTTCTTTGTACCACTTACCAACTGAGGATAGTAGCAATTAAGTGCTACTTTAATGTGAAAAAGCTTCAAAATCATTTTTTTTCAATGTTGCAAAGACATATTGCCTGTTTTACTTACAATTAAGAAAAATGCTAAAATTATCCTGTAAAAATATCACATTCATCAAAACAGCATAATGTAGATAGAACTGCAAAATAAACAGAAAAAAATCTCAAAATATACATCTTAAAAGGGTTTCTGGGGAACTATTCATTTATCTTCTATGAACAAAACCTATAATTAGTTAGCCTAATGTCAGAGAGATGTGATTAACATCACTGTAAATTAATTTGAGAGTGGAAGTAGAAATGGCCTGCTTGACCACTTCTAGATATTAATTTTACAGTGCAGACATTAGCATCACTTACTCTCAGTCATTAGCCTTATAAATCCTCTCAGACACAAGACAAAAAGAAAAGAAGCTTTTTTTCTGGAATCCAAATATTTAATAGGTACATATCAAGTATTATTATGACATGTATAAAATTTCAAATCACAATATGAAGCGATGAAACTCCTCAGACCGGCATATGCTGCAAATGTTTGAGGCTGCCACATAAAAATGACTAATGATTAAAATAGAGGAGAAGCAACTAAAATGGTAGAAAAATGGCGTACAGACATAGATAATAGTAAGCATTCTAGGAAAATTAAATGCGACTTTTCAAACTTTTTTCTTCAATAGAGTGCAATAAAAATAAACAACACAGCACTGAAGCCAAGCGTCCACAAGACGTCTAAAAATTGTTAGTACTGTAGGTTCACGGAGGGCGGGAGACAGCGGAAAAGAGAGTAGAGGGTGCGAAGGTTACAGCAGAGAAAGAAACGAGGGCTATTAGCTCGCCAGTCATTGCAGGAAAAAAAAAAATCTTCGAACAAGATTGAGCAACAGTGGAAGTAATGCACATCACAGTTAGCTTAAAAGACCATAGTAGCATTTGTACTTGCATGTTGTTGATTAAAAAAAAAACCTGAATGAGTGAACAGAAACAAGGACATCACCACAAACAAACAAACAAACAGCTGGCCAATGAGAGGGGAGGAAGTTCTGGCGACAACCGCAGAAGGGGGCGGGGTCAGAACAGACAGCTGTTGTCATGTCTGACCTGAACGGAGCAGTGAGAAACTGATGTGCACAGTAACGCTTCGCCTCACCTCAGATCTACACTAAACATGGCTGTGCCTCGTAGGCTGTTAACGAGTGAACATGATGATGTCTTATGAACGAGGGGCTACACGTAGCCGCAAAAAAAACCCAAAAAACTCAAGAGTTTCAACTGTTCCAAATACATAATCTGAAGTTCAGCTCACTCCAGGTTCATACAACAAATCAGTGCAGAGACTGTGTTGCTGCTCTCAGTGGGATGTTTTTGTGTCAGTTCCTGTCAGACCTGCCAACCCTGGACATTTTGCAGTACCATATCAGCACTGGCAAAGATGCCAATCGGTGTCATCTCACCAAGTTTAAAGAAAAAAACATCCTAAACTTTAGGAAAATGCACTTTCTCATTCTGTATTATATATTTATGTATGCGTAGCTGTGTTATAACCAACTAAAAAGCACACATAAGAACAGATACTGGTGCTGTGTTTTTCATTACAAGATATTAAAACAAAATGAAATGTTAAAAAAATTAAAACCGTCAAACTATTTGGGGATTAATGTACATAAAGACTGTGTTAAAGTGAAAGAAAGAATAAGTGATATAATGTTGTGTTTTGTAAGATCATGGCATCTTCTTTCCTTCCTTTCTCCCTTGTCATGAGGGCTTTCTTTCAGTGCTTAAAACAAGCTTATAAGTTTAAGTGATGCTTCAAGAGTCCTAACTGCTCAGGCTGAGACCGCTGAATGTAATGTTTCAAAAAAGCATTCACAGGTGACTTAAAAATAGTCAAGAAATGGTATTGAGCTGTGTTCTGATTTGTTTTGACTGGATTAAAACATTGCAGGTCTTTTGGTCTGCTGCATCTGAGGAAAGCACACATCGATAGGTTTGAGGTAAATTTTAAAACTTTTTTTTTTTGATACATCACAGAATGAAATCAAATGAAATTGAATGAAAGGGCGTGCACATTAAGTGATTAACTCTGGGCCACATCTACATATTTTACTTCCTAACTTCTTAGAACTTGACTATGGAACACAGTGAAGGACATATTAGTTATTTAAACTCTGTACACACATTTTCTGTTGTACTTACAATATTGTGTTATACGTAAAATAATTTGACACACTACCTTTTGAAACATTAAGTAATTAAACTATGGAAATCTGTTATGCTCTTGTAGTCCAAACTTTCCAAAAATTGAACAAAAATCTCTCCATTGTGCCAATCAGTGATGGATACTGTTTACATTTTTAGTGGTTCAGTCAGCATCACTCACTGCTAGAGCTGTTTTGTTTTTTACTAATCTTTCCTTCTCTGATCCTTCCTTCCTTTTCTTAATTTTCTCTGCCAAAATTTTTACACAGTAAAACCCGTGAGAACAAAAGCCACAAACATTTTCATTGTAACAATTAACTCAAAAACGCCTTGGCCCAAAGTCAATATCTGCCATTACTTTTAACTCTCAAGTGATTTGCATCTGCTCTTCTGGTTAATGCTGCTTGCAACTACACTTCAATGCTAGGGTCTAAAGAAAACCCTATTTTCAGCATCATCCCTTTAAAAAAATTTTTTTTCAGTACCTTAAGGAATAAGAAATTTTTCTTCTTTCTTTCTTTTTTTCCCTTTTTAAAAAATGTTGAAACATTGTCTGAACACCAGCACAATCACAAGAAATAGTCCAAAATTATTAGCCCGGGAACCAGACCAACCTGCTGAGCTCATGGTTCATTCGCTCTGGCAGATGGGTCTTGGTCCCCCTCCCATTCAGACAGATTTTCACTCGACCTCGCCCGAGTTGGGCCAATTATAACAGTGCTGAACAAACATGAATCAAGATTCTGATTCTGATTTACTGCTTCAAATGTTTCCAGAGGCACATTTCAGTACTGTTCAGCTGTAATACGAGAATGTTTGTGAGCAGGTGGCCATTTTTCTCCCTGCTTAAAGTTCAAACAAGCACCACCCCAACCTGCATGCGCACTCAGCACTACCTTATACCTTTCCTCACTCTGAGTAGTCAGGGTAACAAACTGCAACCACAGGCATTTTGGCGTGTTGATAACAGTCCTTGGAAACTGAAATTAAACTGAGAGGTACTGGATCAATTTGCATGGCATGACAGGCTATAAAAATGAGAATTTTTAATCATTAAATTTCTGATTACAAAGAACATTTTACCAAGAAACTGATTGGGCATTTAATGCCATGTTATGTAACAGTTTTTGACAGCACGTCATATAAGGCACTCCTATCTATATCTTGCCATTTTATCCTATGGGTCTGGGATGCTGAAAAACATTAAATTACAACATTAGACTATTCACACAGCATATATAGCTTGTATGCTGTATATTGAGGAGTGCTGCACATTGTGGTGGTGTCCCTCATCCCTTGATGGTTTATAACCACAAAACCATTGTGTCTACTATAAAAATCTCTCTGTCAGGGAAAAGATATAAATCACCTTTATTTCAGGCTCATTGAGTCAGATGT
>JAUZTA010000014.1:11949491-11965719 GCA_034780835.1 Ctenochaetus striatus | reverse complement strand
TTCATATAATATCGCCGTTTTTTTTTTTTTTTCATCGGGGGCTGGCACACCACGTACCTCAGGCTCTTGCGCAAGAACTATTGGCGAATTCCTATCAAAACAGGAAGCTCGCATGGGTCAGAAACGGCTACAACACCAGAGGACCACATATCTCCACCAGCAGCAAAAGCCTGCCAAAGCATCAAAAACCGACTGTTGCATGACGGCTTGAAACAAAAATTAGGTTTACCTGCTTCCCTCTGTAGAACAGGCGCTGCTGATGTGGGCTTACATTGAAGATGTCCTGTATTTTCAACCGTAAAGACTCAATTTTGGTCAATCTAGAAAGATCCTCAACGGTTCTCGTCTCCTTCCCGTCTATAGTGCGAACCTGGATCCACATCGTTGCACCACCCTGTAACGCTTCAAATAAATAGCAGTTAAAGGAGAATTTTGATACGACTGTTGTTTTCCAGGGGGGGGCTTAATGAGACAGAAATGAAAAAGAAAAAAATATTCAGGGCTCCATTGCGTTTTCCTCTGCAGAGGTAACGTCGGACTGGCTCGCGCAGGAGGTGTCTCACATGAGGTCGCGGCGCCAAGCAAATCTCGCGAAATAACGTTCAGGCGAGCACAGTTTGCAGTTAAAGGCACAGCTCTACCATGTCTGAAGGCCCTACCCGTCATGTAGAGCTACTGTTATCAATATGTCTGAGGGCAAAACATAGGGACATGTAGTTTTTTATGCGATGATCTGATGTGTGATGTAGATTTTGTTAACTCGGGACCCTTGCTAGAGTCGAATGGATGATTCAGATCAGCAGAGGAAAGTAGCCCACATATTGAGGCAATTAGTGATTTCTATGTTTGCTTCTTTATTCTTACACTCTACTAAATTTAAAAAGGAATGTTAAAAAAAAATGTGAATTTTACACCCCTATATTTTTCTGACAGTTTTCACATTTAAAATAAATGTATTTACATAAAAATCACTGCTAAGACTGACATCTTGTAGCCTATAGGCAATATATAGTAATGTATTTCCAACAAGGACCAGCCTGCTATAAAATGAGTGTAAAGATGTAAATACTTCCATACTAACAGACTTCTACCGATCTCCCATTACTCCCCCTCTTTGTGCATTGGGTACAATATCCATTCCTGTGATGGTTTATTACATAGTCCTATGTTTATTGTGTACCACTTAGTTAAACAAATTTACTGAAGCTGCTCTTAGCTGCTATTATAGTTGCCTATTTCATTGCCTTATAAGGAGCCCTTTGCATCCTCTATCTGTTTATACAAATTTAATGTCTGTATGGATTAACTAAACAAAGAAGCATAGAAAATCTTGCATTTTATACATTTTATGTGATATTGGTCTTTATTGCTCGAAATAAGGCCTGCATTGTTGCTGTAAAGCATTTTAGAGTAAGATAATCCCTATCATATTGATCCCATGGTGATAAAATAATGACTTACATTACTATCGGCACACAAATAGCAAATCAGTTAAAATCCAAAATGCAAATCAATTCTTTTTATTTGTATATTGCCTCAGAATCTGTCTATCCTAAAACATATAACAGAGGCTGCTTAAAGCCTTGCCCTACAGCCTTCTAGGTCTGGCTTTCTCCGTGTCCCTCAAAATATTTGCATGCACCCCTGCAGTGCACATCAGGGATTTTTTTTATCCTTGTGTATGAACAGAAGACAGCTATTTGACTGAAACCCCTTGCCTCACGATACCTCAGCTCCTAGCTGAGCTGAAATCACTAAAGCACACGCCTCTAGTGGCATACTGCTTAATTAACAATTGTCCCAGCTGGAGACCTCCTCAATGCGCCACTGGCAAATCTGCCACTTTCAGTAAAAGAGAATAAAACATCTATTTTCTTTCTGCTGAACATTATGTCCTTTGCTTGCGTCAAGTGACTTAAAAATTGCTGTCGTACTAAAACAATGAAGGGCTTAATTTATTCAGAGACACAGCTCAAACCTATCAATCTAGTGATAAACAACTAGAATCCCCCTCCTAAACCTGCAGCAGTGTATAGCCTACATGCAGCAACCCAAACACAACGTCACAGGACTCTGATATAAGTCTGCCAGGTTGTTAATTCTCTCATGCAGAACACAAATCCTGGGCTAGGACTGACACACCAGAATAACCATGTGTTAAGGCTTAACATGTGGGAACAGACTGAGGTTGAGAAGCATCTGAGAGGCTAACTGTGTATGATACATTGGTGACCAGCGACATCTAGTGGTTACAAGCGAGTAATGTCTACAGTTGAAGTTTACACTGATCATTTAGTGTCTTCTGAACGGAATTGATTCTCTCATCGGTGCTCAAGCTTTCAATGAGAGTTGAAAAAGTGAAACTATTTACGCTTGTTTTGTACAGTGGCCTTGTCGATTATGTGCACATTTTAATTTTAACGCATGACAGCTGTCTCGATATGCCGCTTCAGTGAAAATTGGTGACACAAACACCATAAGGTTAATGACACATTGTAATGTAAGTGTGTGTCAGCATTAGCTCCGAAACCAAAATAACAATTTGGTGTGACACGCGACTGGCGAGTTACGTCAGGGCAGGCTGCGCACATTTGCATCGCGCGCACGCAGGGTGGAAGTGAAGTGAACGGTACAGTAGTCTTCAAGCAATCCAAACAGAGCAGTCGGTTACTAGCTTTTTGTAATCCCTATAGGCTTCAGGAGAATTCTGACACATGACGCACATTTGTTTCTAAAGTGAACCTAGTATTTTTTACTTGTCAAAAAGTCGCTGTCAACTTGCAAACCTAGCGGGTTAGCTGGCTGGTCAGTCATAATGAACTGTTATGCATTGTCGGACAATCAGCTACTCCGGCTAATGCTCCTTTAGCAATTTTGCAGTCACTAACATGACTCCGTGCGCAGACGACATGAGATGTCTGCATAACTTTTTATCTTCTGGGCATTTAATTGCTACAAATGTTTTAGCATGGACAGTGAACGCAGCAATTGCAGGCCCCAGACTGGAGACAATAGCAAGCTAACCTAGCTAGCAAGCTGTCGTGGCTGCTAAGCTTGCTAAAAGCGGTCCTGCCTGGTGCGTGTCTGGAGCCCTATTGAAAACGTCGAGGTATGTTGTCTAACCAACCAAACTCTGCTTCTGGTCAGTTTGTTTTGGTCTTATTTTTCACGTGATCAAGAGACGCGACGTGATAAGAGAATGCACTGTAGATCTCCATGAGCAAGCAGAACAAACTTTGTTTACTCTCTGTTGTTTTAATCTACCGTTAGCTTTCTTGCTAATAGCTCACTTCAAGCTAGCTGGTCATGATCCAGGGGAAAGCAAAAGTTTGCAGAGATCAGGCAGGTTGTTAAAGTAAGTTCAGCTGTTAGTAACGTAAAGTAGACACAACCACTTTTAGGTAAGTATTCCGGTGTTTAATCATGTGGCAGTTAAAATGCGGACACCTATCATGACATAAATTATAATTTCAGAAATCTCAGCCTAGTGATCATATGGATGTTACTAAAATGTATGTCATGTATATATCATATCCTGACAATACTTTCCTTAAGACCTCGCCACTATAGTTGCATAGAGAAGTTGTTTTTTTTTAGTTTTGATCTAGGAATGTTGGAATGTTGTTTTTTCAACATCTAAATTCACCAAAGATGACACCTGTTACCCACTTTAGGTGCCTCAGCATGGATCAGGGGGATATAACAGACCAAATCACAGCAACTTGTAGCCAACCTTTGTTTCACAACCAGGACCTGACTGTGACTGACCAAGGAGCACCCAAACAGCCCACATCTTTTGTCATGTCTACACAATCCAAATGGGTAAGCAGAAGCACTGACCTTATCATTACTGAGAGCGGGCTCAGTAACGGCACCTGTGATGTTGAGACTATGGTAGCATTGCACTGTCCTGGCCACAGTGGAGACGTTACTGCTGAGAGTGACCACCTTGCAAACAGCAATGATGGCATGTCGGAGTTTTCTAACAGTGACCTCTCTTTGCCTGAGGTGTGCATTTCCACCAACAGTAATAGCTTTGAGGAGGATATGAACTATGAGGTCCATCAGGCATATAGAATATTCACTGGCTTTCTCTTGGACAAGCACAAAGGGATCACAAGTCCATTTCTCCATCCCATCGGCCACCAGGAGGCCCAGCATGGTATTGGAGGTGTGCGAGGCTGGAGTCAGGCACAACTGAGGCAGTCGATGTGCTTGAGGAGAATGGAAGAGAAGTTTATCAGTCAAGAGTATGAGACCATAACAGAGTTTGTGGCAGACTTCAGGTTAATGTTGGAGAACTGTTATCGCTACCATGGGGTGGACCACTGGATCTCCAAACAGGCTCAAAAGCTGGAAATCATGCTGGAGCAGAAGCTTACGTTGCTCTCTAGGTAAAATATTGCTTTTACTTTCTTAAATAAAAAAGCTTAACTGGCAAATGTTCAGAGTAATCATACACCTGCAAACATAGAAGGTTTCATGAAACATGTGATCACAATTTTAATGTTGGTGTGCAACTAATGTTTTTCTGACAAGGTTAGCTCACAAACATTAGCGAATGCTATTTTGCAACAAAGCAGCATAATTATTTTATTGCCAGCCGATATTTTTACTCAGCATTTAAGGTGTATTAATTTTTACTAATAATGACAAAAGAGGAGTCTGTTCACCAGAATATAATGATTTCATAGTCATTCTATTGTTGATTAAAATTGTACTCGGTTACACATTTTAAAATTAATTTCTGTGCATTTTGAACACTTGTTTAGAAGATGAATTACCTCAGTAGCGTAGCTGTATTGTTTTATTTCAAGCCTACATCTACTGTCTATCAACTCAAATCATATATTCATACATTAGTTTTTCTCTTCATCTGGCAAATTAGGACTCTGCGAGAGAAGACAACCTTGGCAGTGACATCTAAAGGGCGTTTTGGTGCTGAAGAGGAACGTGGTTCAGGGGGCACCTCCACAAGGAGGAGACTGGCACCTCGTAGCCTGGCTACTATCACTGTTGGTGGGCATGAGTCAATCATGGTCCAGACGCTACGGCTAGAAGAGCAACAGAGGGCCAAGGATGAAAAGAGGTGAGTGAATATTTAAAAGAAAAGATTAAAAATTGCTGTTAGTCAGTTAATTGTTTGACAATAATGAACAAATTTAGCTTAATTTAATGCAAAGTAAACCAACCAACAATCTATACATGTTTCATGACTTTTCAGGCAACGTGAGCTTGAGAAGAAAGAAGCAGAGGAAATGTCAGCCAAAGAGGTTGAAGAATGGGAGCAGACTTTGTTGTCACAAGCTTCCCCTCACACTGTGGACACACTTTGGGAACTCCCTGCAATAGGACACTTCCTCTGCTTGGCTCAAAATGCCCTTAACCTTCCAGAGATTGTATTTTTTGAGCTGGAGCGTTGTTTGCTGATGCCCCGCTGCAGCCACCTCCTGTCCAAAATCATGTCTTCCCTACTGTCCCCACCCCAACGGAGGGCCACCCTGCATCGCCGACCTGCCCTGCCTTACCGCCGATGGGAGTCAGAACTCAGGCAGCGTGTCATGGGCTGGTATCGAGCTGTTGGTGCCTCCCATGATCAGAGAAGTCGGGCTGAGCAGCTGGGACTCTGCCACCAGTTTTTCAGCACCCTTGGGGAAGTAAGTCCTCTGGAGGAAAAACCCTTTCACTTGCTGCCTTTCTACCAGCGAGTTTGGCTTCTGAAGGGACTGTGTGATCATGTCTATGAGACACAGAAAGATGTTCAGGATGCTCTGCTGTCTCAGCCAATCCATGAATGTAGGGAGTCTATTTTGGGCTATGACAGCAAGGAGAATGCCTATATACATTTCCCACATTTCTGTGGGGCAGACCTGAGGATCTACTGCCAGACTCCCAGCACACCGCCAGCTTTCCCTTTCCCCTCTGAATTGGTCAAAAGGATTGAAATAGAACCAGGAACAGAGGGTGAAGAGTCAGATGGAATAAAAGATGAGGGGGTTAAAAGTGACAGTGGTTGTTATGGAGGTTCCATTGACACGGGAGAGTCCAGTAATTTTGTGAAATGGAAAGCAGAGACACATGAAGTTTACAAAGGGGAAAATGGGGATGGAGAGGAAGACAAAAAAAGGTTTGAGTCGTGGTCACTGAAGAAGGAGGGGGGATCTGATTCAGGGTCTTCTGATGGAGAGTCCTGTGATGACTTGAAATTGGATTTAAAAATACACACTGACCCCTTATCTCTTTCTCACACTAGTCCCATTGAAGAAGGTGGTGTGAAAATTGAATTTAAGGAAGAGACTGTAAAGTTAGAGCATCAATCAAAGCAACTTACATTAAAACAAGAGCAGGGCTTCTCACTTGGCTCATTACGCACCATTAAAGCAGAGACACAGGAGCCCTGTCTGAGTGTCGGGGAGCACAGCTACACTGGCAGGTCACCCGCTCGCTTAGTGAGTCAGACCTCCCCAACGAAACCAGCTGGGCTCAAATTCGAGGGAGAAAGCCCTAGTCAGGGACACCAAAGCTTCCCCTGTTTGGAATGTTTTAAAAACAAAACTAGTAATAATAAATCTGAGAAAATCAACTGTTGCTGTGGCACTTCAGGGGTAGCAGCACAGTTGTCTTCTGAGAGTGCTCAAAACTCATGTGAAGAACATGGGAATGACAAAATCTGGACTAAAAAAAAAAAGCGGAAGAAAAAGCGAGGGAGGGAACAGCTGCTGAGGGTGAAAGGAGAGCACAAGCAGTTGCAGCACGTGGGCAGGATGAGGTTGTCCCCAGCTAAGGCTGCCAAGTCTGCAGTGCGGGGAGTCGCCACAACAATCAAAAGGAAAGACAAGAAGAAAAAACATAAAACAGGTTAGAAGTATTTAATGTTGATGCTAGTCCAATATTTTCTCCTGGTTTTGCATAAGGCTAATTATTAAGTGTACATTCACATCCTTAAGGCCATATGGGATATTTTTTAAATTTGCTTCATTATTCAGTAAAAGTGCTTCATCAATAACCTGTTGGATCAGTGACTGTTGTCTCTCTGACAGGAAAAAAACTTGAATCTTCAAAGAAGATTAAAGATGAACCTTCAGTCGAGCCATCATTCAAGGTTTTCACTATTATATTAAATAATACTAGATATTTTATAGCCTTTATTTAAGCCTCATTTTCCTCTGCCCCTCCTTTTTCTTCTCTCTCTTGCCTTGTTTAAAGTGTCTTGCTCAGTCTGTTATTTCTCCTCTTTAGTTGGTATGCACCAACCTCGAGGAGCTGCGAGAGCTGATTAGCAAGACAGAAGATGAGCTTGATGACCTGGAGAGCACCAAAAAGAGATTGGTAGGTGACATTCATAGGTCTGTTAGTAATTCTTTCACACATGCTCCAGATCCTCCTGAATTTGGAGGAGAAGACAATGTGCTCACACTGATACTGCAATACTGTTAACTTGACGAAGGATTCTCTGCTTGTTTGAACTAACAGGGTCGGTGGTATTATAGGAGAGAAGCAGTAAAAGACCTCCATAGCACTCTAATCAGACTTCTAAATGAGCTTTCACCCTGGGAACCCAAACTTGTTAAGGCCTTTCAAAGAAACAGGTACAATTCGTTTGACATTTAAAAGATAATTGGATCAAACCTTCATTTATACCTTTCTTTTCTGAAAAAACCTTGTCCTGATAATGACTCTTAGTTTTTACAATTTTGAACTCAGCTGACTAGCTTAATGCATATTGACCACAATTAACATTTTTTATTGTATGATTATTACTGGACTAGAGACAAATCTGTGCTTTGTTATTTATTTTCCTCTATATCAGGCTTCGTTTAAAGAAGGAATTTGATGATTTCAAGAAGCACCCAGAGTACAGTAACTTTGTGCGTGAGGAGTGTATTTCATCATCATCAGATGATGATGATGAAGAGAGGGGTTTGGGGAAGGAGATTTGTTCAATCTCGGATCATTATAGACGATCAGATGAGGAAGACCTGGAACATATGGTTCCCAGAGGACTCTGGAGTGGAGGTAAAGTAATTAAACCAAACACTAATGTCTGAATTTTGTGATGTAATGATAGTGATTTAAGTGATGTTTTCCTGCTGCTTAAGGCTATGGTGCAGTTAAAAGACATAGTTTTGCATTTATGTAGCTATTAATTAAGATGATATGTCACAATCTTGTTGAGCCCATATGAATGTCTTATTAATCAGTGCATTCCTAAAAACATTTCTGTTATGTTTTCAGCAAGTACTAGGGAGCTTGTGGCAGAATCTACCGGAGAAAGAACAGTGACCTATGTACCTACCAACCACCTAAAACACCCTTTGGCCATCACAGAGAAGGTCACCAGTCTGCTGCCAAGAGCTCAGACTGGTAGTTGTAACATTACTTCTACAACTGACTCTGGGCCTCAAACAAGATCCGAACTGATTCAATCTAATCAATCCAGGGACTCAAACTCAGCATGGGCACCAAAGGTGGGAGCTGAGACTTCATTGTCATCCAGACAACCCATTATCCACCCTACCACTGGACTACCTAAGGGCTACACGCCCATCCCCACCCTGCTGGCTAAGAGCGTGGGAAACAAAGTGACCTTAATGAAACGGCCTGCTGATTACCCAGAGGTCTACAAAGTCGGTAGACAGAGCAAAGAGTCTTCAGGCTCCCTGTCTACCTCTGCAGTGAATACCACAAAACTTTCAAAAGCACAAAGTTCTCCACCCTGTCCTCAGCAGAACTCTCAACAAATACAGGTGCAAGGACTACAACAGACGGAAGTACTTAAACAGCCAGGAACAGCCACAGTGACGGCAGCTCTTCCTAAACCACTGCAGGCCAAACCAACCCTGACTGTACCAAAAAGTCCTGTCCAAGTGGTGTACAAGGTACCCGAGAGGCTGGGCCAAATTGTAAAGACAGACAGTAGCAGCCCAGTCAAGATCTCTGTTCATCCTGTTGTGGACCAGAACACTGGGGATAAGATCATGCAGCAAGTGGTGATTCTTCCCTCTAACCTACTCATTCACAAAACTGAAGAAAAGGCATCTTTACATCAACAGTCTAAAAGCATGCAGGTCCCAGTTTCCAAAGTGACCAGTCCTCTATGTATGTCCACCAATGTGCCTGGGTTCACCATTCCTGAAAACAGAATCCCTGTTCAGCAAGTGGCTCCTCTAAAAGATGCCCAGACAACGAGGACCCTTTCTCCTTCTGTTTCTTCTTGTCTGCAACAGGGGACCATGAGCACAGCAGGGTTCAAGGGGGCACAAGTCTGCAGTACCCAGGCTAGCATAACACAAGGTGTATTGCCAAACCCCTCACTCATCACAACTTCTTCTAATTCACCTTCTACAGAGCCCATTAAGTCCACAGACCCTAAACAGGAGCTCAAGACTGTGTGTATCCGAGACTCACAGTCAATATTGGTAACAACTAGGGGTGGCAACACAGGCATTGTCAAAGTTCAGACATCTTCAGACCAGAAGGCCCTTGGTTCTTTGTCCACCAGTTCGGTCATCACCATCTCACCCCAGTTTAAAGCATTTCTTGTATCCAAGACATCACCAGCTTTTTCTCCTCCTGTTTCCTCTCAGACTTCCCAGTGCACCATACCAACAGTCACAAGTATCTCAGTTACTCAACCTCAGAAGCAGAGTTCTTCAGTACTAAAGTCTGCTTCCCCTGTCGCATCTCCCACGCTCACTGCAGTTTCTGATAGCATTCCTATTACAAGCCCTGGAAACCAGACTGCAACTGCAACTGCTACTGTTGCTTTAGGCCAAGGCTCCAGCACCTCAGCTGGCTCTACAGTTTCAACAAAGACTGGCAAGCCATCGCAAACAGCTGCCACTGCCTCTTCTCATTTTCAAGCTTCATTAGGTAAAAACACTGTTATAGTCCCATCACTGAGTAGTTCTCGTGTTTCCCAAGTTCTCACACAAGCAGAGTTCATCGGCAAGACTGGTGTGAAACGGGCAAGCACAGATGAGAGATCCCCAGTAACTAAATTTATTCTGGTTACTCCCTCTTCTTCCTCCAACTCAAATGTAGCCTTATCAAAAGGTACACTGTCTCCCTCAAAATCACTTCCTAGTTCAAGAGTCATGTTCTATAGCCAGCCCACAGCAACATCAACCACCACCTCCATGGGAAGCATTCCAAAGCCAACAATACCAACCGGGCCGGGTGGACAGCTACTGACCACCTCATTATCAAGTCAAACGTTAAAGATGGGATTAAGCCCAGGCCAAGCTGTTGGCGGCATCAAGTTAGACACATTGTCCAAGGTCAAAAACATCACTCTACCCTCAGGTAGGTTTGTTTGATGTGATGTTTTACTGATATTCTCATGATGTCTGCTGTTTTGTGAGATTAAAACAGTCTGTAAATTTTATATTAATACACCTTGTTAGAAAATAACTAATTTGTTTACAAGGTTCATATTAACTTTTTCTTCAACCAGCAAAATGGCTAATTATTGTTCATACTTGATGACCTCCTTAATAGATTTAAGTATCAAAGTACTAGAGAAGTGAATCTACCAGTAACTTGCATATGCTACCAGCAATTGACTGGTGGTTTTTGCAAATTTTGTGCTAAATTTTGTGTCCTATTTTTATATGGAGACTTAAAAATTTGGTTTGAGGAATGTGAAACTTTTTTTAAAATGCTATAGTATTCAGTAGTTTAAATAATGTATTGCAGTGTTACTCAAACCCTAAACAGGGCCCCATCATCAATGTTGAGCTGTTGAATAAAATAAATTGCTTTCTGTGTCTCCAGGGGTTCAAATCCAGTTGTCAGGGAAGACAACAACCATTGGACAGACTGGTGCCCTATCGTGTTCTCCTCCCACAAGCACACCAGTGTCTGTTTCGAATATGACCCATTCAAGAGCCACCACCACAGGACCTGTCCCTGGTACAAGTTCAAAAACCATTTCAAGCTCTTCTGCCCAGCTTACCTCGACCACTCCTCTGACCACCAGCTCTAAGCTCCCGGATATCCCCCCTTTTACCATGATCTCCCAATCAGCCACTTCAACATTAGCATCTACTGCTGCCACTCCAACTGTAGGAAGCATGACCAAGGTGGACCTGGGTATGCCTCCAAACTTACAATGCAGCAACTACCCCGCTCAGGTAACCACTACAGTGCAGAGTAGCCCAGCCCAAACCTCAACACCCACTCATGTCCGTGAGTCTCCAAAAACCCAAAGTGGCATTGGTCAGGAAGGAACATCCTATGTATCCTCCTCTCAGCTTGCTCTCAATAAAACCCAAACACCTGTCTCCTCTGCAGCAACCACCAACACCCAGTCTGCTTCTGGTACAGTCCAGCAGAGGATAGTCATCAACACCTCTACACCCCTTGCTGCCGGCACTCAGATTCTCCTTAACAATGCACGTTTTGTAGTCCCTCCCCAGGGTTTGGGTCCAGGCAGCCATGTTCTTATCATCTCTAACCCTGCACCACATCAAGTGCCTACTGCCAGTGCTGCCAGCACTAGAGCATCCGTACCTCCCCAAGGGACAAGCCATGTCACTGTAGCCCCTCAAGCACCAGTTTTACCCCAGTCACCAGCCAGGCTGCCTGGTGTGCCAGCTGTAAGTTGTCCTTTTGTAGCATGCACACCTTCTGTTGGTGCATCATTACTAGCAACCACTCCCAGTGTCACACCAGTCCAACTAACAGGAACGCCTGGCCTGAGCTCAGCTTTGTTACCCAGTAAAACAAATGTAGTGTCCGCTCTGCCAAGATTGCCAGCCGCACAGGCTTGTAATTTTACATCACCTCCCACAGGTTCTCCCTCTTTGGTCTCAGCCCCGCCAAGATTAGGCAGTGTCCCAGCCCTAGTTTCCTCAGTGGCATCTAATGCCCCTGCTCTTGGCTCAGCACAGGCAACAATCAGATTAGCGACTGGTACAACAACACAAGCTGACAGTTCATTCACCATTTCACCTCCAGTAGCACCCACCTTGTCCAGAGTGTCAGCACCTCTGTCTTCCTTGTCTGTCTGTGTTTTACCCAGCCTATCAATTCCTGCACCCCTCTCTTCAGTTGCAGCTCCTGTGGCAGCAGGAACACCACCTTTGCATTCTTCTCCTGTCCAGCAGATGGTGTCAGTGTCAACCCCAGGCCCAACCATACAGACCCAGCAGACAACAGCTGGAATTGCACCAACCTCAACTGCTCTATCCCAGGCTTTAGTGCGTACAGGACTAGACAACACATCAATCAAAAAAACAGTGCCTGCAGTCATGCAACCAGTGCCTGCTGGCATGCGGACGCAAGTATTACCAACAGTTGCTGTTCCACCTATTGTAAATTCTGTATCTAGGATGCAGACGCTGCCTATTGCTACAGTAACACCAATCGGAAGCACTGTCAACACCTTTGAAACAGCACCTGTGGCGACCGCTCCTTCATCCAGTGACACTGTAATAATTTCTCCAGCTCAACCAATCACAGCACTGAAGACAAACAACACCACCCACCCGCCTGTTCTCCTAACCAATCAAGCACTTGGAAAGCACTCTCTGCAGACCTCATCTTTAGGTATTCATACCAATGTAGCATCGAAGCTACTCATTAGTCCTGATGGCGCTGTTTTGAACACAGTTCAGTGCCAGGTCAATCCAGCAGAGCTGACTGCCTGCCCCAAACCTCTGGATGCACTGGTGGCTTCCCCTGACAGTTCCACTGGAGCACTACACACACATGATTCCTCTTTACAACCTTCACAGGCAGACAGAAAGCGTACCAATTAACTGAGGTGGTACCAGCTCTATGAGAACTAAGACACCACTTTCCAGCTCCTTAGTTTGACAGAACTCCTATCCAATGCTTGTAGTAATACTTGGGTTAGTGAAAGAACTTCTTTCCAGCTGGAGTTTCACTTGTAACTTACATTAAGGAAACAGTAAGTTACACCCTCTGGTTTGATCATCTTATAGACAAACTGTTTGCTCAATCAGAGAAATGTATACTGTGATGGATTTCTCACATGAAAACTGTTGAGGTTGCCCTCATATGAATGTTATAGACTTTTGACTTTCCTATTTTTTACTTTATGGCCAGTAAAGACAACTGTTATACAAATCAGTAGAATGGAAGGGTAGATGAAAGGAACTTCACCTGAAGCTTTTGTAATAGTTTTCAGTGCCATTAGATACTGCTTCAAGAGAATAATTGGGATACCATTTATTGGCACCGTTGCTCTACTTTATCTGTCAAATGAACAACACAACTGTCAGTATCAAGATTCTGTCATGTTGTCTTTTTTCAAATAGTCACTGTTTGAAAACTACATTTACTTTTTAGAATTATAAATAAACTAATAGATGAATTTGTACTACGCTTGAGCCCATACTACATGTTTCGAAGAAACATTTATTTATTTTTACCATATAGTTTTTTCAAAAATATTTACTAGGTACATGTTCATTGAACAAATGTGGACGTTACTGCATGGAAATAAACAATGCGACTGTCCCCAACATGTGTGTTTGAGCTGCTTCCTCATGAACTGAAGAGACTCTTGTGAAATCATTTGTCAGTGTTTATTGAAACAACCTACAGTATATACATTGTGTTCTCTTGTTAATAATTTTACAAAGTGATGGATACAATACTTTAAACTATTGGTATAAGAGGAACCACGGAGTGACATTAGATAATATATCATCAGAAAACAGATAAAGTTAAGAGTTATGTTCCACATATATTTTTTTTTCTTCAAACATCTGTTCATCTTCTTTAGAGGTCCTTTAGGGAGAATAGGGAGGAGGCAGCGGTCCTGAAGAAATCTTTTCATAGGCTGGAGGAGCATTAGGAACCTGTAGAAGAGTGGAGCATATACATCCAAATGAAACAGCTGAGAATTTACAGAAAAAAATCCACTCTTAATTTTTCTTCTCTTTAAAAATGTTTAAACAAGCATTTTTAATGGCTTATTACATTTAAAGCAACTGACACATGAAATTCAGTATCATATCTGGAAACTCTGTAGGTTTATATAATCTTGATCTTTCTATTAATGGAATCATCAGTGGGTCCAGCATGAGTAAATTGCTCTCTTTTTGACATCTGGTAACTGCAGCAAAGTAAAATAGCATTAGTTTTTTTAAAAGTGCATTGTGCATTGTACTTTAACTTTATCCCATGAGAGGGTGCTGATCTGATACTTCTCCCACACACATGCATACACAAAACCTCCCCTGGGAATGAAACATTCTTAATAACAACCCCCAGTCTGGTGACACAATAATCTCTCCTTCAGGCATCCATTGCATCAGTTTCACGTGTTCAGAGCCCTCTGAGGCTTTGTACTGAATAAGTACCTCCTGACATGGACTTCAGATTTCATAGAGTTTAAGTTTTCCCACTAGTTAACTGCCGATTGATGCATTGAAAAAAAATGTAACTATGCAAAAATTATTTAATATTCTATATTTTGGCTTTTGAATTTGTTATTATAAAACTTTTTCTTGACAATAAAAGATATGATCAAAGGCCAATAAAGACAATCATGGGCTAACAACTTGTCCCTTACTGCAGGTCGGAAGCTGCCAAAGTCAGTTAGAGCCATCTTGTTATCCGCTGAAGGTCCTGCCTCTGAGTACTGGCCTCCTGTGTAACGTGCTGATCCTGATCTAGGGTCCTGCAGAGGAGAGACAGATGTGTAAGGAAATGTCATAAAACATCAGGAAACAAGGACGGGGGGAATATAGGGGAAAAGATTTAAAAAAAAAGAAAAATAGGTCTTTACAAGTTAAGCATTTTCATTACCCCATGAATATGCCACATTATAGTGATTATTTAACCCATCATATTAGGTTTTGTTATGGAATTTTGAAAAAACATGTATTACCTATGGGTTATTTATATATGAAGCAGATGATTCCTCACTTATAGAATCCAGTTTGAGCACTTTATTAAAGGAAGCATGATTGTCTCACCCTGATTATTTTGTAGCCACTCCTTTTCTTGAAGTACCAGCAGCCCAGAATAAGGAGAGCTGCCAGGATGACCACGAGTAGAACTATGCCCACTGCCCTGTGGCGCACACCAGAGTTCAGAGAAAAGTTATCTATTACTTTGGCATATAAGTTCTATAGTATTTAGCACAATATAGCTATATAAATGAATTCATATAAGGAATAATTATATCAGAAACATGTAAGAACAAGAGTTTCATGGTAGAATGAAGGCAATGAGCCCTGATTTCAAAATAGAGTAGATACACATACTCCTCAGCTCTGACGAAACCTCGTCTGCTGCTAGCAAAATAAATGTTAAAGTCTCCACGAGGCATCCCTTCTGTACGGTTACACGGCATCCAGCTGAAAGATAGCAAAAAATCGACTTCATCAACTCAGCAAATGGAATGTTGTAACTTACTGACTTTTTAAAATGTAAATCACATTCCCTTACATAACATAGGTTAAAAAGGTGAAAAGAATGGCTTATTTAATAATTACAATTAGAAAATTGTGTCAGATGTGTATCCAGTCTGCTGTAGTGAGCATCACATATGCATCCTCAAGAACAACACTCAGCATTATTCCATGGTTGTGAGCAGCCAGATGCAGCACAGTCAGTCTGGACACACGACCACCATGAAGCTGTGCACTCATAAACTGATTTGTTCCCCTTCACAGTAAAATCCTTTTTCTATAGTTTATTGTAACTCATTAGGGACGTTGAAATATTATAAAACGTGTAATGTATTGTTTTTAACATGATTTTTTTTTTGTCTAAAAGCATGAAACATTTTTTCTTGTCATCATAATGTATCATTTATTACTGCTTTCTATAAACATTAGTTACAGATAATCAGATGTCGATTGAACTTTCTTCTGACTTCAAACGTGCCATTTGGTGACACAAAATAGTTGTTTGTGACACATTAATATAATGTTAATTCGTTCTGTGTATCAAAATACAATTATTTTGGCTATTAAAAGGACCACAACAGAGCCAAACGCGTATCCAATTGCTTTTGTCTGTGCTGGCACTGGAGAAATGGTATAGTTGGCTGGAAAAAAAATATATCGTAAGCAAATAATACAAATTTATAGTCATATATTGTTCACAACTAGGTCCAGCCTCGTGTTGCATTAAAGACGTAATATCTGAAAGATTAGCCTTAGGATCAATAGGCGAGGTAAACCAATCGGAATATAATCCTATCGATTATATAAATGAAGGTGCTCTTCTTGCACTTTGTGTT
>JAUZTA010000014.1:11936531-11946899 GCA_034780835.1 Ctenochaetus striatus | reverse complement strand
CCTCCTCCTCCTCCTCCTTCTCCTCCTCCTCCTCCACCACCAGAACCACTTCTCTTTATCATCACATCCAGAGGTAAATAAGCCAGATTCAACAGCAGCTACCCTCTTTTCAGATAAACTGTCTACCTTCCCGAGTGTTTCCGCGTTGTCATACACACCAGGCAGCCGTTTGGAACCGTTAACGGGATCAGCCGAGGGGATCATTCTGATTTGTGATGGGGTCTTTGCTTTGTACCCCTACCTCTCTGGCGTCGGGTCGGGGTTACGCTTCCTTAGGCAAGTCCGAGGTCCAGTTTGCGAGCAAGAGATGCGTCGATTAAGGCCATAGTAAGTGTGAGGTGGAAATCTAAGCCCATACACGACCTGGTGTAAATAAAAGAGCGACACTGAGTGTGCAACCCACGGCTAACTGTGTTTGATGCACTCCCGGCGATGCTAGCTTAGGCAAGTTACAGATAGACCTTGCCAGTTAGCATACGCTAGCTGCATCTCCAGTTGTTGCTAGCCGGCTAAACCTGAGTTGATTTCAAGTCACTTTCACAAACGTCGTCTTGCTATTCGTCCTCTTAGCAAGCGACTACATATCGAAAGTAGTAATAAATGAGCAATAATATGGTCGTATCTTGGGTTACGACGGGCTAATGTCACTGTTTGGTTCTTAGGCAGCTCCGGAAACCTTAACTGACACTGTTTTGTTAACAAAAGAAAACCGGTGTAAGTGTATAACGCTATACACACTACAAGATTTCTGTGTCAGCGTCGTATTTTACTTGGCAGGTTTCAGTTGCGAAAATTAGCATAAACACAGGCAAGCTGACGTTTTGGTTTGTAAATATAAAGCCAGAGAGAGAGAGAGAGAGAGAAACGGAATCTAACTTTTTATCATTAACTCTATAATAGATTGATTTGTCACCACCTAAATCCACTTACAGTGTACCACTTACTGCATTTATATAACAGCTAAAATTGTTGATCGTATGTTTCTGCAGCAATTGCATGATCAAATTGAGCAGGTTACAATGTCACAGCAATGAAGAAAACTGACTGAATGTGTGTGCGTGTGTTAGTTGAGGAAAAAGGACCAGGAAACTTGATGGTCGCTGATATCAGAGGCTGGTAGACTGTAAATCAATAACTTGTGAAGACATGCCCAGGCTTGCTATAGGGCCTGTGATAAGTATCTATATCAGAGGTGCAGTTGTTCTCGCAGTGAATTAATGCACACTCATGAGTTGCCACATTTTATATAGAAAACACTTGGCCATCTCTTAATACTCAAAATCCTTTGCATCATGTGATGGCACCTAACTTTACAGTGAACATTCTCTTTCGTCTTTTTTTTCTGTCCCTGCAGCATTTTGGAGATGTGAGGAATAGGAAGAGATACTGGTGATACTGAGCAGCCTGTGCATTGACACGACCTTTTGACCTCATCTTCAGCATGAATGGTGATATGCCTCATGTTCCCATCACTACTCTTGCTGGAATTGCTAGCCTGACAGACTGTAAGTGAAACATCATCTCTCTAATGCTGCCCATACATGCTTAAATGCTAAAATTCAAACCATAATGTAGCAAGGCGAAGGAATACTTGACTGTCAAGTATGCCTCAATTAACTGGCTGTATAGTTTCACCTGAAGCTTAACATTGGTATTAGTGATGGTGTTTTCTTGGAAGCCTAAGTTCTTATATTTATGAAGACAGGAGAGGATTTATCTAGAATGTATAAGTATACAGAAACTGTTTCACCAATCTTCACTCTGTTGTCATATTTTTAAGGCATTTTGATTAAAAGATTGACAGAAGTTTCTAATATCATTGCAGCATATTATATATTTTGTCATTTATGAGTTTGGCATGTATTTTAAGGCATTCAGATATGTTACTTTTTATAAATAGTGTTGTAAACATCAAAATAAAATCCAGTAAATGTGTTCTGAGCTTGAGCTCTTTCATTTAATCTATAGTAAAATAAAATAAAATAAAATAAATCATGCAGTCAGTAGTTTCACATAGTAATCTTTTGTCAAAACAGTTTTATTTGATGTTTTTCCTATCCTGCTTCCTTTCATTTTCAACCAAAACTTACCTATCTTTCCATCATCGTTTTAGTGTTGAACCAGCTGCCCTTGCCTTCTCCTCTCCCTGCCACCACTGCTAAGAGTCTGCTCTACAATGGAAGGATCTCCGAAGAGGTCAGCAGCCTGTTGGTGTGTCAAGATGAAAATCTGGTGACTCAGCTGGCACAAAGTCTAAACCAGGTCTCCACCGAACACATGTAAGAACCACCCACCTTTCTTTCACACTTTGCTGAAAGGTAAAGAGAGAATTAAAGTTAAGAGAAAAAAAATGTTTCCTTTAACTACTACAGCTTTGTAAATATGTGCTAACTTTAAAATTAGTTTTGAATAGGAAATAAATAAAAATCAATGGCACATTGATTTTGACGTCAGCAGTGTTATTGATAATGCACTACAATCTAACAGTAAAGTCAGACATTGCTGTTTCAATTTCAATAATCACTTAAGAGTCATGACTTTATCAGATAGGCCCCCTCATAATCTGGATTGTCATAATCATGAAGGGAATTTTTGTATATTGCCTGAAATATAACTGGACTTAATTTCCGATTGCTTTCCAGAGAGTTGAAGGACAACTTGGGGAATGATGAACCAGAAGGGGACATGCCGATGCTCCTACAAACTCTGCTGTCCAGGGACCCCAAAATCTTCAGGGACAAAAGTATGCCAACCCAGGAAAAGGTTTGGGGTGGTAAGGAGGAGACATTGATTCAGCAGTTGAGCCGTTCACTCACTGTACTCTTGGATTACAGTCTACCTCATTATTTGTTTGACCAATCCTGGATCAGATGCACTACTTGTGCGCAGTTCATCACACTGGTTTTTCCCAAACTGAGGGCAGAGCAGTTGTGACATTGTGGAGTGAAACTTAACTCAAGTAGACCTTCTTTTTTTAAATTTTTGCTTTAACAAGTCAAAAGATTTTTTTGGGGGGGGGTTTCCAAATAGTGTCATAAATTAAAAAAAGTTTAGAAAAGAACTAGCAAACATCAGCGATTGTGTTGTTTACACAAAAAGCATCATACAGTGGTTTGCTTGGCTGTCATGTTTGATGGTAATTAATCTATAAACTTAGGTGTGGTCTTAATTGACCAACACAAGGCAGTTATTTTGTTTTATAACAAGGGAGATGAAAAGCAATGATAACACTACAGTACATACAGATAAAGACTGATATGTTTAAACAGTATGTGCCAGTATTTCTTGATCGACAGTAATTGGATCCAATGGCATGACACTAAACCTTCCAAACATTTCAAAAGTCCTGTCCTCATAGTGGGGTTGCAAGTTGTGTGCGGTGCCAAGGATCAACAAAGCAAGGATGATTTATTGATGTAGTTTGCTGGCTAATAACTTACATAATCCAAGTAAGACAGCTGTGGCTTGATTTGACCAAAATGAAACAAAGAATATAATTTTTTTCTGACTAGTGGTAATCATGCAGTGAACACTGTCATTGTTGTCCATAGGGAATGAGATGTCTATTGCTATGGTAGAAAGTGGTTTAAACCTACTCACAACAAAGAGTGGGATTATTCGGAGTAACCAGTACATGGATCTTGGAAGGACACATCACTTCTGATTTTCTTCATGTAGGTTTGGGGCATTTTATGCCTCTGTTAGACAGCACCAACACGGAGATAACAGGAAATGAATAGAGATAGATGCAACAGAGGTCCCCAGCCGAACTCAAACTGAGGATATTGAATTTCATGGTTAGCATCAAAATGAAATTCCATTCGCCTTCATTGCATTGAGGTGGCAAAAGAAATTTGATAGATATTTTAAAACCTTACCAAAGAAAACCAAAGCTATCTCCAAGGCTAGATGGCAAAAGAGGTAAGTAAATAAGTATGTTTTTAGTTATTTTGGATAATCCAACTCTTTAAACATGTATAAACAGAGATCTCTCACTCTCTTTTAAAGTCTCTTTGGGTGGGAATATAGTTGTGTGTACAGTTCCACCTGTTTTGGTAAACACACGGAAATCACACTGACTGTCCTTTTGTTTCTCAGTCTCATTCCCTCTCTGTGTCTCTTTCTCACACCTAATCCTACGTCTTCGTTTTTTTTGCCACAATCTCTATCAGCCTTTGTTGTTCACCTCTCTGTTGTTGTCAGTTGTCATTCAGTATGTGGTGCTACCATCATTATTTGTGCAATTTTAGCGTGTAGTAACGTCTTAGTGCTTTTTAGTGCTTGGGAAATTCTTGCCCAAAGATGGGCTAAATGAGCATTTGACACCAGATAGGATGAAATTAACTTTGCATCTTGGTAAATCCTCATTATTCTCCTGCTGCTACAACCTCCTCCTCATCACTCTGAACTTCAATTAGTTTTTTTTGTGGAGCAACATTTTATTTTCGGAAACAATTTTAAATATTCATAATCAAGTTTGCAATACATTAAGCAATACTTCCTAATCATATAGTATAATTATCTTGTTATTGGTACTATTGTCATACATCATACTACTATTTATCCACTAATATAGACATTATGCTGTACATATGACTGAAATTCTGTGTACTTTTTACAAGCATATACTTAGCTACTAGTTCATTTTGTATATGTGTAATAGATAATGAAAGCCATTACAGTGACAAATCATGAATTTTATCTTTGTGAACATTTCTCTAACACACTATTGATGGAAAAAAAGAAGTTTGTAGCTTTGTAGTGTCTTTGGTTTGCTGATGAGAACATGGTGTTTGTTTTAGCTGGAGACTGTTGCTACACTGGCGATGGTTTTCCATTTCACTTTTGCTTTTGAATATTTTATTTAACCTGAAGTACTTTAGTTGTAGATGTTTTCAGAAAGGGGAACTTATGTTACTGAGTTTCTATTCCATGGTACATGAGGGAGTTTTGATGCAACAGAATTGTGAATGGTTACATCTTTGTTTGTATGACCTTAATTGTAGATTGTTTTAACCTTTTCTCTTAGGTGTAATGCAACAGCCAATGATGCAACAGTATAAGATGTCTCAGAATCAGGTGCATGGGAGTCCAGGATCAAACTATCAGCACACCACTGTTTCTCAAAGCCCTTCTGGGTAAGACAGTGCCTGCAGGATGTCAGATGATGAAGAAGCAGAAGTATTTTTACTTTTACTGAGACAACTTCTTCCTCCTTTACAGATGCTTTACATCTCCTCAGTCTGGATCAGTCAGTCGTTTCGTACCTCAGCAGAACAGCCCTATACCTAGTCCCTATACACCTCAGAGCCCTACAGACTACATGCAGTACAATCCACCTAGTTATTCTCAACACCAACAGGCTCAGCAAGGTAAGTTTAATTTAAGTTAGGTTACAGGTCCAGTTAGCTTCCTGACACACATCTGCAAGGAACAGAAAATAGTGAACGTTAGATGTTGAAGAGTAACATAGAAGATAGCTTAATATTTGACATATTTATATTTTGTTGACCAATTAGTAAGTGGTAACTTTCTTACTTGTTAAAGGTGAGAGTTATACATTGCAAATACTTTAATCTGATATTTTTATCGCACTCTTGGTTTCAGTTGCTGGTGGTGTGAGAAATATCCATGACAACAAAGTCTCTGGACAGCTATCAAGCAATTCATCTAATCATAATGTGAGATTAGGTCCAGATGAAGACTACATGAACATGGCTCACAGGCTGGGAAGTGAGGTAATGTGGAAATTCAACATATTCTGACCTGGGCCTTTGCAGATGGTGACGGTCAAAAGTGCTGATAAATGTGTTGTATTCTAACAGGATAATGACCCCTCCATGAGGGCTGCAGCATTTCCAGTTAAATCACCAGAGTCTGTGTGTTCCCCTGCTGGGAGTGAAAAGGCTGTAAAAAGTATGCTACCTTGACAACAAGTCAATTCTTCTTCATTTTGTACTTTAAAATAAAGCATTATTGTAGGATTTTTTCAAGAACTATTTTCTGGTGCTTACCTGTTGTTGGATTTATGTGTGTTTTAGTTCGGTCCAGGCCTCCCCTTATTGTGCAATCACCTCCACCTGATGTGCCACCAGATGGAGCACCTGACCTGCTCCTCAACTCTGCTGACCGCAAAAAGAAGCAGAAAGAAAAGAGTCATGAAAATAATGAAGACATGGAGAACAATGCCTTGTATGGTATTGTCAGTTCGCCATCAAAGGACTCAGCCAGTCTGACTTTAAAACTGTCCCGTGTAAGGAGTCCAGACACGGACCATCGTGGAGAACTTCCTCGTAGGTCACATATCCATTCGGACCATGAAACTCATTGGATAAATAATAATCAGTTGTCAAGGACTGCCCCAGACTTTTCATGCAAATTAGGTACTGAGGAGCAGGTAAACTGTCAACAGGTTCCTGTTCGGTCAAAAAACAAGGACTCGGGAGTCAGCGGGGTTGTGTTTGATGATGCTGAGATGGACACATTTGCAGAGATTGAGAGAATAGAACGTGAGTCGGGCAGTGAGAGGGAACGGTGGTCTAAAGAAGTTCAGGATAAAGGTATTGTTGGCCTGCGCCTTATTGAATTTAGTTATTTATTGAATTTATTTCATAACCTTGGGTTTTTTTGTACTTGTAGGAGATCTAAGCTATATTTTTCTGTTTTGCAGATAAGCCACTGAAGAAACGGAAGCAGGACTCGTATCCTCAGGAATCTGGAGTTGAGTCAAGTGATGGGCCTATTATACAAGGGGGAAACACTGAAAACAAGTTGACACCCAAAAAGACAAATGCTGCGAGTAACGGTGCCAGTCGGCCTGCATTGATGGTCAGTATTGATCTGCAGCAAGCTGGCAGAGTGATAGGACAGCCTGTAGTGGTCTTGGAATCACCGCAGTTATGTGAGGAACACCTACAGCACGTAAAATCAAAAACCGATGGAAAGGCAGATAAAGTTGTCGAAAACAGACCTGGGATCATCAAACAACATGCTGAGAACCCTAAGAAGTCTGACTCAGGTGGTCAACCAGAAACCCATAAACAGAAGCAGGAAAAGCGACGTGAATCCAAACACAGACATGATGGCAAAACTGAGAGCAGCAAAGGACCATCAGATGACAGAAGGCCAGACACACCACGCCAGAAAAATGACAGACATTCAGAATCGGGCCACAAAGAGGAGAAGAACCACAACAGTCACCGACTACATGTCAACCAACATAAGACTCCAAAAACCCTGAACAAGGTGGAGCGAAACCTCAGACATGGAGAAGACAAAGTCAGGGATATAAATAAGGATAAGGGTGGAGATGGTGAAAGAGAAAGAGACAGAGAAAGAGATAAAAACAGAGATAGAGACAAAGAAAAAGATAGAGAAAGAGACAAAGAAAAAGATAGAGAGAGAGACAAAGAAAAAGATAGAGAAAGAGACAAAGAAAAGGATAGAGAAAGAGACAAAGAAAGAGACAGAGAAAAGGATAGAGAAAGAGACAAAGAAAAAAGTAGAGACAAAGACAGAGATAGAGATAGAGAAAGAGACAGGGAAAGGGAAAAGGAGAGGAAACACAAGATGTCAAGGGAAAACTGCGACAGACAATCTCCTGACCGGCATACTAAACCTGACGGCCCTAGAGTGAAGCGAGATGGGATCAGAAAATCCACTGACCTCAATGGTCGACAGAGGACAGAGAATTCCAGCCTTCAAAACCCCCAAAAAAAGGAAGAGAGGAGAAGTGGGGATGGCAGCATAAACTGTCAAGCTACAGTCAAAAAGCTACCTTTCGAGACAAAACCCGGCGAGTTCCCCTCATTCCTGCTGAGTGGCAAGTCAGGAAGTTTAAAAAACTTCGTCATTCCCAAATTAAAACGGGATGGGAAAGAAAAAGATTGTCCCCAGCCTCCAAGCAAAGCGAAAGATGACTGGAATCAGCCCCTTGTCAGGCTGCAGAGAGTGTCATTGGTAGAGAACTTCAAAAAAGGTCCTAAGCCTGTTGTTGTGGTTCAGAAACTCAGTGTTGATGAAGTAAAACGGATCATTAGGGAAAGCAGGAATGCCCACAAATCCAAATCCAGGAAGTGGTCCTCCTTTGACAAATCAGATAGAGGTATGACTTACTTTATCAAGCATTTTTCCAGAGATCTGTTTCTGGATTATTTGCCTACTTTAGACCACTTTCTCAGTCAAAATGATCATACAGTCGTCATCCAGATAAATAGCCATTAATGAATGACATGCTGATTTTATCTTTCTTTTTAAGTATAGATTGTTTCTGTACTAAAAGCCCGTTTACCTGTTGTGCTTCTAGAGATGTCATTTTGTGAAGGGGCAAACAAGAGAAAGCACAGTATGATCAGTAAGAGATCCAAGTACGCGGAGTTGGACTCAAGTGAAGATGAAGACCGTGACTCCGACAATGAATGTCAGTATTCAACCAAAAATATTCACACTGCACATGCACATCAGAGTACTACAAAATCAGTCAAAAGCAGTATGCTGTCTCCACTGTTGACAGAATATATTTTAACATGCAGTAAACCTAAAGATGAAAAAGATCTTCCTGCAAATGTTTTATATTATAGTAAGAAAATATTGTTTATTTGGTGATAATTGGTGCTTGAAGTGTCCTGTGTCATTGCTTAAATTATCCTGTATTATTACAACAGATGCAAGGAAAAGGTGCAAGAAAGATCACAACAAGACATCGAAGTATGAAGAGAGGAGAGGTTCTGGAGATCACAGGCGTAGCAAAGGTCTTCATAACTCTCACAAGGGGTCTGGTAGCCGTCACCGTGAATGGAGCCCTGATGGATCAAGAGAAGGCTCTCCACCACCCAGCCTGAGTGACGGTGAGTCTTTTTCTTTTTTGCATAGGCTTGCCAGTAGGCATAGGCAAAAAAAAAGAACAAACAAATGTGGTAGACTGTGTAGAAGGCGTTATTAATGTAGTTTCTTTGGTTTCGAAGAAGACAAAATGATTTTTTGTGTGATTCTTGTGTGATTTCTCTATTAAGTATTTAATGCTTGAGTTTTAGTTGCTGCTGTCAAGGATCTTAACTAATGTCGTTAGTGTTTTTTTTTTTGTTCAGTTGCCAGAAAATTGAAGAAAAAGGAGAAACAGAAGAAAAGGAAGGCATACGATTCCAAGATGTCCTTAGACGGTATTGTTTCACCTCTCTTATATTAAAGTCATTTTTTTTATTAAAGAATTTTACATGTTCAAGTCTTATTATGTATAATTTTTTTTTTACCTTTGTTTAACAGAACTAATGGACTCCTCCACATTTAAGAGGTTCACTGCCAGTTTGGATAACATTCTTGAAAGTCTTGAGGATGTGGACCTCGCTGCTGCAGGTAAACATCGGACTCTGCAAAGATTTTTTAAAGTTCTTGACTTTTGTCGAAGTACTGAATTGAATAAAACAACTTGACAATATTGTATCTTTGTGCACACAAACAGATGATGATGAGATACCTGAAGAGGTCTTACTTGGAAAGCACCAGTTAAGCCAGTTAGGCAGTGATTCTGCTAAGATTAAAGACGTGGGCATCTTTAACAAGGTAAGTGAAGTGTGTTTGTGTGCCGTCATGTGGTTTCAAGATGATATTTACCCGCTGCAAAGACTTTCAGTTCAAAACTGCACCATGGTGATAGTAAGCAATTATAATTATTTATTTGATCCACAGTTTTCGTCAGATAAACTGGTGAGAATTTTGAATATCCTGGAGATGAACATTAAGGACAGTGTTAAACTTTCCACATTAATGAACCATGTAAGTTGATTTTATTCTTTCACCTATAAAAGTGATGTTTTTTCTTATCCAGTTTTCTTCGTGTTCTTTTCAATTATTTGTATACATTGTTTAATTGATTTTATTTTGTTTTGTTGTTGTTAACCAATTGTATTTGGCATTTGTAGGAGAATGATTCAATGGAGGAGGAGCGGCTGTGGCGTGATCTTATCATGGAGCGAGTTACGAAGTCTGCTGATGCCTGTCTGACTGCGCTCAACATTATGACATCTCCACACATG
Organism: Ctenochaetus striatus; assembly: GCA_034780835.1. NCBI lineage: Eukaryota > Metazoa > Chordata > Actinopteri > Acanthuriformes > Acanthuridae > Ctenochaetus > Ctenochaetus striatus. The sequence continues at coordinate 11,936,868 of JAUZTA010000014.1, read as the reverse complement.
CCCAAAGCTGTTTACATAGAGGATGTGATTGAGAGGGTGTTGCAATACACAAAGTTCCATCTGCAAAATACTTTGTACCCCCAGTATGACCCGGCCTACAGAGTGGATCCCCATGGAGGTGAGCATGATTCTCTTCTGTTCTTTTAGTTGTTATACAAAAATTGTAAAAATCTTGATTTCAAAGAGCTTCTGCGTACCGAAAAGAACACTGTGTAGAAAGGTAAAAAAACCCCAGAATGTTATCTTAAGCAAACAAACTGAGTAAACTGATAATGGTTTTATGAAGAGCTCCTGAGCTCATTTAGAAATGTCTTAATAAAATCATGCACTTTGAAGC
>JAUZTA010000014.1:11794465-11813143 GCA_034780835.1 Ctenochaetus striatus | reverse complement strand
TTCTTTGGATTGTATGCCCTTTTTCGTAAAAAAAAAACTGATACAAAAAGCTTTCAATCGCGCCATGATTTTGTCATAAAGAAACAAGAAAATCTTGGTTTCAGTGACTTAAGGCTACTTTGAAAGAAAGTGAAAAAGTATGAGCCATCTGCTTCACAGTATCTTTTCAAGAGCATGAATAGGCTCCATGTTCAGCTTTTTTTTAAAATATAATGTAGTGACAGGTTTTTCTTCTGAACAATAACGTGTAAATCCGTGAAATAATGTTCTGATAAAAAGGAAAAGTGCACTTAAAATGATTTAAAATGCAATTATTTCCGTGCATAAGAGGAAAAATTCAAGATTGCTGACTGTTGAATTTGACTTTACATGTATATTACACAATTTTTATTTGTTAAACACTTTTGTTCGCCATATTCCCTCTCTTGTCCCGATCACGTGAACGCTACTTTTTTTTTTTTCCAGCAACCCCCTCTCCCCCTTTCTCTTTCTCTCTGTTTAGGGTGTACAGTACATTCAGTACATTCGTTATTAAATAAATACTCTGCCAAGCATAAATCCTTTAGAGAAAGCTCTAGCTGCCGGTTCTATTTTATAATCAAGATATTTAAGCAGTTCACCCATCAATTTCTTCAAATTGCCTGAAAGTGTCTGTACACAGCAGTAACAGCAGTTACCTTAGGGACTCTCTCTGAGGTCTGTCTGACCTTGATGACTGTTACTTTAATTTAGTGGAACTTCCTCTCAACGTTTTTGTGCAATGGAGTCCGAGTAACAATGGACTGATATGACTAATGAGAGCTGACAATTCCTGAAATTCAACAGAAAATTCTTAGAATTAGTATTAGTATCTGTGCTGCTGTTTCATCCTAAGGTTGAAATGCATCCTGGGTCACTGATGTTTGTTTCCAGAGGTACATGGTGGGTGGCAGCATTCGCTAATATGGCCACTGTTCCTGGATGTCTTTGACATGGACACTATTCTCCAGAGTTATCATATCCTAATACATTTAGAAACTACTTATGTCAATTTTTTTATTGCCAGCTGACTGTTATATTATAAATATAAATATTTAAAATCATAACATGTATACAGTCGAGTTCATAAATATTTGTGCGGTGACACAGTTTTTGTGGGTGTACCTCTTTGCACCACTCCATTGATTTGAAAAGAAGCAGTGAAGATGTGGTTAAATTGTAGCCTCGCTTCTTTAATTCAAAAGCTTTAGCAGAAATATGGCTTTAATCATTTAGGAATTAAGGCATTTTTTCACATATTTCTCCCATTTTCAGAAGCTTAATAGTGCTAAAAAGGCTTAAACTAGCATTTTTGTATTTTTAATACCAGGGACAAAATCCTTTGCAGTCAGTGACTACCTAAAGTCTGGCAGCCATGGACATCACACAATGCTGAGCTTCCACTCTTGTGATAGTTTGCCAGGCGTTTACTGCAGCCTCTTGCTGTTGCTGCTCATTTGTTTACCTTTTTAATCTCAGTATTGTCTCAAGTAAATAAAAAGAGGCTAGGTTGGGTTTAGATCAGGTGACTGTGTGTGACTGTCTTTAGAGGCTCTTCTGTGACATTTTCAGTCTCATAATATCACTTTAGTATTATAACCAGCATCGCAATAATACAACAAAACTATTGCTGTAAGTATATACAGACCCATTTAATCAAGTGTTTTGGTATAAAAATACAATTTCTTCCCATTTTTCAGGACACTGAGCATTCTTACCAATTCTTATTTAAATGTTGCATGAATCTGCTACCTGCTCTGACACCATCCTCCTCCTCCTCCTCCTCCTCCTTCTCTAACCCTCCACCTCGGCTCAGACCCCATTGTTCGACACTTTTCTCCTGGCGGCTGGAGTGTTTGCTCTGTAGATCCTGCTCCAGGTTGCCATGGAAACCGGCATGTTTATAGGAGGAGGGATGGCCGCCTGTTCTTTGGGAACATACATGAAAAATGGGCTCTGATTCAGCCTATTGTAACGATGTATGTAAAGCTTGACAGACGACATCAACTATAGGAGAAAATACAAATGCAAAAAGACTGAGCTGACCACTGTGTCATGCAGCGGATGACTCACTATAGTTTTCTCTGGTCCTAATGACTGCCGAGAATTTGCATTATCCAGAGTTGCCTATTGTAACTGCTTAAGGTTCAGTGACATCATCCGTTCATTTACCTCTTTTTCCTGTATTACCTAACATACAGTAAAAAGAAAATGTAAATAGCTGAAAAAAAACATCTTAAATTGTAGTTCAATGAGGATACTCTATTACTGTCTTTGTTATCTATAAAAGACTTTTTCATTATTTTTCTGTCATCTAAATCAGATATCAGATGGTTGCCAAAAATATCTTAAATTTTGTAACAAGAAATTTGATTATGATATCCATTTACTGATTAAGAATTGTTTTTAATTGATGGCACATTGATCTTTTGAAATTTGAGACAAATGGAATAATAGTGTTGAATATAAAGTGGTAGTGACCTCTGGTGGAGTAACCTTAAACTACTACACTTGAAGCAAGTGAGTGCTGACACGTTCATGCTTTGTTTTTGAGTTTCTGGTTCATCACAGAATTACTTTTTGCTCTCACATTGCTAATCTGATGTCTTTAAAACATTTCACTGACAATCTTTTTAACAGTGACGCACTGCAGACTTTTCTGTATTTCTCCATCTGTTTTATGTAAAGTGTTCCCTCTTTTGCCAGCAGGGGATACTATTAGTACACCAGTGGGGTGGTTGCAGTCTGGTTAATGGCACCATTTATTTTCAGATACAGAAAAAAGAATGAGAGAGAGAGAGAGAGAGAGAAAAAAATGTAAAGATACAAGAAAGGACAAAGTGTTATGCTTGGAAAGGTCACCAAGGTAAGACTGATTCTTCTTCACATGATTACATAAAATACTTCACATTTTCTGGGGATCTTGCTGACTTCAAGCAGCAACCCACTGGCCCCACTGTGATTTGGCCCCCTTCTTCCCTTATTTAAGTGAGTCATGGAGCATTTCCAAATGTCAGAGTGTAACAGGATGGTAAAGCGTCTGAGCTCGAGGCAAAACAACAATAGCCACTTGCTCTTTTTGCCAGCAACAAACACTTGACTGACAATTGGAACGGTGCCTCAATGTATACACTCACACTGGAGAACATTTACAGTTTACAACTTACTGAAACAACGTGTTGCTCTCTGCCTTCTCCTCATCCTCCAAATGAGAGCACAATTTGTTTCAAGGGATGGGTTTTGGAAAGAGAAGTAGACTAATCGATGCAGCAGAGTGGTAAAAAAAATTTAAAAAACCCTACTTGAATAGAACCAGATGAGCAATAAGTGTTGACCATTTATGAAGGAGCTGCATTTGTAGCAGAATTAATGCTCTAATAGACTCTCCCAACACTTAGAGAATCCATTCCCCCCCTCCTCCTCCTCCTCTCGGTGACAGCATCAGCACTCCTGGAAGTAACAAAGCATTCATTCTGGTGTCAAGACGGGTGATTTCTCTTTAAGTTATATTACAATAGTCACTTAAGGTAATGCACACCCCAGTGGACCTGTGATTAATTAATCTGCTTTTGATTTGCTAATGACAGTTCAAGTCAAATACAAGGTTAGCGAAGGCTGAGTCAATCCTTTTAACTGCAGCTGCAGAGAGGACTGTGGAGAGTGGAGGAGATATCAATTTATTGGTATCATCCCTCATTATAACGGCTCCTATTAGCCCGCGGCACCTCACGTACTTACTCACGGCATGCTAATAGACAAATACAGTTTTACACACGCCCATTTCCAGGATTGCATTAAAAGTTTTCCGACAAACATTCCAATCATTAAAGTTGTTTTGTAGCCAATAGTGTTAAATTATGCTTTGTGGATGTCTTAACTGAAATAGACTATAAATAGAGCCGCTCTCTTAGAGTTGCAGCACTTTCCACGGTACATGAAATACAGCAGGGAGAGAAGACTCATCCATCCATCTCCTCCCCTGCACCTCTCCACTGTCAGTACCAACACTCAGATGAAGATGAGTGTGAGAGAGATGGGCTTCTGAGCGTCTTCCATCGCCATCCATCAATCTTAGTTGACTCCTCTAATAACCTTTACAGAGAAGTGATGTCTGATGAAAAAAAAAAAAAGGAAAAGGACAGCAGGGAACACAGACCTTCATGTCTTCACCAGCAGGCTCTGTCTTTTTTCCTCCTCCCTGCTGTGCTTTTTGAACAGGATGACTCTAATAAAAGATTGCTGACACAACAGCCCCCGTGTTTAGATGTGCCGTTAGGCCACGGGCTTGTTTTTAATTTGAGAGCACGTTTAAGGGGGGCGAAGCCTAAGGATGTGGATGCTGCAAGCTCCCTCTTTCCTTTTTGGATGTTATTAACGCTGCGGCTCTGGAATCACATCTAGGAAGATGAGGCCTGAGCACTGGAGCATAATCACAGGACTCTGAATCTGCCAAATCAACAGAAACGTTACCCGAAGACTTCTACATAAACACAAAGGGTGAAAAGAAGCTTGGACAACAAAAGACGTGGATCGAGAGTGAAAGGGAATTTAATTTGAGTAACTGAAATCCAATTAAATTTGGGTTAGTCAACCGTAACATGATGGGGCTCAATGACAAAGCGTAAGGCAATAACAATGACCCAACTTGATATAATGCCGGCGTGGTAGAGCTTTTATCTCCATGTTGAACATAAGCAGACGACCTGGAGCCTTTTTTATAAGACCACATAAAGACTGACCCTATTAATGATCTCAAAACATAAAAATTAATAATTTAAGATTTTAATTTTGTGGCCACTCATGTAGCTACTTTGCATTTCAGACTAATAGAAAAAGTTTCCAGGATGTTTAAATCTTATTTATGCTCGAAAATTAAAAATATAGATTAACTTGTTTGCTTTTTTGTTTTTTTTTGCATTTTCTTTCGAGTGCTTCTCATGCTTTACTATAAATTAGTGTGAGTGTTTAATATCCTCCATAACTGCAGCTATCATGGTTAAGTGGTGCAGCTCATGCTCTTTGGGTGTGTGTGAGTACTTTGATAGTAGGGTTACAGCTTCAGGTGGCCTGCTTGAATTTCTTGGTGCCAGTTTGGTGTTGAGGGCTGACAGGACACGTAAAGCAACCTGGAAGGCCCAGACATATGAGGGTGTGTCATTAGACCCCTGCCTGGAGCCCACTGGTCAGTTCCTCTAAACATCCATCTTCATTAAAAAGGTTGCACTCTGAGCAGATGGTCATTAAAGAGCACCCTCACCCTCCCTCTTCAGACCCGGCTCTGTCTATGTGGTAGGACACTACCTAGAGGACACCCATCGTCCCTCAGGAATCCCAGAAAATCTCACCAAAGAAGAAGGAGAAGAAGAAGTGTTGCCCGACAAGGCCACCTGGTAATGATCACTCTGGGGTCTTCATAAATCTCTTTTTGAAATCTTTCAAAATAACAGCGTGAGATATGGAGATGGCCCGTGTAGCAGTATAATCAATATGTCAAACCCCGTGGCACAAGATAGAGGTGATCAGAGTCACACAACGGGTACGAATGGCTCACAAAAAGAGAGTAATATCATCAGTGCTTTCCTGCTCTGTTTCCTTTCTCCAGTTAAGTGTTTTTTGTCCCTGTGTCTTCTGTGTGACTGGCATATCAATGCTGTTTGAGACCGTGCTGTTGTTCAGACAGGTGTGGCAGGGGACACATGGGGACACGGCCAGGATTTTAGGGAAAGCTGGGGTTGATAAACACAATATGTCAAAGTCAAATAGGGCCTGTTGCTTCACTGTGGCCTCCTTTTACCCCTGATGGAATGTAACCAAGTGCATTTTCATGAGTACTTCAATATAAGTACAGATGTGGGGCACTTGAGTTTAGTATTTCCATTTTATGCAACTTTGTGCTTCTACTCCACCACATCTAAGAGACAAGTACGGTGCTTTTTACTCCTTTACTTTGGTCTGACAACTTCAGTCACTAGTTATTGCCAGTTTTTATTCCCCTCCTGTCCAGTGAAAACAGTGTATCTTCACAGTTTGCGATTTTAGTTTTAAAATTTTCAGATGAAACTGAAGACTCCTTTGTGTGAACCTGTCACACCAAAGAGAAACCCAAACCTGTCCGTCTCACCTATTCACACAGACATTCACACACTAATCATAGAGGGCCTTTCTGTAAAGGGCCGGCCTGCTCATCAAGACCATTTATACACCAATGGAACATCTATAGGAAGTAATATGGGGTTTAGCATCTTGTTCAAGGATGCTTTGACATGCAGACTGGATGAGTTTGAAATAAATATGAAAAGGTGTCATAAATGATAGCAATAGCATATTTTTGCTGATAAAACTTACATTATTTTATGTAAAAGAGGTTTTGAATGCAGTGTTTTTGCTTGAAGTTCAGTATTTTCACAGTTTTTAACTGATTACTTAAGTGAAGGGTCTAAGTACTTGGAGGGAAGCATCTGCCAAGTGTTATAGCTTGTGAACCTGAACCAGACATATCTTGTCTGCAAACTTATCGCTTCTTTTGCGAATGTATGAAAGTTCTTCCACCAACACAAACACAGAGTTAAATTCCAGTGAAACAGAGAGAGAGGTCACAGTTTTTTTTTTCCAGAGGTGATTTGTGAAGTTATAACTCTTGGGTCCAATATGAGTAATGTCAACCTTATCTACATTTTAGTGGAGACGGCGTCATCATCAGTATCTCCAGTGGCAGCCTCCATGGATCCCAATTACCGCAGTAATCACTCCCTAGCTGAGAGCACGGTTTCAGACAGGGTGAAGTATTATCCATCTTCATCATATTCATTATCAGGCAGCAGACGCAGGTGTCCTGGCCTCCCACTGCTCCACACCATTAGTGACTGATAGACAGTGGCAATATAGCACTTTTGCTCCACAGAACACGCCCACATACCAGTTTTTTAAAAAGAAAAAGTCTTAATTTAAACAAGTTGTTGAAATATTCATATGATTTTCTGATTGTACACCATCCACTTTTCACCTATGCTGTGACTGTCGCTTGTCGCAGACATCAGGTCGAGCATGTCTACAGTGCAGGCGCGGTCAAAGGTCACACAGCAGGGGGGAGGTTTGCAGCACATCATCTGTTCTCTCCTGATTATCCTCTGCTGTCTCTCTAACAAGGAGGGTCAGTGTGACAGACATAAAGTATCTCTGTCTAAGGCTACGACATGACGAAAAGGTGACAAAAAGGAGCGGCGGCAGCGAGTGGTGGCATGTTTGTCACCCATCCATCCATCCATCCACCTCATCCAGGGTTAAAAGGGCAGCTTGCTCCCTGCTGGAGGTAGGTGTATATCATGGGCACCCTTCGCAGGACTGAGCCTGAGTTGTGTGTCATGTGGACTGTTATGGGTGGTGTGCAATATTCTCAGTGTAACTCAAATAAATCACCTCATTAGCTTGTTCTCTAATGGGTTATTGTAACACCAAGCTGACACCCTTCTCTTGTAAAAGCTCATGAGATTTGAAAAATTCAAAAAATGCTTTTGGGTGGGATCGTTTTCCTATCCTCTGGCACCTGGTCGAGGTCATTCTATTAGGTGGATTGATTTACATATAAATTGAACATGCAGTATTGCGCACCTCCTTAAACTCATCTGTTTCACTACTGTATCCCATTATCTGCCTTGCATACTCCAACAAGCATTTAATTTCGCCTTTCATATTGTCTTATGTTTCATTATGTTTCAGTGTTATTTATTAAAATTCATTTAGCTAATAACGCCCACACGCGCTGCCCCTTTTCCCGCAATACACCTATTCTAATGGGTTCTGAGCGACCGTGTGTCCTGAGGTAAAATGGGAAATGTTGAAAATTCACTGGAATATGAAAAGCAATCATATTTTCTGTATCAGTAAGCAGGTCTGTGGTAGCTGGGGGTCATTCTTGCTCTCTACTGTTGCTTGGGGAGGCATTTTGCAAGAGCCCCCAAGGCTCACCTAGTTAATTAAGTTTTTCTGCTATTAGAACGATGTAACTTTGATTTTACTGTGCCACAAAGCTAATTCTTCGCCACCGCTGAGGATTTGATAGACGTTACTTCTCCTCTGCATAAAGCCTTATTTTTTTATGGAGTATATTGTATCATGACACGATACAAATCAATGAAATTTATTATACGACCCACACTTGATGATTATTTGTGGATGCATGTAATGAATCGTGACTGGTCCTGCCAAAAATAAGCCTCTCAAGTAAACCATAAAAAGAAAATCATAAAAAGAAAACGTGTTGAAAGAAAGTGAAAAATAAATGTGCTGAGCACGTGAACTATGCAGTGGAGTTGTCTTGGTGATATGGAGTTTTGAATGCTATGAAGAGGTGGAAGGGAAGATCCAGATATAGAAACATGTGGGTGTGTGTATGTGACTTTATCCACTGCAAAGAAATAAATTAAGCAGAAACACTAGCAGGGTGAGACACACATGGAGACTGAAAAGACAGACTGATTCAAAGCTGTATGGAAAAAAAAAAATGTAATTGCATGACTTTCTGTTATAACAGTGCTGCTCCATTCTTGCCCTCTATGAGCAGAATCATTTGAGAATTCTTAACATTGCTCTGTATTTTGAAGTGAGAAAGATGGCCTACAAGACCTGGTGTTTTCAAGTCATTTAGGGCTCATGAAGCAGCAGTGACTTGTGTCTTCTTTAAAGAAAATATATTTTAGATTAAGGTGGAACTGAAATTATATTCACTGTCATTTCATAAAGGAAGACCTGCAAATTCACAGGCAGCTTTCTTTGACTATTCGAAAACCTCCCCAAAATTTCATGTTTGTGTGGGTAAAACCACACTGCTCACATTTAAAGGTGAATGCATTACGCGTGTGAAATGCTAATGCAATGTGCTCTTAAGAAGCAGATGGATCAATGACTGGCATGGAGGGTAATTTTGTTGAAATTAAACTCTCCCCATGAAAATCAGCAACAGAACCGCTGACAAGGCATCACCTCTGCAGAGTCTAGATAAAGCTCTTGCTAGAGACAAGGCCACCAGTCAGTTTAATACCCCTGAATGACAAGTAATGACTAAGCACACTCTTTTTTTTTTTTTTTTAAAAAAAAGCTTTTAATTAACAAATGAAGCACAGCATGAAAACAATAAGAGTTCATTTACAAAACAACAAGTTTGAGAAGATAAAATTGCATGAATATTAGTAAACAGAAAAACAAAAATCCAGGTTAAATTACAAGATCATATTAAGCAATACAAAAACAGTAAACAAGTTTTAACTGGAACATGTTCAGAAAAATAAACAAATCGTAAACAAGCGTAAATTATGTAAAAAAGAGAATGAAAAAATAAGTACAACTAAAAAATGCTCAAATGTTAGCCCATAACTTATCTAGAATCGTGTTTTTTTTGTAGCAACTGCCTCTTAACAAACAAAACCAAACAAAACTGAACAAAACAGACAGCACAGGGGCCCCCTGTTGGTTAGTGGGTCCACTGCAGTTATTATTAGCATATAGAGAAAAAGAGCCCTGGCTTCACTCTGTGCAACAATGACTGCAGTTCTCCTGAAGTCCCTTTAGAAGTCCACTAAACATATGAACTAAACAGATGGGATGGGACTGGAAAACCACCTTTAACCCTAAAGTATCCAGGCAAAAATAGAAATACTCAACCCTACTTCAAAATTCAGACATGACAGAACAAAGAAACTGATTTGGTGACTTTCACCCAGGATATCTACTGAAAAAAAGGGAAATCCTCCATGCTGAGGTTGATTTTTGGATACTCAAGGGAACTCAGGGATTAGTCTTGATAGCCTCTCACTTGGGATTGGAAGTAGTCAACATGCTCCAAGAGTCACAGGTGTGGGAGAAGCACTTCCCTCACATATCTGATGCCACATGAAAAACTGGACAAAACGAAGCTGCATGCTGCGAAAAATCATATCTTACTCTCTTTAAACATTTTTCCAAAAGAGGAAATCATAGTGGTTCATAACATACTGGAGAAGATGTGATTGACCATTTATGCTCCAAACCGCAAGCCACAATGCATTTTGCATGATTTTTTCTTACCTCAAAGTGGTTTGATGGGAATATGGCTTCTTCTTCTATTGTGGAGTGTGAAAGTGTGGCAGCTGCAATTTCGAATGTAAGTATGTAATCAAAACATTATGTGACTGGCACGCTGTAATTAAGCAACAATACATGAAACCATCTAAATGAGTGTCCAGATTTCCGAGTTTGAATACAGACTGTTTGTGCCATGAAAATTCTCAGCAATTTGGTGCCATTTACAGATCTATCCTCCAAATGTTCTTATTTCACTTTTAACACAATTTTCTTGTCTAATAATTATATAACTTGCTACAAGAAACAACAGAAATACACGCATGAAAGGACAAGTGGCCTACAAATTGTATAATTTGCATGCAGGAATGCATGAATCACCTGGCTCACTCACGCTGGCTCCATCCTTTCTAAGATCTGTGCCATCCTTTCTCTGTTAAAAACCACTGATGAAGCAGTTTCCATTTATACTGCAGAAGGCAGAAGCTTGTCAAGGAGACTGAGATCAGTGTCTCTTGACCTCTACAGGTTACGCCAAAGCCTTGCCAGTGTGCAGCAACACACTTCTTAGTACTGACACATCAAAACCAGTCACCACAGTAAAAAATAAGAAAAAAAATATATTGCAAATTTAGCCTTGAGTTCTGCAAATGCCTCCATTAGAATAGATTAAGTCCCCCCTTTTATTAAGGGTTCAATTTTTCCTCTTACATGACAAACAACTGCATGCTTAATCTATTTTAAGCATTATATAAATATGGGCTATTGCAATTTTAAGTTTTATTATAAGGCTGAGGGTACTGAAGTGTACTACACAAGATGAGAGAGTGGTGTTGCTGTTATATATTCATGTTCATGATAATTCATGTTAAAATAGTTTTTAACATTGCTGCTGAACCGTTGCTTTGAAGGCTAAATGACATAGACTACATGACCTTTAATAATAAGGTGGCAATAATCACTGTCCTTCATGGGCTTCTGGGCCCCTGGTCGCACCTCCTACGGTTCCACCTGTGGATTTACCCAAGCAACCCAGCAAACAGGCAGTACTCTAACAAAGTGAGGCAGCTCCAAACTAATTCACTTTCTTGGCTTGGAAAGATGCTGGCAGCGAGACTGACTTGATGTTATTCTTTGCAATTTTGTACTGTCCCAATTCAGTTTGTCACATTAGTGGAAGAAATATGTTTTTTTTTTCCCTCCTTGCTGCTTAGTGTAACAGTAGGCTGAGGGAATAATATTCCCTCCATGCATGAATTGTGGAAATGAGAAATGACACACACTGTATGAGATAAAAAATGAGTCTTAGAACAATGATAATTATGTCATTCCTAAAAGATTTGGAGCACATTTGCATTTAGAAGTCAGACGGCATGAAGCTAACATTTTCTCATGTATGTTGTTAATGATTCACACATGGTTTCTGTCCAATAATAAATACTGTACAATTCCCAGAGAGGAACCTTAGACCTCAAGTTTCAAAGGAAGCCACACATTAAACATATACAGTACAGCCTGAAACATAATCTTGCCTCTTTGATCTCGGTGGTGCACACCAGATCCTGAGAACTGTGAATGTTAATGTTAATATATGTCAAAGGTGTTGACATACTCTTTCACAGGAGGACATCTCTCATCATCTCATCTGCCTCTCCTCAACAGAGGGAAAATCTACAAAGCCCTGTCAGCAGAATAACGAGGATCCACAAGTAGAGGGTAGATTTTTACTAATGCACCAAAGCAGATTGAAACACCTCCACAATGTGTCTCTGAATTTTAAGCTTAAATGGAATATGCGAGCTAAAACCCTGTGACAAATGTGTGAAAACAAATATGATGACAGATGGACATCACATCCTTTTATCAAGGTTTTTTTTTCTGCTAAGGCCAACACTGTAGAATGCTATTGAGTCTCAGCTTGTATTCCTGCAGCTTCCTTCACAAGGAAAAAAAACTCCATTGTGTTTTATGAAACTCATATGTCAGACATAATAGATTGCAAAACTTGCCTGGGTTAGCTTGTCCTTTGTTTACATAATGAATTTAATAAAATAAAACAAAATCCTACCTTGATGTCCTTGGAAGACACACAGACTGATGGATTTTTTGGACATAAGTTGCCAGCTTTGTTAATCTATAACCCACTTAATGGTCAGACACATTTCGCATGCATAGACTTAGGTGCAGCCACACACACACACATTCATAGTGTTAGAGAGGTGGCAGGTAGAGCCGTTGATCAGTACCATGGATGAGAGTAATAGATCCGTTTAGCGTTAATCAATGTCGCTCACAGGCTCATTGAGCAGTGCACTCAGCATCCTGCTTTTGTGTCAGAGAGCCTTTTAATCTAATTGGACATTAAACTCCTGTCATTATTCCTCATGCTCTGAGACTTATTTATGGCTCTCCTGCTTGCTTGTCTTTACCTTTTCATTACAGCATGCCAGTCTACATCAGCAAACTCATTAAAGGAAATGAATCAAAGGAGAAAGCTGATGTGTGGCTGAAAAGTGTAATTTAATAAATGTGTGTTAGGCTGCATTGCTCAGCACATCATTCATGTTGTTTACGGGCTGTAATGTGTTAGCAGGTGAGGGCACTTTAATAATAAAGGCCTTTCACAAAGGCAAACATCAGCGATGCATTTCAATACATGGACATGTAGGGAGTGACAGGATTACCGATGTCGAATGCAGTCAGTCAGTAGGAATGTTGTGGTGAATGTGGTTCAAAAGCAGGTAGTTTTTGCTTAGATTTCATTTCCCCGAGTCTTAATCTCTTTATAGTGAAGCCTGATGAAACTGTGTGTCCTGTGTGAGACATTAAGGAAAGTTTGCCTGTTGCTACAGCGTTAACCATTCAAATTTTGAAAGGAAATAGGATATTGCTTAATTTCCAATAAAAATTAAATTGAACAATAAAAACTGCAACCCTGCTTGATTTAATACACTCAGAGGTTTTGCAGCTACAACCTAATTTGGCCTGACATTACCATTAGCATATGGTGGCTAATATCAGTTAATATTTAGACATTAACTGCTGTGTGACTGACTTTATTAAGTCAAGTTCAGTGCCCTTTTGACTTTTCTGTGTTTGTGCATTATATTCTAACGTTAACCATATTCCTATAATTGTAGGGACTGTGATCACAGCAGCTAACATCCACTTAGCCTAATTTTTAGGTTTGAGGTTTGCTTGTAAGATTCTATCTGCAACATTTCACATGATTATTGCTTACTACAAATTATTCTTATGCCATAGCTTTTTGAACCCTGCTGGAAATCAGTGTAGTCTCTTTTGCTTTCAGCACATGAATATCTGAATCCTCAGGCAGTGGGAACATTGGTGTCCTCCAAAGTGCGGTCAGAAATATTTTTATTGCACACGTTGTAACTTTGAAGTGGCATCGTGTCTAGGGGGCATCCAGTCCTTGATTGTGTGCCTATTTTAGGCACTATATGTTGTTCTAAAGTCGAGGCAGATGAGGCAACATGACGAGGAAGAAAGTGACAATTGCACGGCTTCAGGGTCTGAGGAGACTCCCCAGTCATTACGGTGCACGTACCAGCCGCAGAACACCTCTTCATGGGTGTTTAAGCAAGCACTTAAAATGGAAATGCACTTGACACTTTAAGAGATGTAATCATTGGGTATTTGAATTCGACTCAGTTCTCCCCTAAATGTCTCCATGTAGCTCCCTCTCTCCCACTCATGTCACTCTCTGATGCTTTCTCACCTTTCTGTGTTCTGCTCCTGTTCACTTTATTTCTCTCTCTCTCTTGCCACCCACTCATTCCCGTTTTGAATTACTCGTGCTCTTCACAGCATCCTTGCATTTTATGATCCGGTAGTGTTGTTCTTGATCTGTGTTCGTTTCTGAACTGTGGAATTGTCAGAGGATGCGAGGGTGGCATCTTTTATAGTTTGAAGGATTGAGGTTATTTCTTGGAAATTACAAGATTGTAGCTTCTGCTTGCTAAATGTAGCTATTTTTCCTATTTCATGAATAAAAATATGAAGTGTTTTTGTTTTCAAAGCCAAAATATTTCTTGCTTGCATAAAATACCAAGGGTATGTTCAGAAATTATAGATGAAAGAAAAAAAATAGACAAGTGGAACATTTAAAAATCTGTGAATTTGGGTGTTTTTTTGTGTAGTGATTTTTATTTTGTGCACTTTGGTGCCCCCATAGTTTCTGAGTGCAACATCACTGACATGAGGACTAATAGCTGGTTTCTGTGTCAGGTTTAATGTACTGTGAACTACAAACAAGCATGTGACAGTGTTGTTACCTTAAAAACTTAGATGGTCAAGTAAACATACATGCTCAGACCTTTTTAGCCAAGTGTTGCACATTTGCACAAGTGTTTGCACAAAACTCAGAACAGCTGGATGCCAAGCTAAACCCTAACCTGAGCTAGCTGCTTTGCTAACAGAGATAACTAGCAGCTATAGTAGCAGCAGAAGCAGTTACAGGGTCCATCAAAAAGCTCTGTAAATCACTGGGAATTGAGGCAGAGCAGCCAGAGAACATCAGATGCAAAACTTGAAAGCCTCTGCTCCATTAAATATGATCCACTTGCACCAAAATCAGTGATAGTTGTTGGTGTGTGAAAGGGAGTGTCGTTAAGTGCAAACCAGGGGTTCTTATCTGCTCAAATTACCTAGCACAGTAACTGGCTATCAGGGCGCAAAATGACTGAGACACAGACACTATATGCCCTATTACAAGTCAGGATAACACTAGATGTATTTTTCCTGTTAATTCAAGGTGAAGTAGTTACACAATGATGCTTTGAGAGTGACAAAATTATCAAAAATGGTCACTGCAGGCAAAATTAACTGAGGCTCATGTATGACCTTAAGTATAAAAAGGTTCTCTACAGGTTCTGAAAATTCTGCAGTGTTTCCATGAGTTTTTTTTTCTTTTCTTTTTTTTTAATGACACTTTGTAAATGTGCACCTTGACTCACAGTTACCTTTGACAGTGTTCATTCACTCTCTGATTTCCTCTCCACAGTCCCTTATTGCTGCATCTCTCTTGTCCTTCTTCAACAAATTGTCTACGCATTACAACAATTACAAGCCTGTGAACATTTCATTAACCTAATATGTCTTGGCTAGGACACACAATATCATTGTGCTGAGCATACTGTTTTCATCACGCTCCCATTGCAGGAACCCCTCCCTTCCTGCCAACCTCACCCCTTGCTGTCAACTGAAAAAGCAGCCAAATTAATTGTGTTTTTGTCCTATGCTTCTTCACAAATTAACTCATGAGAATTTTCATGCATGGTCATTAAAGATGGCATCGAATTAGATTTGTTCTGTAAAAATGATCAGTGTGCAGTCTTTCCACTACTGTACAGTGCTTGTGGTTAAACAAAGGACAGAGGGTTTCCTTTCCCTTCCATTTTGTTCTCAGTTCTTCTTTCTGCAAATATATTTGTAGGTAAATAAGTGATAAAAACGTTACTGGACAACTGGTTTGTGACCAAATTGTGAGTGAGAGACGAAGCTAGGCAAAGAGCCTTTAGAGAAATCAGCATGGGACACACTTCTGTCTGCATCAGAAATACTCTTTTAAAGGCAGACATACTCCTCCTTTTATTCTGCTTTCATGACACATGGCCATGCAGCGATGGTGTTCTTGTGAGAGCTGCTCCTTTGTTCTTTCCCTGTGATGGCCTGTCATTTGGACTTAGCTTGCCAGGAACAGTCTGTTCCACATTAACTGCTTGAGAGGTCAAACCAGCTTGATCATTAGCCTTCACAAGGGGCTCAGTCTCCCTCCCACATCTTTTACATTTATTTTAAAGGGCTTTTGATATTTCTGCGCCTTTTTTTTCTAAACGTCTTCTCTTTTTTTAAAATTTTCTTTTTCATTCCCCTCCCAAAATTCATGGCTGTGGCGGGGTATGTGTTCCCTGTTAAAAAAAAATGCTGTCTGACTGCTGTTTTTAGTTGTCTTTTTGATCATCAGAAGAATGTATATTTTATCGACAAGAAAAACCCCTCCTGTCAAAAGGCAGAAATTTTTCATCCTCATGCTGTGGAAAAACAATGAAATGCAACGTGCATTATATACAATGTAATTATAATGATAAATCATCTTAAATAATGCCATTATCATTATTTTTATCATGAATTCATAAATCTAACAATATGGTTAACAGCCTGCTATTTTCTCCTCCTCTCTGGAAATGGAGCCTGCTCCCTCTGCTCCCTGTGCATGGTCAATCATATACACTTTGCATGGGAAATTAACTCCATTATTAAACATGCCGCACTTCAGAAATTTCAATTACCGACGGCAGCACGAGGAGGAGAAAGAAAGTAATGCATGCCTCCTCTAATGCATGAATATTGTATTAGGCCAAGAGAGTAATCACAGCCGATGGCTACAGAAGTCAAGTGTCTAGAGGTCCATTTATATACATGACTTCTGGCCAGATGGTCACTGCAGACAACAGGTTCATTTATGAAGTCTACTTATGCAGCTATCAAGAATTGAAATGTATTAAAGTGGTCAAGAGTGGGACAACTGAGAGCTCCAAAACAAAATGGCCACTCTCCATAATGGGGTTAAGAGGTATAAATGGTGCATGAGTGGGCAGCACCGTCGCACCTGAACGCCGCTGACCCGGATGCTTGTTACAGCAAGAATTTGTGATACAGAGCAACATTTTGTTTTTCGCAATCACCCCGTCTGTTATCATAAGTAAATTCAATTTTCCTTCAGAGCACAAAGTGTTGGAATAAATGCTCAAGGTTTTTTAGATGTCTTTTGGGAAATTGGCAAAGCATAAACACAAGGGAACAAAGTGGTGTGTTTTGACCCCGTAGAGGACAAACACTTACCACCGTTAATTTCCTCGCTTGCCATTTCCTCATGTTTTGCGGACTTGAGCACTCTTTCCAGTTGGGTAAAATGTCCCTTGTTGCCATCGAGCCATGAGTCTGAGAGGAAAAAAAGGTCAAAGCAATTTATATGTGACACATAGAGTTTGATCGCTTTGTCATCGCCTCGGGGGCCGAACCTGCCGCTCTCAAATGTATGCCTCATACACACTCACATGCACAGGCGGGCACGCGAGCGCGCACGCTCACACACACACACACACACACAGAGACTCTCACAGACACAGATGTGTGAATGCACGCATGCACAACACACACATAGCAACTGCCATCTGCATGCAAATGTGAAAGAAACGATTTTGGTTTAGCCTGGTTTCATGCCTTTGCTGTGTCTTTGTGTTGTGTGTGAAACAACATCATGATGCAGAGGTTAAAAAAAGGATAGATTTAAGTTATGGAATATTAAGTATATTAATTTTTTCTTGTGGTCAGTGTGTCATTGTTCCAGGTACTTTGTGACAGTGAAATAAATGTGAGATTATTTGCTTACAGTGTCATCATCAAACATTGTCACGATGCATTTGTCCTCATATAACGTTTTCTCAAAATTAAATTTGTGGTGTAGCAGCAGTTTTTAAAAGTCTGAATATTTACCTACTGATTACTCAGCTGGATCACATAACACCAATTACTTTAGTATTTCACTTAACACATTTATAGATTCTTCTCATACAAATAAATTGAATTTTAGAGTGTTTGATGTAAAATCTTGATTTTTGGTTTCTAATCAATGTACTTTTTAAGACTGACACAACAAAGATAACAGGTGTCACAGCTGACAGAGATAACTGGAAAACATTTTTAGCAAATGTGTTCTTTAAAGCTCAAGTACTTGCAACTATATCATGCGGAGAACCGTCTGATATCTGATGACCATCTGGCATCAGTTGCTAAAGAATAATTTCACGTTTTAGAAAAACATGCTTATTCGCTTTCTAGTGGTGTTTAATTATTTCAAAAGAGGCCACACTGTATTTATGGCGTCAGGAAAATCTTTAGGTCTGGGCAAAAGCAATTTAAGGATGTTTTATTGTAATGGAACTAGAAATGGGCATCAGCTAGAGATCTGTATAATATTTGGTCAGAGTTAATAGGCCTAAATCACCAGTAATGCTGCTGTTTCTTGGTGTTAAACCATTTTTAAGCGCTTGGGATAGATACTTCTTCAAACAAACTCTTGATCAGATGGTGCTGTCGATGTAGACTGCTATAACTTAATACTTAATACTCTGAAATGTCAAGATGCTGGAAGGCAGGAAAAAAAAAATGAAGACCTCAGGTAGGATAATGGTCGTAGGATGTCTGCTGCAAGTGTGCTGTAATAGATGAAAATGTCCAGATGTGTCATTATTTATTGTACACATCTGCTTGGGTTACAGGCAACAAGGAGAAGATGGGTGAGGGGAAAGACCGCGAGGCAGAAACTGCCTCAATGAATACCCATCATGCCAATTCCACAGTGATTTATGGAGAGTCTTGCCAAAGCAGGGGACAAATGACCTTCACACATAGTTATCAGAGGAAGATATCAGCGGACAGGGATTTCCGTATCACATCCCTCTTCGCCTCCAGGACCCCCTGTCCAGGCTCTGTCTGTTTGTAAGTTTGTAGGTGTGTGTGTGTGTGTGTGTGTGTGTGTGTGTGTGTGTGTGTGTGTGGTTGAGCAAAACTGACATTGAGCTG
>JAUZTA010000014.1:11669662-11681299 GCA_034780835.1 Ctenochaetus striatus | reverse complement strand
GGTTTCAAGTAGACGACCTCTGACTCATACGGTAATGGTGTGAATATTTCTTTTATTGGATTTTGACCCATGTCCTTTTCCTGGTCAGGAGGGATCAGCAACATTAGCCTCTGTGACTAGAACTGATGTGGGGGCAAAATAAGTTGGGACAAAGACATCTGAGAATGAAGATTTCAGTTATTTATGTATTCTTGACATCAGTAGTCTCTTTAGTGGCTGTAATAATTTATTTTGTTTCAGATTTTTATTTTTTTAAATCTATTCTCAAATGCACTCTTGCTTCCTTAATTGCCCCCAGTGTCTCTCTTTCTCTGCATGTTAATGTGATCTTTTCATGGACTTTAACCTTTAATCTCTTCTTCAATGTCACATGACTTTCAACCTTCCTCTGACTAGTGACCTTAGGCTCCATCTGGCTTCCTAGGGAATGTCTGCATGAGGTTAGAACTGTCTCGAAAGTATTCACAAACAAATGTCAGGTTACGTAACTCGACACGTGATTCACGTCTCTTAAAAATAAAATCCACTAATAAATGCAGAGTGTTTTTTACCTGTAAATCTGCAACTGAGCCTCTAATTTGTGACGTGTGTAACACTGTTTGTATGAAACTTGTATGTTTTTATGGACATTTATTTGTGAATCTCAACTTTATTGTGTGGATTCTTTTAAGACTGTCTTACTGTGCTTTTTCACACAAAGTTACATATGCAAGGAGCATTTGATTTGTAGAAAATGTCATTTTTGTATTGTAAAACACAATGCATAAATAAATACAGGGTGATTTCTTTTTGTAAATCTGCAAATATATCCGTGCATCCAATTTTGTTTTATTTATCCAATTTCATTTATACAAATGACAATGTACAAGCACAAACACAGTTATAGATTTACAGATCCAAGGTGCTTTAGAGTTATTTGCTGACTGCGTTTTGAGCTGAATATATTGACATATGTTTATCAATATTTTTTAGACTGTTTTAATGCCACAGTTTAGCCAGACAAAACTTCTAACTTGTACTCCTCTCATTGAGATGTTTAACATAAAAGTCTTGCACAAACAAAAATCTCCTCTTCACCTGCACACTCTCTCATTAGAGTCTCTTCATGTGGTTATATTTTTGCTTTATCATTTTCTGTTTTGTACAAGTATCATTTCACTAACTTTATTTATGTTCCATTCAGCAGTGATTCACATAGATAAACCTGAAGGTCCATCTGAGTAACTGCCTGTATTTTTAGAGCCAGAGAATAAAACAGACCTCTCTCTTGCCTCTCATGCTGTTTTCTCTCGTGTTGCCTCTTGGCTCTTTCTACTTCAAACACCTATGCTTAAGCATTTCGCATCCTGTGTGAGATTAAAGGGGTTATTTTTATTGAGCAGGGGGTTATATATTTAGGAAAACCACTGGGCTGAGTGAGTGGCACACTATTTTTGTGAACTGCGGAGCTTCATAATAACAAACATACTATTTTCTTTGTAGGTACATAAATATAGAGTTACATAGAGTATACACAGAGCTTATGCATTGTTTTCATTAAAACATTTAAAGAAACAGTTTCATGCATTGGGAAACAATGATTTGCTTACATGCAAAGATGGAAAAATGTAAATAATACAAACCACAAAATCTATTATTTATATCCATATTATTTTATATAAATAAAATCAAAAAGTGGTTGACTTCAATAGAAATTAGCTTAAAGATTTGAAACAGAAGAAAATAGCTAGTCTGACTCTTTTCCAACGGGTTTATATGCAAAACTGTATCTTACTGACTGGACTGCAACATTTATGGTGAGGACATGAGAGTGGTGTTGATATTCTCCTTTAATTCTCAATTAGAATGACAAATAAGTGCATGCTATAACTTTAAAAAGTAAAAAAGAAATTGTTAGAATGTGAACATGGGCTGCCAGTACTTTTTCTCATCTTTTCCCTGTGATATGATTATAATCAATGAAAGAAGCACTGCAGCCTGTTTGGATTCAAGGACCGGTGGTTGTGTTAGCAATGCAGCATTAGCAAGGCAGACACACACTGTATGTTTGAGAGCAGAGAAAAATTCGAAAGAATTTACATTAAGAGGAATCACAATGTCAGTCACAGAGATGCTCCCTGTGATTGGTGTGAATTTGAACTAGAAAAAAAAGAAAAAGAGCAAGACAGCAAACAGGGAAAGTGCTTATGTGTCCGTACGGCTGCACATTGTCAGCCCACGTGTGGTTGAACTTGGCTGAGGAATAGAAAAAAAAAACAAAAAAAAAACATCTTCCATGACCTGCTGGGTCACGGCCGCAGTGAGCAGGAAGGCAAAAGGAGTGGACTGACTGGGAAATAGCAGGAATGACGAGAAGTAAAAAGAGTGTTTGATTATAAGGGATGAAGATTAAACTGCACACAGCTAGAAGCCTCCCTGGAGACCACTTAGTACAAGCAACTGTGTTCACTTGTCCCAAGGCTACTGGAAATGTTGAGTGATACTTAAAAGGGTCAGATTATAACCACGAACCAATATTAGAGCATAATGCTTTAACATTACACGTGAGGAAGGATTATTGAGTTTGGATACATATGCTTCTTCTTTCTCTTTTTTCCGTGTGTGTTCGGGTTAATGTGTCACATGTTTTACTCACAGGCAGATGATGTTTGCCACGTTTATGTGTTCAGTTCTTTCCACGATGTGCTGGCTCTCACCCAGATGGGCAAACCTGCCGGAAAAAGGAAACAAACAAATTAAAAAGTAAATGCAAACTGAAATATTTCTATGCACATGTGGAGCACGTTTGCCTCTGCTGCATGCTTCTTCAGTCTCCATAATGTAAAGAACCATTAACAAAAGGTAATTGGGTAACAGTGTAAATAATCTCTACAGGGCCCTTTTAAATTTCAGGTTCATGCTGTCTAATTTTCAATACAGACACTCAGAGATGAGCTTAACACGTCTGCTGAGATTCCCAATGCTCAGAGCACATCACCATCAAATCTCAAATTTTCCCGTAGGTTATTTTTCTCTCCTAAAGACACAATAACATGCAATTGTTGAGAGTTCCCAACTGGCTCTTGCTTATGATTTTTAATATTAATGCGCTGATTAGACGAGCTCTGGCAGCAGCAAACATCGTTGGAGCCGTTCCAACTTCCAGTCTCAATAATAAATGCGGCTCCCCTCTCATTATGTGCCACTACAGTAGAAGGATATGAACAACATTCTTCACATCATTTTATTTATTTTTTTTAAGTTAATTCCCCTTCTTCAATTACGCCTCAAAACCTGCACCTGCCATCAAAGTCAGAGGTACAAATCTGAGATGTAAAATCCCCAGTAGTTAATCAAAGGTTTGGGGTTTTTTTTGTTTTTTTTTCAGCCTGGCATGGATCCCTTCACAGGAACTAATTACAATCAATACTAAGGCTGGAGAATCTCGGGTCAATACAAGTGACTCTTGTGGGTATTCATCCTAAAAGCTGCTTCCCCATGCAAAGACAATAAGCAATCTGGTTGCTTTCAGAACACTTCAGACTCTTTCTTTAAGAGCACATTTAGTGTTTGCATGTGAAAATCCTCGGGAGCTAAAACATGTTTGCCATTAATCGTTTTTCAATCATTATCCTGCCCATTATTTGAAATTAGAGTCTCAGTGTTAAGTTGTGGTAATCATCTACACCGAATCTGCAACCTTCAAAATGGCCAAAAAGTGGAATCATCTCTGTCCTTAAGACAGTTTTGACAAAAAAAAAGAACATTAAAACATGAGGAATCTAGGGTTCAATACTGGCTGGAAACAGACAGCTTTGGGTTTAGAAAGCTAAAAAAAAAAGGCAGCTGAGTGTGTTATTGGCCAGTTTTCACAGTAAGAAAAACAGTCCACTGACATAGCAGGACTGGATATTGTTACTAACCAGGCTATAATTTGAGATAGGCTTTTAGTAGAGACCAGAAATAAGTTTCTTCTTTAACTTTTGCCTCAGGACGCTTCAGCAGTTGTCAAAACATCAATGCAACCCCAAGGCCACCACTCCAAGGGGGACCTCCTAGACCAGCAGTCCCTAACTTTGGGGTATAGACTCCAAAAAAGGTTCCCAGATAAGTCTGAGGGGCCATAAATTGGTTACAGGAATAAGAGGAAGAAAAGCAGCATTACTATGAACCTAAGTTGTTTTTCCAACTCACTCTCTGAAAAAAAAAAAACAAACAAAACACTGAAACCAAAGCTGAATTATTTTACCTCCTAAAAAACCTTTCAAATGAAGCTGCCCATAAGGGAAAACCTTGTTTCTGTTGAACTGACGATGGCTCATGGCTACACTGAGAAAAAAACCTGTGATAAAGGTCATAATCTGACACTGCTTCATTTCAAGGGGTCAAAAGCCAAAAAAAGATCATTTTGAAAAGAAACGACATAATTTTCATTTGCTAGGTGTAAAATGAAAACCAGTGTGTTTGACACCAAACAATTTCTTGCTTGTTTCATTTAGTAATTACAAAAGAACAGTCCAAACAATAAATTATGCCAGACTTTATGAAACTAAGGCATTTATACATGTGTTTCCTACATTAAAAAGTGCCCCCGTTTATCTGAAAATGGTAAATAATTCTTCAAAGACATGAGCGTATACTGGCTGATATTATTATGTTTTACCGAACCAGTTATTTTCAGCAGGTTTAGCACAGCTGAGTGTGACAAAAGAGAAAAGCTTTTAACGCTTAGCTCAAAAGCATCACACCGTAGCAAACGTGCAGTTTGAAGCCCAAGAACAGACAGTTGTGTTCAGATTCAGAGCTTTACAATGGCTATTCACTGTAGCTAATCAACATGGTGGGGGGCAAACAGGGAGAGAGGACAACGTGAAATAAACAGGACAGACAGAAAATGAAACTCCGGGGTAAACGGAGGGAGAGGTGGACAAAGAGCAGTGAGGTCAGAAGTGTAATGCACACAGCAGGGCAGAGATGATGTCCCTTTTGCAAAATGACCCACATTACCCTGAGGGGCCCGCTGACACTGGATGTTTGTTACTCACCTCTCTGGCTTGGGCACCGGGTGCACTGTCCATAACAATAAAAAGACTTTACCTTAGGACATATTAAATCGACAGAGGCAGCCAGAAAATAAGGCTTCAGCTTTCTCGATTTGTGGGCGTTCGCTTCAACATAGAACCAGAGAAACATGCAAGAGATCCGGTATACTGAGAGCTCGAGGCCAAAATAAACAGGGGCTAACTCGAGCTGTTTGGTATCAGAGGTGCCCACTTGAGTCACATGACTTTGACTCGTGTTGGACTTATGTCACAAGTTTACATTTGCATCTGGACATAGACTCAAACGCCAATGAGTTAGACTTGGACTCAAGCCTTTTCACTTGAAAATTAATGTATCTTGTTTAACAAATCAATTCATTTCCTGCGTCATTAACACTATCTATTCTCGGCGAGTTGATACTTCAATTTCTGTGATTAACTTTGTCTGAAACAATTTATCAGCATCTAACTGCAATAATTAATTGTGCATGTTTGCATGTGTGTGCCAGCAGTGGGTCCATCACCTTTCATAAATGAGCATGTCTTCCTCAGCAGGAAACTCAGCCAGATTGAGTCCGTAGGGCTCCTTCACTGACTGCTGCTGCTGCTGCTGGATGTCCTGAAGAGGTGAGAGAGAAAAGGAGCGTGTGACTGAGGCAGAAAACCCCCAAAAAAAGGTTTCAGGAACATGTTCTATTGTTAGTTTTAAAGGATTGTTCAGAAATTCAAGTACATGAGAGGGACATTATGCTTGGTTACAGCCGGCTTCACCTCGCAGAAGATCAAGTAGCTGCCACTTAATATATAGACTCTTACAGACAAGGTTATGAGGTTCAGCTGCATCTCTACAACTGATTCCTCAATTAGGATGACCCAAAGAGTGTAATCTAAGCAATTTTATAATTTGATTGTTTGTGTCTGAGGAGGTGGTTTCATGTTCAGGAAGAGTGCCCTCCTGGGGTTCTCGCACACAGTGTCCCAAGTTTGCAGAGACATAATATTCATAATAAACAAGAGTGTGTCAGTTTAAATGGGTCAAACTAGTTCAAGCAGATTCTAAAAGGCTTAACGTAAAAAACATCATGTAATGATAAAACTAGTGGCCACATTCAGCTTCACAGTGTTTTTTATAATACTGAAATCTGTGACTGTAACCGAGGATAGAGTTAAAAATAAAAAAACCTTACAAACTCATAAGTTTTGATCTAGATGTTATCATGAATCTCCCACAGATGAGGTAAATCTCAGATCTTATAGCTGCTTCCTTATCTACACCTCTCACCACCACTATGTGGTTCAGCTCATGCAGTGATGTCAACATGTATGACGAACAAACCGCATCATCAGGTTGTACTGCATCCTTGGATGGGATGTAACTGGATGTAATGTCTTTGCAATACTGTTGTAATGACAATAAACTACTACTCTAATCATTTTTTTTTTTACTGTTATTCAATGATTAGGAAGTCAGCTAAAAAAAAATGGCACCAAAAACAAGTTGGAATATCATGAAAACATGACCAAGGGCCATTAATCATGACGGTTGTACTCTGGTAAGAACGGCATGCAAAAATAAACTATTGCATCATTGCACTTAGTATGAAAGAAGAAGTCCAATCAAAAATGCAATTAAGCAAAAAGATTAATGTAGCTTAATCCCCTAAAACTATAACAAAGTGAAATGAAACAACTGCTGGGAATAATTCATCATTACGAAACACTATGAGAGAGCAAATTAAAAAAAAACAATAAATATTTCACAGAGTATTTTCTCATTAGGACATGCTCTGATTTAAGCTTTAGATTTTTTAAGGGAATGAGTATAATTACTCATTAAACTTGAATTACAGAAAGATAAGAGACTCATTTTCAAACCAGCCATGATGTTAAGTACTACTGTCATCTAATAAGCCCTCCTATCAATCACAAGGTTGAAGATCAAATAAGAGCTGAGTGCAGCACAGGCGTGCAGAAAGACTCCTCTGACAACACAACTTGTTGAAGTGTGGAACAAACGGCATGCTATAGTGGCAGACTGAAGCAAATTAACACTCCTGTTAGCTTGGGCCAAGATGATGAGGCCACAGAGGACACGTGCTCGACCGAAACCTGGGGAGTGAAGAGTGAGATAAGACCCGTCAGGTGTGATTAATCTCAGATTCTGTGTTCACATGCTGCGGGTAGGACGGGAATTTCATGTAAACAGCATGAATCCACCTTGCCTTGTCTTATGTTAGTGCGAAATTGCGGGGATGGTGTTATATTCGTTGCGAGTGTTGTCTTGGCAGACGTAGGGCCATTTCATAACAAGTGAGCATGCATCTGAATACTGCAGATGAAAACCCATGCACTGGAAAAAAATGTGAAAAATGTATCTCGATTTTAAAATCGATCTTGTGTATTTTGGTTAATTTAATTTATAATGTCATACAGATAATATATACTAAAATTTGTAGTCATACGTTTGGATTGTTCCCTTAAAGAAACCAGTATCGGCCCCCAATGCTGCCTAAGATGCCAGAATGAGTATGAGTGAGTAGACAAATTAATGCGCTGATTCAATACCACACAGTTTATTTATTAGAACCAGGAGACTGCTACTTCCCAGCAGCCTCCTTACACTTGTATGCAACAGATTTTAAGCTGCACAGGTAGCCAATGTCCATTAATGGTAAACAACTCATGAAACTAAAAGCACACCCATTACATTTAAGCATAATAATAATAATAATAACAAGTATTTTTCAGATCAGCACTCAGTGTCAGATGCTCATCAACAAC
This sequence comes from Ctenochaetus striatus, assembly GCA_034780835.1. Classification (NCBI taxonomy): domain Eukaryota; kingdom Metazoa; phylum Chordata; class Actinopteri; order Acanthuriformes; family Acanthuridae; genus Ctenochaetus; species Ctenochaetus striatus. The sequence continues at coordinate 11,673,497 of JAUZTA010000014.1, read as the reverse complement.
ATATTTTATTTTTTTTCTAAATCACTCTTGCAGTATAATTTCCATTAATAGCAATAAAATCATGATAAAGGCTTTTTTAATGATTACGCCTTTACACCATAGACTCCCTGCAGACGTCTTTATTGTGCCTTCGGTGGTCGATCTCCAACGCTGATGTCAGTAAATCTAAGGAAAACTAAAAGTCCCAGTTGCAGACTCTATCTCCAGTGTGGTAACATAGATGGACTCACATTGTGGGTGACTCAGTGCATAATAATCTTCTGTGTGCTCTGCCTTGAAGTACCATTTCTGCTCATTTCAGAGAAAAATCAACAGAAATCCTTCCAGGTCTTGAGTTGGCAAATTTCCAGAACATCTTTCATGGAAAATCAGCTTTGGCTCCTGTTTGCGCGTGATGTCAACATGTAAATTACCAAAGTGTTTACGGTCCAAAATGCATTTGTGAAGAGGTGATAAAGGAGCAGCTGAATCCCGGCACCAAACTATCGCAGCCTGGACACTGAATCAGTGTTTAATGTGTTGTGGATGTCCTGTCATTAGCTTTCACTGTTCTCAGCACAAAAGATCTCATTAATGTGACTAGCATATTGATGACACAGTAATACAAGTATGCTGATTGCAGAGGTGAGGAGTAATAATGCTTCAGGAGGTATCTCTGTAGCTCATTTCAGGGTATACTTAAAATGTATGTGCTGGATGATTCCTCACAAAGCCTTGCAGTGCTTATTTTGAATGAAAACTGCTGATTTAAGCTAGTCATTAGGCTGCTGTTGTGTTTAAGATTCTGTGAAATGATCACTCACAAAGTGTTAGGGAATATATCGGCAATGCAAACTTGTACAGATGATAAAAAAAAGTTTTGAGGATGGGTCTATAAAAAGCAAAAAAAACGTGCCTTTTTTAAAATCTGGCTACCATCTTCTTCAAAAAGAGTCCTGTTTTGCAGTGCTACACAGCTCCCAGCACCCCCTCCAGGCTTGAAGCTTTTCCTGGAAGTCCAGTTCGGTAAGCATGTCAAGATCCATCTGCAATTCGTGCTGGATTTTCTCCACAGGGCCCGAAGTCATGTTGGAGAGTCCAGTTGCCGCTAAGCAATGTTTCAGGTCGTTCGCACCGAATGTTTTCCCTCAGACACCTGACAACGTCACAGTGGTACTCGATGTTAACAGTCTGTTCTTAAGGGTTGAATTCATGGTAAACAAACCTGCAAATATCAAAGGAAACCACCTGCATGCTCTATGTTGTGATCCTGAGATACAGGTACTTTCTTTAGTCTTGGAAAATGTGGACTCTTCCACTGCAAAGATCGCTGTTTGATCTCTGAGTAGACTCAATTTGGCCGCTGATGAGGATGAAGTATGGGCCATCCTGGACCTGTTGACAGACATCCTCATAGACTCTGACCTGGAGCTGCTCCAGCTGGAGAGTCAGGAGCCATGGTGAAACTGCAAATGCACATTGATCACAAAAACACATGAAACTCCAGTGCTGACGATCATCAAGTGATGGAACTTGGCATGCTTACTCACAAAAAGCTATTACTTGCTCCCGCTGCGCGCACATCACCGTGCACCGCTTCACCTGTGTGCAACAACAGCAGCATCTGAACTTTCTGATCCGACCAAACAAACTGAGGAGCAAAAGAACCCTGGACTTCGCTCATTGGACGAGTCATTCAGGGACTGGACGAGCTGTTTATCACACACTGCACTGACCAAACTGCTACAGGGTGCACACACTCTGACCTCATACATGTGATGTGTGTTTCTGTTTGATGGTCTCCGGTGTGGGTGTTGCACACTTCTTCTATGTAACAGTTGATGTATTTATGTAACACTGATACTCCTTTTTTAGCTCGAGCTGTGCCTCTTCATGTGCACATTTCTTTTTTCAAACTCGGTTCATGTCTTATCTCTGAGACTGCGCTTTAATATGTAGCCGTGCCAGTGCTATGCTTCGACTTTTATTTGCTAATGTCCAAAATGTAATCATCTCTCTAATATTGCTCCACTCCCACGGCTGTTGGAGTTGACTCAAGTCATAGAGGGGGGCTGACTGCCAAGCACCACTCATACCTCTCCTTACTCCCACTTGCTAAGCTTGGATTAATTTGAATCATTCTTATCCTTCTTTAAATTGCCTTTTCTTTCCCGGCCATTTCGCCCTCCACCTGATGAATTAAATGACAATGTGGAGAGGCAAATTTCATTCATTCATTAACTCCATTTTTTGAGGGCAATGTGCAGCTAATTTATCTGCAAAACTTTTTTTGTAGTTGGGATGTGGAACTGATATAAAATTCAACTAATATTCAATTTGAGTCTTAAAATATTCACTAATAAGACTTACAATGTGAATTAGGAAAACTCACCCAATTATGGAGCAAAATACAATTTGAATAAAAGTGCTGCGAGGACATATTTCATTAAAATTTAAACACTCAATATGGAGGCAATTTCTGATTAAAATCAAGCCACAGAATTACAACTGCTCGGAAAAATCCATGTTGCATATCAAACAGTGGAGTCATGCTGTATTAATGTTGCTATTAAAGGGATATGACACTTAAAAAGGAGAGGGGGGTAAAAACATTTCATAATGCATAGAATTATTGTAATAAGTTCTGCACTTGTTGAGTACTGGGATTGGGATTATGCACGCTATAGTTTTATGTATTCATAAAGATTGTTTTGCCTCGAACATGAAAATGCCAAAACCTCTAAACTATCTTATCATGAACTGTCTTCTCATGATAGCAGAGGGAGGGGGAGCCTGCACTGTTTCTCTTTGAGCTTCTTGTTGCTCTCAGTATTCTGTTCACCAGGGAGGATGGAGGATGGAGGAGGGAGGCGCTGGGATGCTGGGTGTTGGGTTTGGGTTTTGGGAGGTGGGTGGGAGGGGGGGTGGAGCGGTGTGATTGGTAAGAGTCAGGGTCTTTCATTTTGTCATGTGGTGCCTTTTTTTTCATTTCTGGGCTGATTCTTCACTGGAGGGCTAGTTCCATTCACTCCAATTTATTATTTCTCGCACTGAGGAAGTTGATGAATTTAAAAAAATATCAGCCAGCGAGGATGTGCGCGCATTAATGCTCGCACGTGTGTGTGTGTGTGTGCGTGGAGTGTGTGAGGCAAGCATCTCTCTCTCTCTCTCTCTCTCTCTCTCTCTCTCTCTCTCTCTCTCTCCATGTGTGTGTGCAGAAGAGGGTGACGCTTTCATGGCTGCTTCAGATCTCTGTACCTCACAGCTCGACAGGACGAGGGAGCCAGGAGGGAGAGAGGGAGAGAGAGAGAGAGAGAGATGGAGAGATAATGGGAATGAAGGGTGAAAGAAGGCTAACACAGTCTTTAATGAGTTTCCCTGGCTTTCTTTGCCTGTTTCTGGGTCAGGGTCCCCTGGAAGAGGATGTGGGTGGACTGAGGACTATAGAGCAGAAAAGAAACAGACTAAAGCTAAGGTCTGCTGAAATAGACTTCCGCATTAAAGAGTCATCACCTACATAAAGACATAAAGGATGAAAGGTCTGACCGTGTTTCAGGGTTTTCTTGTTTAGGCTGCAAAGACTGGAAGTTGATCGAAACAGCTAATGACCTCGTTTGAGCACCTCGTTGCACACACACACACACACACACAAACACAGGCGTTGTGAGGTAGTTACTCTTAAATGTCAGAGGTCACTCGGGGCTTAATTGTCTCTGCTCAATTAGCAGCAGATTGGGAGCCAAGTGAGGAGTGAAGCCAGCTGGAACTTTTTTCGGACGAGAGCCAAACTCACAAACATGCTAAATTTATACTTAAAAAAAAAAAAACAGCATCACCCACACCCACACTTCACACA
>JAUZTA010000014.1:11640991-11651473 GCA_034780835.1 Ctenochaetus striatus | reverse complement strand
CACCCTAATATGGTTACAAAAAATACATTTGTAACCTTTATAAAAACAGTATTAATTATTAAAATCCTTCTTTTTCCTTTAGATCCAGCAGTGGGAGCAGAACCTGGAGAGGTTTAACATGGATCTGTTTAGGATGCGCTGCTACCTGGCCAGTCTGCAGGGTGGAGAGCTGCCCAACCCAAAGAGCCTGCTGGCAATTGCCAGCCGTCCCACCAAAAGCACTCTGGGACGTCTGGGGATCTTCTCTGTCTCCTCCTTTCATGCACTGGTGAGTAAGCATAGGACAGGCTTTGATAAGGGACAGATAAACGACTAATTAAATGCAGCATAAAGAGTCAGAGGACCTGCAACATGTCCTGCTTAGATGCCTTTTAACGTCCCCTCTTGTTTGTGATACCCAAGTTTGAACCCACTTGATGTCTGTGACCTTGAAAATCTCTTTGTCCTGTGAAACTTAAAAGCATGCTGCAAACAATCCCTTCATGCATCACTGGAGGAAAATAAAACCCAATTAAGATGGTCTGATTAGATAAAAATTTTGTGTTGAGCTGAATGATTGCAGTTCTGATAGTGTGTATCTGTTCAGATCTGTTCCAGGGATGAGGCCACACTCAGGAAGCGCTCACTGTCCCTGACTTACAGACAACGCAAAAGAGGCCTTTTCTCTTCACTCAAAGGCCTGGACAACCTTACAAAGAGAGGCCGGGAGAAGAGGCCCTCTGCATCACAGGTACTGATGAACACACACACACAGACATACTTTTTAAATTCTATATATGTACCGAATTGTTGCCAGTAGCAATAAAAAAATATATAGTTAATTGCAATTAGTAAAACCTTGAGGTTCTGGTCATTCTTCTTGATGTTAAGAACTTAAAGGGTGCAGCGAAGTGGTCCTCACTTTGGGTTCTTCTCACTGTTGAAGGCTCTTAGACCTTGAAGTGACACTAAATAATCTCCCTTGAATCCCAGAGTAATGAAACTCTTCAGGTGGTCTGGATTAGCAGATTCTTAATGCCGGATCATGTATTCAGAAGTGGAAAATACCCATATGGATACAGAAGCATGCAGAATTTAATAGCGTGCATGCACAGTGTTAGTGTGCTGCACATGCATGTTTGTAAGCACAAGCAGTCTCTTGGGATTGCTTAGAGAAGCTGTGTCTTGATACTTAAGCCCTCAATGCACGCTGCACATATTCGTTAATGAAAAACCTGTTGCCTGACTGCTCACTCTCATGTAAAAATGCCTGCGTTGACATAAACACAAAGCAGGAGATTGGTACAGTCACGCAGCGCTTTCAGCACATTTCCTCTCTAAGGAGATTTTATTAATTAGGAGCACATAAGCCCACGTTCCCCCCTGTGTCCTGCTAAGTTTGAGTGCACACTTCCCATCAACATAAACGCAAAAGGAGCATTCCTTACCCAGGTGCAGAAGGGGGGCGTCTAAATCCTCTCAGGTTAGTAATTAGACTCAGGTAAGATGGTTATTTATTGATACAAAAATCTGCCACGCTGCACCCTGAGGGTACGGCCCTGGAGAATACTCTACTCCTGGAGGTGTTTTTTTCAGAAAAGCCACAGAAAACACAGTTTTGCACAAGTCTTTTATAGACCCCTGTTCATTTTATGAGGATACAGGAAGGGAGAACAGTGTGCTTCTAAGCAATAGGTATCCACCATCATTTTTCTGTATGCTGTGAGGTCATAGTAGGGTTTTTGTTTTGGAGCTGGCACAGCTAAGAGCCAATCATGTTTATCAGTAGGTGAGCCCTGACTCCTGACTGCCTACAGAGTGTTCCCCGTCCTGTTTCTTATCCTGCTCACCCATCCCACCACCTGCTTTGTGATATTTATGTTTGTGCAGTCGTGTACGTCTGTCAGCAACGAGGTGTATGTGTGTATGTGTGTGTGTGTGTGTGTTATTATTTTTTCTGGGAAGCTCCAGCCGGCCGAACTAATGAGGCCCAGTTACATTTCACAGTGCAGGAGGTCGAGGTGGCACTGCAGCACACACACACACACACACACACACATGAATTATTGAAAGCCATATGTGGTAGATGGCATTCTCCACTCTTTTCTCAGCCCTGCAGACACCAGCAGATGGTTGATATAAAGATGCTAAATATTAAGCAGCCACCTTTTATTTTGCTCCCTGGGTCCCCCTCTTGTTGTAGTGCTTTTTTCTTGGTGTTTTTGTCTTTTAGCACAGACTAATAAGGAACAGAAAGTGGCTGGTAAATGCTTCCAGGGATTTTCAGAGTGCCGGGTTTTCCTGGACACCTGCTGCTTTTGTTTTCTTTTCTTTTTTTAAGCAAGAGCGAAAGATCATTGTTATGTAAGTTTACGGTTTGCTGTCGTTCTCTGTGGGAAATGCATTAGTGGCCATTTTGCGTGACATCACCAGCTCCTTAGCTGTTTTCTTATGTGGTGCTGAGGAGACACATGTTTGCTGGAGAAAGATTTGGCCGGCGAGGCCGTCAGAGGAGCCAAACGCTCCTCCACGCACTTAATCTGTTGTTACCTTCTCGGGTTGTCAGACTGTGCTTTCTCCAGGACTTTGTAGATATCTTCTTTTTGGCGCGTCCCTCCCTTTTGCTCTGCATTTATCCCCCTTCCTCCAGCTTCCTCCCACTTTTTTTGCCTCTGCCTCTATCCTGCGTATTAAATCACTTAAACCGAGAGCTTCATCTTACCCCCTCCCCGAATTTCTCCCTTCATTTGTCTTTCCTTTTTTCTCTCAAACCCCTCCGTTTCTCAGAGCGTAAACATCAGAGTGCTCGCTGGCGGTCCTTCTCCCACAGTTTCCATACTGACTCATCTGTGTTGACTAAGCCTAAATCTCATTTACCACTGCGACGCCACGCTAGACAACCTTGCCCCAAAGTCATGCCCCCCCCCCCCAACACCATCCCCACCCACTTGTCTTTGCTGTTTTCACATGATTTACATTATAGGTTTTAACGATGGTTTACCGCAGTAACGACATCTGTGATTCGATTTAAGTGGTTTTGAGTCTTTGCTGGCTTTCTGTGGGGGCCGTCGCCCTCAAAAACAAAACATTATGCTAAATAATCAGAAAAGTCTCCTGTGATGCTGCAGAATTTTTTGAACAGAGTCTCTACCAGGTCACATCAGACAACACAGAGGTTTTCATACTCGGAGTGAAGTCAGAGATATCCAAACTCTTATTTTCGACGGTTATTCACACTTGATACATTGATTTTCTGGTGTACAGATAGACCTTTAGTCGTGGAAAACACACTCACACACACACCCTCATACACACAGAGAAAGAAAACAAGCAGCAGGCATTTATCTTGGCTCTCCTTGCGACCATTACCAATGGAACTTTGGCCTTGGACGACTGAAACGCTGCGAGTGAGGTTTCTGAAATAGCACAACGATTCAGTCATCTGAGCGTCTTGTATGGTCTGAATATATTAGACGCTCGCCAGGCTTCCTAAAACTCATTGTTACACGTTTCCACAGCCATGAATATTTGATACACACTTAATCAAGAGCAGAAGGAAAATGTAACTGTTAGGGCTATTCTAGGATAGAAGGGAGAGGGAACGATTTGGCAGGAGAGGCTTGGTTTCTGTGTTACGTGGGCTCTCTCTCGCTGAGTGCTGCCCATAGATAGAGCAATAAATGTAAAGATGGGAATGAAGGAGTTTCCATCAGCCCCAACACAGATCTTTCCCTTTGAATACCTCCATGAAGCTCTTTCAGCAACATCTAAAGGGGCTGCATGGATGTAACAGTGGGCTTCGCTTTTCATACTGATGAATATGTGGCAGGCTCATAAAATGGACTTAAATCTCCGTTGAGAAAGAATGCAGCTTCATTGTTCCTCTCTCTCTTTTTTTTCCCCGTCTGCCCATGCCCTCCATCTCCAGCTCCACTTCAGACCACTTGTCACAGCCCTGAGAAAAAGACAAGAGTTCAGAGGTGATGCAGCGCCGTGAGCTGCTGAGCCTGTTTCCATGGAAGCGGGATTTTAATTCAGGCATCCCCTCGGTCGTCCGGGGTCCTGCCGTGTTATCACGGGTAACGAGTCATTGATGCTCCGCGGGGAAGAGGCCCTGCTGCCGTGATTAAATCCTTTGGCTTTACTAAGAAGAAAGCCAGAAAACACAAAGATCTTTACTTCGCACTCCCTCAACCAGGGAAATGAGGAAAAGTACATCAAATGAATTTAGACAGCTGGGACAGCGGCCAGAGCAGAAACTAAGGGTTTTTCAGTAGTTCTATTAATCCATAGGGATAGTAGATTTTGTTATTAGCTTCAAATTATATTTCCTCATCTTTAACTACAGATAATATTTTCCTTTCCACCGATGACGGCTCTCCACAGTGAGTGTTATCTTATGAAATATAATCTGGCTCGAATATCTTGACTCGAGCACTGCATGGAGATCCAGCAGCCGCCTTTTCCAAACATCAAACCATGGAAATGTCAGTGATTACTGATGATTTTAGGCACGGTTCCAGTAAACAGGCGAAGTGAAGGCTCGTCAGGTCACCTTGTCAAGAAATAGCTGAGTGCTTCCTCCCAGTCAAAATGGTGCGTAGTGCATTTATGAGGAAGGGCGTCGGGAGGGGCTGGGGGGAGCAGGAATGTCAGGAGTAACATCACTTCGGCGCCCAGTGAAACAGGAAGTGTGTTTTTATTAAGGTTACCCATGGGAGAGGAGGTGTCAGGAGGCCAGACCAAATCCCTGTGGCAAGCAGCTGGAGATTGCCCTTCAGGCACTCGCCTGTCAATCACCGCAGTTTTTTCTGTGCGAAGGCTGTGATTTACTCTAATGGTCCGACGTTTGAGAGCGCCGCTGTCCTCTGTAAGTCACTCTCGCTGGTGTAACGTCTAATCGGTCAGGCCTTTAAAAAACATTTACATGTAGAATCTTTGATCTGAGAGGATTTTTTTTCAGTGCATATGTTCCATCAAACCACCTTTGACAGAGAAATAAATAGAGATGCTTGTGTTTTTTTTTAAGGGATGCAGAGACTTCAATGAAAATAGAAAACAAGACCAACTGTATTAAAAAAACCTTTCTGCTACTCTTTGTTTTTTGAATCACTGGTTCATCACAGCTTTCTCCCAAGCCCTTCAGGTAAACACAGCTTTGTTTACGCCACCCAGAGGGGCAGAAGATGCTAAAAGTCATATTTCTCTACACAACCATAACTCATAAGGACAGCGAATCGCTGGATGTTAGGTGATATTTTCATTTAAACTCAAATGAGAGAGTTCTCATTGTTGAGTGAACTGTTTCTTTCTCACTACAAAACTCTTTCAAGCTGTTTGCAATGAACTTGTGAATCGATTCCAGCTTTTTTATCCTTGCTCCTGAAGTTGTATACTGAGATAGTTCTGACCTCTATTAGTGCACAAAAAACCCCTTCTCCTTTGCTGGAGTTATCAAGGAAGCTTTTCTTAAAGGCCAGAAGAGACTCAGGGAGACCAAGGACTGCATGCACACACCGTATCACCCAGATCTCCAGATTGCAAAGCTGCAGTGTTAGTAATGGTTTATGCTTTTATATTATTTAATATTTCACATGAAATAGCATGTGTGCCTCTCTGCGGCCAACTTTCACTAGTCCACCCACATGCGAAAGTATGAGAAAATTTTGGCTTGGAAACAGAATGTACAGTATAATGGCAGAAATCCCATACTGTCATCATCACTGTGTAAATATAGTCAACAGTATTTTGGATACTTCTCTAAACAGGCAAAAAAAAAAAAAGAGTGTTGGAGACATAAACTAACCCAACCTGCAGTCAGTTGCACTGTGTACGCAGGCGGTTTGGGATTCTAGGAGTCATATTTTCAGATACATATGAACTGTGGATGAGAAAACACAGACTATGAACTGTGCGAGAGGAAACGCAGACAGTTGTGTTGCAGCAGCAAAGTTCCTGGCTGTCCTTGGAGCCAGTTGGAGAAATGGCTTTTCTCCTTCAAAAGACTGAGGGGAGCTTTAGGCTGGGACTGAGCCGGAGGAGGTCATTACTCCTGGCTCGAGTCTCAGCGATCAGTCTTCTGTATGGACACCTGCAGCAGTAACGACTCCAGCTCCACCTCTGTTACCTAATCTAACCTCCTCCCCCTCCTCTGTGCAGCCCCATCCGACTCCAGCTCCTCCACATGCATCCTCACAAAACACACGAAGAAGATATAGATATAAGAAAGTAATACAGGCACACACTCACACACACGTAACATTTTTTCCATCACATCTCAAGTTATCACACCTTAGTGCATTTCAGCTTGTTAATATTTATACAGCTCACATTTCCATACTTGTCATACAGGCAGCTGCGGAGCATATGGCTTGTTGTCTCGTAGTGAATGATAGTTTGTAACCTTTTGTGGCTCATTCTCCAGGTGTGTCATTCAAGCCTGGAGCGGATGTGTGCTGTGAGAAAAAAAAAAAGAAAAAAAAAAGAGAAATGAATAAATTACATCGGATAGATAGTTAGACTTCACGTGGAGATGCAGGAGAGCTCATAATGACTTCTCTGTAGAGGAGTCTCACACATTTCCGTGGAACAATTTTTTTTTCTCCCTCCTCCCTGTTCTTCCTTTTCACACCCCTCTCCTCCCCCACGCTCTGCTGTACGTTCTATTTCTGACACAACGGCAATGAGTAATGAATGGTTTTGCCTCGCACTGGTTCTTAACAAGTAAGTTGATTGTATACAGTGTGTTCTGTGTATTGAGCTAATTAGTGTTGTGCTGGCACACCCGGGCAGAGCGCAGAAACAGGCCCACTCACTGGTTCCTCCTACGACGCTGCTGCAGCCAGGCCTGCAGCCAGCCATGTTAGCAAGAGGGGGAAGGAGTTAGAGAGAGGAAAGAAAGTGAAACTGCGTCCTTATTCAAGATGTAAATCATAAGTTGTGACTCTAAAAAGACCTGAGGCTTAACCTGCTGCTTTAATTTTATGCATTTAGTGCACGTCAGTTGCTTTAATAAAGCTCAGATTGTGATGTTAAACACACACTATCAATACGTGCTGGATGAATGTCATAAGTGTGTGACATTAAATCGATTTTGGTGCAGATTTTACTCTTGACTGTCACTCTCACCAATCATTTTCAGCGGCATGCAGTTGTTTAACATTGTGCTGCTGTACCTGCTTGGCAACAAACAGCAGACAGGCAAAGTTAACTTAAGTGAGGCATATTTCAGGTAAAGAGCAAGCTGTTTTTTCTCCGGAGCTGTTGGAGGCAAAAAAAAAAAAAAACATCTGAAAGGAAAGTGTGTATTGGAAATGCAGTGTCAGCTGGAGACAAACGCTGCTTTAAATGGATTGCTGGAGGTGCTCTGTATCAGCTGGGTTTGTGCAGAAGCAACTTTTTTGCCATTGTAACTCTATAAGGTGATAATATTTCACTGTTGTGTTTTTACCTCTTGTTTTCCATCGCACTCAGAAGGTCAAAAAAATCCATAAGAAAAGTTACTTGAACTCTGGGAATACTGTTACTTCTTGGAAAACATTTAATCTTCAGCGGTGACCTCATCCTGTACAACAAGACTAGATGCAAAGTTTTTGTTCACACTTTAGCTAATGTTCTGCTCCAGCATCCCCTTTCAACATGAATTACATTATATTGTATTAGGGAGTCATGATTACATTACATAAGACCTTTTAGGCGAAAATACATCCTCCTGTTCTTAAACAGAAACATTTTTGCCTCCTATATTCACACCTTACTGTGAATTTTTCATGGTCTCATTCAATACCATCTTATATATCCTGCTCTGTGAATTTTCCCAGGGCTCGAGAGATTTTTTTTCACTTGGTCATGTGAAATTTAGTGACTTCGCAACTTGACGAGAATCAACTAAACATGCAGTCTTTGTCCCAGGTCTTGGAGAAGCCTTTAAAAAAAAAAAGCCCTGCTGAGCAGTTGTTTCTTTTTTTGCTTCACGGATTTTAAATGAGACACATTTTAAAGTCTATGCAAAAGCAACTTCTGTCCACTGGTGTCTGCAGCTAAAAACAAGATGCTGACAGGCTCTTCCTCGCTGCTTCTCTCTGCTTGACCACTGAAGTGAATCAGGGCACCTGTGCACAGTCTCTTTGTATGCCTGTGCTGCACGTGTGCACGCTCTAACACTGTATACATGTCACTGATTCATCACTTTGAACATCACTGATTCCCCTCTTCCGGGATGTGCAGCATCGTCTTTGACATCCCACTTTTCTAACCCGTCTTTATTACTTTTCTCACTACCATCCTATACATCCTGCACTTTGAATTTTCCCAGCACTCGAGAGAGGGAAAAAGCTGTCTTTTCTCAGTTGGATTTCGTAGTTTTCTGTTTACCTCTTGCTTTACCCCCCCACCCTTTTCCTCCTCTTCACCGCCTCAAGACAAAATCACCTATGTATAACCTTTTTCCTCCATCACCTGTCTGTATTCTGTCTCGTTCAGCCTTCTCTCTCAAAGATGATGTATCATACTCATCCTGCATGGGAACCCTCTTCTCACTCATCCGTCTCCTCATCTCTGTCTTACACCTACCTGTCTTTCTTTTTATCTGTCTCCTTGTCTTCCTCTTAAGGCTTACACTTCCATCTGTCCTTCTCTCTCTCTCTCTCTCTCTCTCTCTCTGTCTGTCACTTGGCTGCCTCCGACCAGACAGGAAGACTCCCTCTCTTTATGACAGCTGACATGTGGCAATTTCCCTTCGTTAATGACAAGAAATGTGCCAATTACCTCTCCGGATGTTTCGCTGCCAATCAGACACTAACGAGCTGCGAGAGTGTGGCTGTGCTCGCATGGGTGTGCAGGTTTGTGTATCTTCGTGCGCTCGGTTGAGTGTGTTGGCATGAGAGAAAGTTGGACGGCGTCTTCTGCTGGGTTTCGATCATTTGAAATCTCTTTCACAAGGGCGGTGTAGAGACTGGCTTACCTTTTTTGATCTCTGGTTTTATTAATGAGTCCCAATTATAGTCCATACAGAATAAATGATGGGTGAACTGTTGCTCGCTCTAGCTCCCTATCTCACACAAACGTTCCCACATCTGACATGAGTTTCTACCACTTTCTATCCCTCGTCGCCGCGTCTCCCTCCCACCCCTCCATCTGCACTGAAAAGCTCTTTTGTTCAATTTTTAATTACCTTCTCATATAAAAGTGCTCTTGACATCTGAATGCAGCACGTTTGGAGAGGCTGCCACTGTGATTGGTGCAAAAATTGGATAACCACCTCCCTGTACGTCAGTGTCAATCTCTATTCGAAGAACAGACCTTTTACTTCCCATCGCCCTGCGCTCTGCACACGCTGAAGTGAGTCCTAAAAGACAAAATATTTATCATGTCAACCAAACCCACCGTTTCTCTTGTTTGCATCATCTTTCTTTGTTTTACTGAACTTGTGTTCCATCACTTTTCATCATGCCACGGGGAACAAAGGACACACAAAATGGCAATCAGATCACTGTGAGATCTTTGTTCTCTAAACATGAGGGTCCTTCTGTCTGGTTTATGTTTGTTATATATATCAGTTTCATTCAGTATTAAAGACTAATGGTGATATTGTGACACAGATACACAAAAATATCAGTGTAACTCTTATTCAGTAAATCCACTTATGCACTCACTGTAATCACTGAAGCCTGGATGTAATGATGAAGTGGTAATTGCTCATCATGAATAATGTAAAGGACAGGGGCCAACTACATTATTTGTGTGTGAATGCAATAAGAGAACCTTGATAAAAATTATTGAGATGTCAAGAAGAAAATGTCTTTCCCTACACTAAAAGCCACAGTTAAGTGAGTTATTATTAATATTACAATTATTTTCAAGATCCTCCAGGTCTCCAATTATGGAGGTCATGGCAGATGTCTAATTGCTGAGTCAGCAGATGTCACAACAGATTAGTTGCAGTAAAATTAAAACAGAAGCCAACTCAGTAGATCAATACATGAAATGTTAAATTAAAACACATATCGTATGTGCACACGCTTTGCCATTATTTCCTGAAGCTGAATCCTTCTCTTAAACTTAACTTAAAGCAATATTTGCAACATCATTACTACTGAGTTTGTTTTTGCCAATGCAAGTTCGCAGAAATGAGACAGACTAATCCCAGAGAGTTGACACCTCTGCAGAATGACAATTGTCAAATCTCTGACAATTTTCTCACAATGTTTTCATTCAGTGCTTAAATGGCTTAAGGCAATTAATTCATCAAGAGCTAAAATGACAACAAGCTTTTCTCTCTGTGTGGCAAGAGAAACTCCAAATGCTACAGCGGAAGTTACAAACATATCAAGAACTGCCATAAAATCCGTATTTGTAACTTCTATTACTGATGAAGAACACAATAAATCATGAATTTAATATGCATATGAAACGTTTTTCTGCGATAATCATACTTGTTGAGTGTATTGTGAATTTTTCAATGCGTCATACAGTTTCTATGAGTGTACATAAAGTTTTTGGTCT
>JAUZTA010000014.1:11604915-11616601 GCA_034780835.1 Ctenochaetus striatus | reverse complement strand
TTCCTTAAAATCTCTGCTTTCAAAACTTCCAAACTGAGAGCGAAAATGTGTGTAAAACAAGTGAAAGCTCATTGTTGTTGATGTTTATAATGAGTACTGAATACCATGCCACAGGCTTCTCTTACACTATGTAATAATTAGAAATGTGACGAATGAAGTATAAGTACACAGCCTTTACAAACACACACACACACACAAGATCAATTTGCCGCCGTAACGAAACAGAATAAACTTGTAAATGTAAATTAGGGAACAAACTGTGACTGTTTTTATGCTTTTGATTTAATGGCTAAGCAGAAGTAGGGGATCGTTCAAGTGACTCTCCGACTGAGTGAAACTATAAATTACACTGAACTTGCTGTGTCGGATTATTTCCACTGAACGAGGGAGGCATAAAAATGTGTTTTGTAGTGCTTTAGATTGAAAAGTGCACTTTCTAGGAATGAAAAACATTAAGTTGCACAAAGAAAAACACAAGTCTGGTACAGTGTCTTCTACTGAAAACAACAGTGCACTGTAAGAGATATTTTTTCTATGCTATTAATAGATATACTTTGGTTGCCAACAAATGAAAACATAAGAAAACTTAGAGAAATGCTATTAATAATGCCTTCTTTTGTTCTCATCTTTCGCCTCCAGATGATATTTCTCCAACTGCAAACGCCACCACATATGACTATTTCTGTTTTATTTTCCATTTTTTAAGCCTATTATCTCCCACATTTGTGTCACTTTCTCCCTCCTTCCTGTCCACGTCGTAGGATGTCGTGGTGGTAGGAGAAGAAAACTTCACCACGCCGTGCTACATCCAGATGGATGACGAGGCCTGCCACATCCTGACAGAGACGCTGGGCACCTACTGCCTCGTGGGCCAATCTCTCAGCGCCTCCACCACCAAGCGCCTCAAACTCGCCATTTTCGGCCCTGTCACCTGCCCTGCCATGGAGTATCACATCAGAGTCTACTGCCTGGACGACACGCAGGACGCGCTCAAGGTAAAACACACAGCAGGTGGCTTGTGTGTATCCGTCTTTTTTTTTGTCCGTCTGTGTTTGCAAAAAGTTCATGCAGCTGAAATTAAATGTGTATAAAGGCATTAATGATGTTTGTGAGTGTGCCTTTTTGACTGAATTGTTAATGTTTGTGTGTGTGTGTGTGTAGGCATAACCAACAGATGAGAAGCAGAATGAGAAATCTTTGTGCTGCTGCGCCACAATAGCGTTGCTGCTCCAAAAAAAGATGTAGCTTCTGCCCCACAAAAAAAAAAAAAAAAGGCACATTTATCCCCCCTGACTCTGCTGTTGTCTCCTTCTGTTTAATACCTCCATCCACCTACATGGAGGAAAGATAAGGAAGGATTATTATACCGAGCAGGGATATTAAACACGGTTATTAAGTTTGGAAATGGGTAATGAGAAGTGATAGCGATCCTGCTGCAAGGACACTGAAGTTGTTTTCAGATGGCAGGTCCAGATTCAGGTTCATAAAGAGGAGAGGGAATATGATGAATACGCTATAAAGAAAAAAACATTTCGGTTGCAAATGCACATTAGGAGCATTTGCAAGGAACTGCTGAAGCAAACAGGATGCGACAACAGTTTGCAGCGGCACAAACGCGGGCAAATTTGTTTAAAGGTCACGTGGTTGAATTTGCTAAACAGGCTTCGTGTTTGTGTTTATATATTTAGGAAGTCTTGCAGATGGAGAAGCAAATGGGTGGGAAGTTGTTGGATGAACCAAAGACTCTCAATTTTAAAGACAGCACCCACAACCTGAGACTCTCCATCCACGACGTCCCCCACACCTTGTGGAAGAGCAAACTGCTAGCCAAGTACCAGGTGAACTGCTCATACATCCTTGTAGGAAAAAAAAAAAATGGACTCCCTTCACCTGATAGCTGAGTAAAACCTCGTCTTCTCCTCGTCTCTCTGCAGGAGCTCTCCTTCCAGCAGGTGTGGAGCGGCTCACAGAGGAACCTCCACTGCTGCTTTACCCTGGAGCGCTTCTCTGCCAGCACCGTGGACCTGGCCTGTAAGATATGCGTGCGCCAAGTGGAGGGAGAAGGACAGATTTTTCAGCTGGACACCACGCTGTCAGAGGTACAGTGAGGAGGACACCTCCCTAAACGCAGCCTCAACTCTTCCATTTCATTACAGCTCAAAAAGAACCATTCATCTCCATCCAACATGCCTTTAAAGATAAGTGCAACTTAACCTTACATTTGCCCACGGAGATAATACATTCCCTCCACTTTGCACTCCTTATCTCTCCATTGCTTGAGAGCTTGAATGAATTTAGCATTTATCCTACATCCTCTTCCCTTCTGTTTGCAATGTTCACAGACTGACAGGGTGGAAGACAGGGAGTCTCGACCCCTGCAGCCTTCATACAGTCCTGCTTATGACAGGCCAGTGCAGAGCAGAGAGGAGCAGACAGGGAATAATCACCTACTAGTCTTTGCTGTACAGTGCTTGCTTTACAAAGGCCATCTGGCCAGGAGAAGAGAGCTTGAGGGATGGAGGAGCACGCAGGCTTTGTGCTCGGTAATGAGATGAATTACAGTACACGCTGTGCAGAGCCGTGTCCCTGCCTGGCCTCGGCTTCTTTTGTCTCTGGATCTTGCTTCGGTTTCTGTAGCCAGACCTCCAGCGCTAAATCCTCCAGATGCAATATATATTTGAAAAAAAAAATAAATCGCTCAGCTTTCATCAACAAACAAGTGGATAAAAAAAACATCTCCACTTTTCATGCAACCCACAGACAGGAATTTTTCTGTGCAACAAATCCATTTGAGCTGCTGTATGTTTGTGGTTGTTTTTGAAATGCTGTTAAATTATGTTGCATGCGGCCTGATTCAGTCTCTCCTTCAACCTCTTCTCTTTCTTTTTTTTTTCTATTTGCAGGATTCCCAGAGTATTGACACGTCTTTGCTGGACCCTGCCAGTAACATCACCACACTTGTGGGGCCCAACGCCTTCCGCATCCCAGTCTCCATCCGACAGAAGTTGTGCGGCAGTCTGGACGCGCCGCAGACCAGGGGAAATGACTGGAGGATGTTGGCCCACAAACTTAACCTTGACAGGTGGGTGGGAGAACAACGCTGTCTGAGAGGGAGATGATGAGTGAGACTTTGGCTCAGATTTAGGCCCTTAGTGGTAACAGTCTGGCCACATGCTGTCGTCAGATTTTGGAGATGAATGAGGGAATGAGAGCGATTTGTTTTAGAAACGAACAAAAATAGTCTGCCTTTTTCTTCAAAAAGTTGTGCAACTGCTGAAACTCTTTTTTTTCTCTTCTCTCTCTTGGAAGTAGGCAATAAGATCACACAGGAAACAAAACTGAAGATAACAGTTCTGCTTTTCCTTTGATTTTAATTGTTCTGTTGGAATGTAACTAATTTGATAAGCATCTGTTGAATGGAGATTAATTGAGTCAGATTGAACTGAGACAGACACAGAGAGAGAAAGGCAGAGATAGAATGACGCTGCTCTTTTCAAAACGCCGCCCGTGTTTTTTTTTGATAGCCTTGCGTGTGTGTGTGAGTGTGTGTGTGTGTGTGTGATGAAGGTACAGTGTGTGTCCATTTATAAGGTCCCAGCTCAGCGGGGCGGCCTTATCACAGGCAGCAGCTGCAGATTGACGAGACCACTGACAGAGTGTGGCGTGAAGGAAGGAGAGGCTTGAACCGAGCTCTCCTTCACAGGCCACAGTGATGACACATACAGAGCAGTACTGTGTATACATGAGGCTCACTGCTTTTTATTTAAAAAAATAAAAAAACAGGAATGTATGTGTGTTTTTGAGTATCAAAAACTGGGAGAAAAGAGATTAAAAAACTAATATCTTTGAGAAAAATAGGATTTTAAAAATATCCTTTCCAGCACAAATGCTCTGAAGGTCAACCTTTTTTTTCGCTTGCTTAAAAAAGGGGAACTGGGTTGTTATCAGCGGCTCATTTTGCATAATCTACCCAATTTTCTCTCTTTATATCAAGCAGATTTTTTGTGCTTTTTGTGTTGCAAGAGAACTTCATTTAATATGGACTATAAAAAATTAGCAAGCCTTTGCTACAGGATTCATGATTTTCAGATAAAAATGAGTTTTTAAACCAACTGGCTCCTTTAAAAATCAATGTAAAATTAAGATCATTGATTCTTAAAGAGGCACACAGGCCCTCAATGCTTTTAAAAACAGGTTTTCCATGTTTTGTCACGGTACCGTTTATGTGCAAAATAGAAATTTATCACTGTTAAACATTTATCTCCCCTTGTCCCGATCATTTATTCAGGTATCTTAACTACTTTGCCACCAAATCCAGTCCCACGGGCGTGATCCTGGACTTGTGGGAGGCTCAGCATTTTCCTGACGGCAACCTCAGTCGACTGGCCCAGGTACTGGAAGAGATGGGACGCCATGACAGCCTTGTTCCTGCAGTGACTGAGCACTGACATCTGCCCGCCAGGGAGTGCGACAATCCAGGGAGGAAGAAGACATAAAAAGAAAAAAATAAAAAGAAAGAAAGAAAATTAGAGAGAGGGGGACGCCCACCAAAAGCAAGAGAGTCATTTGGCATCACAGTGACAAATGCAGGATACACACTCACAGATAACTGCGTGTGTGTGTGTGCGCGCTCAGAGGCAAAGACATTAGCAACAGCTAGGTCTACTCAGCCATGACCCAGTTAAACATTGGTAACAAAGGGTGTATAAACTTGGAGGATAAACAAGACTCTCTGCCAGTCATTTCTCTCTGGCTGTTCCTCTCTCTCTCTCTCTCTTTCTCTGGTAGAAGGACTTGATATTTTTGGCTCTAGTTTCCTTGGAAACAGCTGTCCGTTTATTTGGATGGACTGTGCAGATATGTGGATGATGCCCTCGCCATAGACAACGGTGTGAACAGTGGGACGCTACCAGAGGTCGGCAGGATCAACGGAGCAAGGCTCGGATCAGAGGAAAAAAACATCTCCCACTTTTCCAAAATCATAGCAGCTCCATGGACGAGTACGTGTTCTGTGATAACATAGTATTTAATAATATGCCTATTTATACATATCTTTTTTTTTTTTTTTGTATTTTAATGCCGCCTGTTATGGAATACTTTGCAGCGTCCTCACATTTTTTTGGGTTCTGCTTTCATTATGTTTGACTGTATCATAGCACCTCCTGGTGGACACTTGCAGTAACGACTCATCCTGTCAGCCACATTTACATGTACAGAAGGAAATCAGTGATGTAATCATTCTACAGTTTTAGTGTTGCTGTCGTAACTACTATTAATACTTTTAAATTCATGTTATGTATAATTATTGTTTCCAACTACGTGTGCTTGTTTTAAATGATTTTTTTTTAAGTCTTAAAAATATTTTTGATATGTTGCATTGGTTATGATTTATCTTTCCTTTGTTTGCATGTTTCTATCAGGTCATTTGGCTGATTACACCTATTACCCCATAACAGAGGGTGATAAAGAGCATTTTTCCCAGCTAAATAAAGTTCACGACTGATGCCGATGATTTGTATGTTGTTCAGGATGATATCATCTACATTAATGAGATCAGGCAGAGAGGAGAGGTAGAAAGAAAAGGGAATCAAATGAGTATATTTTTATAGGACCAATGCAACTGAATAAAACTGCTTTTTACCAAATAATTGACATACAGTGTATGAGGTTTAATTTAATACGAAAAGTGATCATCTAAATATCAAATGCCATTTAAAAAAAGTTATTTCTTGTGTCTTTCTCGTGCTGAATAATATTCATCTGTGATTTTCAAGAAGAAGGGAGATTTTAACTCAGACTTCTGTTTGTACATTAATGACAGAAGCCATCAATGTTCAGTGACACTGACTCTGCATAAAAAAAATGTTCAGTAGTTTAAAATGCAACATTCCTTTGATGCAGCAGCACTTGCGACTATTCAAGTGTTCTTGGTTTGTTCTTGATATGTTTATTTTGTCGTCGTTGTTTCTTGCAGATGTCCTAGTTTTTTTCCGCAAAGCCGTCTATGCAAACTTTGCATCTTTCTGAAACAATCTTTACATCCTCAGTGGGCTAGCCTTTGCATTCCCTAGTTGTTCTTCAGCTTCATGATTATTATTGTGTATAGTGAGAATGTAGCCTGTCTGTTTCTGGCACTCATGATGTTCCACGCAACTGCTTGCATTTCATCTGTCAAGTTACTGTACAAAGTGTAAGAAAGAATTTTTAAGACTAATAATAAATTATATTTATATGCAACATTGAACACGAAGCACATGGATTTCATTTGTTTAAGCTGTAGAATAAATAACAGGAGTCTTACAGCGGTGTTTGACATAAATAGACAAACCTTCAAGACACATAGTTTTAATTGGGGAATGTCATTAATCACATATGTACAGATTAAATAAGGCACATGCCGTAGTGGTGGAGTGGACTGGGTGTATTCTGTACACAGATAAATCATCAAAAAAAAAAAAAACATTTCAACATCCAGCGAGGCAATAATTATCAACAGATTCCAGCTCAGCTATGTACACACAGACTGTGGAAATAAGAGTGGAAAGAAGAGAAAAAAGAGGGAGAGCACGGCCTCGGTCTCAGCTCCGAAGGCCCGAAGGACACAAAAACACAAAAAACACAAATTCATAAATGACACAAGTATTTCACCCAGAGGCCATCTTTTAATATTGAAATAGACTGTACATAGGAATACTATATATAGAAAAATCTGTTATCTGTTGTCTGCTTGACATATGATTTTTAATTAATTTAGTCTTACTCAGCTTTGTTAAGGAATAATAATAATAATAATAATAATAATAATAATAATAATAATAATATAGTAACAGTCATTGACAATGAGGTCACTGAGCATGAATTAGACATTTTTTTGGATGGATGACAGTCACTGTGAACGGAGCTGATAGTGACTGAGTCAAAAGTAGGAACTTGAAGGCAGCAGTGACAGTACAAAAGACTGCACGTAGAATACTGCTGTATGGCTTTAAGGCGGCAGTGCAGGAGCTCCCTCTGTTTGGAACTGATCAGGGCATTGTAGTCCTCCTCTCCTGCAAAGGGTCCCTCTCCACCTGCCCACCCAGACAGTCTGGACCCAACAACCACTCAGCTTTCACAGAAAGCACAACCCGAGGAACTTGTTCTGAGGCAGCGGTGGCTCAGACGACGGGAAGGCAGATCTCCCCTGACACAATCACTCTTTCTGCCTCTCATTTTTCTGGCTGCTCGTCAACCACGATCTCTATCACTCGTCCTCCCTGTCAGTGTCCTTTGTCCTATCATTCATAGTCTCTCTCTTTTTTTTTTAATTCCCTTTCCTCCTTGGGCCAGTGTAAGTGGCGCTGTGCCAGTGGCAGTGACAAGTCTCTGCTGATGAGAGCATCTCTCTTGGCTCCCTGTCACATTTTGATGTCTTGGGACTCTAAAATCTTGGCCAGGGTCTTCTTCACCCTCAGGGCTGTGAGGCGAGAGGCCGGGTTGTGAGCCCAGCACTCCGACATC
Organism: Ctenochaetus striatus; assembly: GCA_034780835.1. NCBI lineage: Eukaryota > Metazoa > Chordata > Actinopteri > Acanthuriformes > Acanthuridae > Ctenochaetus > Ctenochaetus striatus. Next base: position 11,609,101 of record JAUZTA010000014.1, on the reverse strand, counting down.
AGTTTCCCCATCTGCCGTAGACACTGCAGACACACATGCACATCCATGTAAGACGACAACAGTACATTTAACAAAGAGTTACACATTGATTTGTTAATGATTAATAATTAGTGATAAACCATTTTTAAAAACAACTGTTTGCAGGCTGTGAAAAAATCTTTTTGTCACTTTTTTTAGTGTCTCCTGGAAAAACACCTTCTGTTGTTCACATTGGGTGGTCGTGTTTTCTCCCTTTGCAGCATTTTTGCGAAATGTTGTACACGTGTTATCAAATTGGAATATGTAAACAAGCTGTTTTCTCTAATTTGCATGTTTTCTTAAGTTGCAGCACTTAAAGCTCTCAAGGTCACTGACACGCTCCCATTTTAACAAGCCACTTGCTCTGCAGGTATGAATTTAATGGGGAATATACACCAACTAAATATATTTCTTTCCCAACTCGGCAACCCCCAGGTGTTCTTTATAGTGACTTATTTCTGTTCTATGAAACATAATAAAGAATAATAAGGGCAATCATTGCAACATGTACTTTTTTTAAAAATGTGCATCGTTAGAAACGGGTGCTGAAAGACATTACCTCATCGCTGCTCCAGCGATTAGCAGATGAGGGTCTTTGCTTCTTAATGCAAACGACTTCTCTCATATCTTCATAGGAAGGATCAGTGGGCACAAGGTCATGATAAGGCAGCTGATACTCCTCCACGATGCCTTAAGAAAAAAACAGATACATTTGCGAATCAGTTGTATCATGAAGAAAACATCTAAACATACAAAGGTCATGTTTAAATTGTAAAAAAAACGTTTCTGCCTCACCTCCAGAGATGCACCGTCGGGCCATCTCCCAAACAATTAGGCCAAAGCTGTACATGTCAGCCATTATAAAAGACTGGAAATAGTTTCTGTTCAGAGTCTCATCCAACACTTCAGGGGGCATGTAGCGCTTTGTACCCACTCGCAGGTTGGAGGGGATATCCACCTCATTGGTGTCACTGAAATCAAGAGAAGAAACAGAAATAGATTCAGAATAATTCAGAAAATGAGATATTCTGTGTCGCTTATTCAAGCTGCAAAATGTGAGTTCTACCTGTTTGACTTGACAGCAAGTCCGAGGTCTGCTATACAGCAGGATCCGTTCTTTTTTACTAAGATGTTTTTACTCTTCAGGTCTCTGTGTGCGATGGCCGGTTTGCCCTGCGTCCCGTGAATCTCAGTGTGCAGGTGACACAGGCCTGATATGGAGGAGTACGCCAGTTTCAGCAGAGCCTTCACATCTAAGGTGTTGGACTTGAGGTAGTCGTATAATGATCCATTCTCGTGGTAATCTGTGATTAGGTAGAGCTGAGTCCAAGAGCCGGTTCCTTTAATATCTGCTGCTATGAATCCTGGGAGTTGGAAAGAAGGGATGGCAGGAATGTGAAACATGCAGGCAAACAAACATGAGTGATTTATATCAATTTTAAGACAAATTAACACTAAAATCAGCCCTAATTTATATTTATTTTTTTGCACAGTCCACTTATGCTATCTTACCCAGTATATTATCGTGTCTCATCAGGAAAGTCTGATAGATTTCAGTCTCTCTGAACCAGCTCTCTTCTTCTGTGGTGAAGAAGACTTTCACAGCGACTCTCTCTCCTCTCCACTTGCCCATCCAGACTTCTCCATATCGCCCTTTTCCAATCTGCTTCACCATCTGAATCTGCTTGGCGATTGTTCGCTGAACCTGGAAACAGGTCATTGTAAAAAAAGAAAAAAAATTCTTATTTGTTTTTCAATCTTCCTTTAAGACCAGTTTTTCATTCTCAATTTAAGTATATGTACCTGAGCAACATCATTAAAGTTACTTATTAGGTTTTTTTATTAACTAAACGTTCTTTCCTGTTGCTTTTAGTTATTAGTGCTGCTTCCATGGAAGGCAGTTAAAACCAATGTTTTATGTCATGTTGGCATTCTGTCGTGTGCTAAAGTAGAGTTGTTTAATTCTCAAGTACAATTGTCTAATGACTTTCTGGGAAATGATTTTTTTTTACTGTGACGCAAAACTTTACAAAATGATTCTAGACATACTGTGTTTAAAAAATAACCTGCAGAAAGTTCACTGCAATTAAAATGAACTTGATTATTTTGTGGTAATGTTGCATGTATTTCAGAAATAATAATATAATTTGTACTTGGAAATAAGTTAGGTTAAAAGCATGAAAGTGAGTCTAGGCATATAAAGTAACCCTGTTTTATAAGTTTTACATCGAAATGATCTGAAAATACTGAGCTCGAGGTTTTAGGTCAAATGTGCACTAATTTTTCCTCACCAGTAGAGGGAGTCCTGACCCAGAGCCAGACCCGATGCTGCGTGAGTGCTCTATCAGGTCCTTCAGGGACTCCCCTGGGGGGATGTAAGTCTCCTCCTGCTCCAGATCGATGCTGTAACGTGGTCGAGACTCCTGGCGCTTATATCTGCAACACAAAGGTAACACAGTGTTTACTGACTGAGCGACAGGAAGTGTGAGCGTGTTGATAAATCGCATACAACAAGATCCTCACCTGAAGAAGTAGAAGATGAGGATGAGAGCGAGGATAATACCGCAGACAGTGATTGAGATGAAGAGGGCTATGTACTTGATACTGCTGTCGACGTAATCTGAAAACATTAAAGGACACATTCATGTTATTTTAGCACCTTTAAATGTAAACTATCATATTCTAAGTGAGATAGAAACTCGAGCTGAGTAAAGAGTGGTGACAGTCATTTGTTCATTGTTATCTTCTGCGAAATCTGTCTATTTTTCATTGCCAGGGGATTTTTCGTGCCCCTCTCGCCCGCCCCGCTCTGACCCCTCCCTGCACCCTGCTCTCACAGCATGTGATCGATCACATCCTCTTCCTGAATCCCACAGATCAGCTGTCACTCTTACGTCGCTACAGAAACCCCCAGAGGCCTGAAGGCTCTACTGTTTCTGCCAATCAGACTCGCACACAAACACAGACACGCGCAGACACGGCAGTGTGTGCACGAAACCGCACACATACACACATACAGTAGTGGACAAAGGAAAACTGCACGAACAGCAAAGTGTCCTATGAACTCCTTAGAGTTTAAGAGACTTAAGGGAGAGCTTTGCTTTAACCCAAACCATTTTGGAAGAGAAAATATAAGCAAGTAGTAAAATTATCAACAAAACTTTCCATTTTTAAACATCTTTTACAGTTCACAGTCATTAAACTGTCAGTGCTGATCACCAGCCGGCGAGGCCTGAATGAGGCCAGACTTCCTAGTTCCACTCTAAATATATAAAACAGTTCTCACACTTAGTTGTGAACAGTTGTGCTGTGACATGAAAGTTTATTATAAACATTTCAGATGCTTCAGTTTTCTTTTCAACCCCTTAAAGAGTCGTGCCAGTGTTCTCGCTCAACTGTTAGCTTGTTTATAAGCCATCTGATCACCTGACAGCTTCTTCTACCTGCTGGATTCTCCTCGGCTCTCTGCTGCCTGAACATCAATCCTGCTTCACACTTTTTCTTCTTCTGCTGCTGCAGAAACTCACAAACGCTCCGACGTCAAACCGCCAGAAACAACAACCAGCAGGAGCCGCTTCCTGTTCAACCTCCGGCTCTGTGTATTTACTGGAAACACAAGGCTCTGAGTTACTGACTCACAAGCCCGACGCCTCCGTCGGCTCTGTGTATTTACTGGAAACGTCTCGTTTTGAATCTGTGCTTCTGTGGTTTCAGAGACTTTGAATGTTTGAAGGTTTTCAGCCTCGGCAGTGAAACCTGGTTTTATCTTTTCAGTTGTTGTTGCACCTGCTGTTCACGTTCAGGTCGTCATGTGTTCATCGTCACAGATAAATGACCCAGCGTCCCCTGCTGCTGTCACATGACACGGAGCGAATCCTGTGTGCTTCTGCTTTGATGGAACATAACGAGCCTGAAACACATCAACACGTGTGATTGAACACGATCATGCTAACACATGCTAATTTCAGACATGCAGCACACATGTGAACACACACACACACACACACACACACACACACACACACACACACACACACACAGACAGAACTGTAGATAAAACAAAACCAAGTGGGGACCCAGTGATCTGGCTGCTCTCTGGCTGAGCTCAAGTGATGAAGTTTTTCACGAGTCAAACAGAAACTGAACCTCCGTCGTGGTCTTCATGGTC